>CP092884.1:52611433-52670041 GCA_030710605.1 Cordylochernes scorpioides
CACGAGGAATCCCGAGCTTATGTGCTGACTACATATTTTAACCTGTCAATGCATTTTATTTTTATTTCTGTGTACACCTATCCCCCGATTTACACATTTTTCTCAGGAACATATCTACCGTGTAAATCGGGGGATAGGTGTATTTCTATTCTTGTTGTTGTTGTTTCTTATCTCCTTGTGTGAAGATTACACAAATATTATGAGTCCATACTTCTCAAGCTTGATAGGAATGGGGTATAGGGGTACAGCTTTCATTGATCATGATCCAGGCACACTTTGGTGAAAGTCTGACTTTTCCTGTATTTCTATTTTTCAAATACAAGAGAGAATTTCTATTCTATTCATTATCATGGCCTGTACCACGTGTTTTTGTTTTTTGCTTATTCCTAAGTACACATGGTACAGGCCATGATAATCATGGTGGATAGAAGTAGGCTACTGCTTTTACTGTAAGTGCACCACATGTCTACACGTGTGAAAAGCAGTTCGACTTTTGCACTTACAAATGTGCCATAGCCCCCGTTTGGTTACTTGCACTTGCTGGTGGGGTTAGACTTGCAAGAATTGGGGGCCATTGGAGCATTTTTTTTTTTTAATCATGAAAAAAAGTGCCCAATGCGGGAATTGAACCTGGGACATAGCGGTCGAAAACCATTGGTTTAGACCAAGCATGTCAAACTCGCGGGCCTCATGCCACAACGAATAAATTTGCGGCCCACCAGACAATATATTTTAATAAAAAAATTTTTATAAATTAAAAAAATAAAAATTTGTAGCCTAATTTTAAAAAATTGTAATTATACATAATTTATTTATTAATAACGAACCACTGGTTGCCATACATAAGTCGTAAGTTTTGATAATATTATACCTATGAAAGGAAATAAGTCTCCAATCAGATCGAGAATTACCGACGTTCACCTTGGGTCAGTTTTAAAATTAATCACCCAAAAAAGATTTCCCCCGAAGTAGGAAAGATGGTAGCAGAAAAGAGATGCCAAATATCAGGGAGAAAATATTAACTTTACTTTCTTTTTTCTTATTAGTATTTTTTTAAATAAACCTACATAAATGTTACTATAAAAATTTAATTACTTGTTTTCTTTTTTTGCGGCCCACATAATCTTATTACTTTTTTATTTGGCCCGTGTTAGGATTTGAGTTTGACATGCTTGGTTTAGACCATCCTTCTACCGACCCCCGTAGGTGTACTAGGAATAACCAAAATCCTGTGGATGTGCAGCGCCAACACGGAGGAGATCCCGGAAAAGCTACCTGATCCCAAGGAATATCCAAAGGGCTACAAGATGTCAAACACCGTCACCTACCTACTCACACCACTGGTGGTGATGAGACATTTCCGGTTGCTCATCGAGAATGAGGGAAATTTCCTTAAGAAGATGTACGGTTCCTTTGTCACTTGGAATGCTCTCAGGTTGACTTATCCGACTGATGCCTTCTTTCTCGAGCTCATATTGGTTCCTCCCAATTACATGCGGCCGGTAAGTCCTTCCTTCCCCACATAACCTGATAATGTTACGATGTACTAGAGCGCCATCTGTTATCAAATTATAAAACTATTTTAGAGGCGTAATATTCTTTTTTTAAAATAAAATAATTTCTACTGTCCTTACTCTCTCAAAGGTCCTGTTTAGTGCATCTAATGCAAGCCAAAATGTGTTCTGAACTATAGGTGCCAAGCTACAGTTTGGGCAAGTGGGGTAGATTTTGTTATTATTTTCTATCTTCAATGGCTTGAAATATACATTTAAAAATACACTGTAGTAACTAATTGGCAATTTTTACTGGCTTCAGACAAAAACAATGATGTACCTTATTTACATACTTTTATATCTATTTTTGAAAATAGAGCAATCCATAAATAAATCTTTAAATAAAAAGGCATATATCCTTTATATCTATAAATATATATATATATAGGCATATATTTTGATCAAATATATGCCTTTTTATTTAAAAACTTAAATATTTAAAAATACTATATAATCTCTCTCTCCATTGCCGTGTTTATACGTCTTAGTTAGCTGGAGAAGAGCTTGTCCGAAAGCTTCCTTTGATCGTGCAAATAAAAAAAAGATTTGCAGCATTATATGATGATATTTGTGTTACAAGAAAATAAGATCCAAATAAATTAACATGTGATGTTTCGGTAACGGTTACCATCATCAGACAAAAGAATAAAATGAAAAATAAGTATTAAAAATATTTTATTCTTTTGTCGGATGATGGTAACAATGCTGTTACTGAAATGTCACACACTATTAATTTACAGTTGAACCTGTCTATAGCGCCCCCCCTCCTCTTGGGGCTCACCAAAATAGGGTGCTATTTAGAGGGGGTTGTTGTTGTTTCTTATCCCCTTGTGTAAAGATAACACAAATTCCATGAGTTTATGCTCCTTGAGCTGTTTTATGATGACCAGCGGCCTCTCCCAAAGGTCCTGTTTAGTGCATCTATTGCAAGCCAAAATGTGTTCTGGAGCTGCAGGTACCAAGCTACAATTTGGGCAAGGGGGTACTATAGACGGGTCACTTTTAATGTAAAATACTTACATTTTAATGTTTAAAATCGGGCGCTATAGAGAGGAAGGTGCTATTTAGAGTGGGGCGCTATAGACAGGTTTAACTGTATTAGGTCTTATTGTAGCTATAATCCAAATTGTGCTTTATCAATTTTGTAAACTGGCTTAACGAGGTTTCCAATCGGCCATGTTGTGTTGTCAGGTGACCTTCTCCTCCGGGGTTAAAGTGGAAAACCCTCAGACCCTGCTCTTCAAGAATGTTCTCAGCTGTGCTTTGACCATGAAACTCATGATAGACTCCTACTACCAAGAGAAACCCGAAGGAGAGGCTTTGGTGAGTTTCTTTTTTCCTCAAACCTGGACTCAACTGGCCCAGCTGATAGTACCTTGTAAGGGCTCCAGGGTAACAGGATGAGCAGCGTTTGTACTCCATGTTAGGAGCAGATGCACATGGAGTCTGTTCCTCATGTCAGAGGTGGCCATTTCTTTGGAGCTAAGTCGGCCTGCCACTGAGTAGTGCTCCCAGTCTTAATGACAAAGGCAGACGCATTCTACTTCACCAAATCATGATGGTTGTCAATTTCAAGTTTTACAAGCTTGACACCCTTATATGATTGAGTGGAGATAAGAAAGAAGAATGTTTCTTTAAAAAAATAGATACTTCGGCTAGTTTTATTTTCTCAACGTTTCAACAAAAATCTTTTGTCAGTAGAAATAAAAATAAGGTGTTAAAAATTATTCTGAGGTTGCAAAGGTATTCTCATTTTTCTAATTTAAGTACAACATCTAAACCATGAGTCAAAAACAAATATTATACTCATCAAAGACTATCTCTTTAAAAATCCCGAGTTCAACTGACCTGATTGATGGTCCTCAGCAAGGGTCCCTCTTCAGGGATATGGAGGATCTGTGTCTGTACTCATGTTAGAGTCAGCAGCAAAGGCTTCCATGTTAGGAACAGCCTCAAACTACAGGCAAAGTCAGACTTTCACCAAAGTGTGCCATGGTGCCATGATCAACGAAAGCTGCACCCCTATACCCCATTCCATGAGATCATGAACTCATGGAATTTGTGTAATCTTTACACAAGGGGATAAGAAACAACAACAGGACTTATCTTTAACCATGACTGCAATATCATAAAATATATTTATATACTGCATAACAATACCATAAAATACTCGTGTATGGTAAAAATAAGTTAATAATAATTCCTCTCTTTCAAATATTTATATATATATATATTTTTTTGCTTATCCCTAGTACACGTGTTATGTAATTAAAGTAAGTAAGAAGGATGAATCCGTAACCAATTCAACTTTACATATCATTTATTATTAATGGAAATTATATTTCAATTATAATTACCAAGTCTTGGTATATATGTCTACATGAAAACAACAAAAACGATACTGAAAACCTTATATACATAATACATACAAGTTCCTTTTCAAACTCAGTCTCATCTATAGCCATTGTTACTCTGTAATATTCCAACAACACGTGGTACAAGCCATGATAATCATGGTGGGTAGAAGAAGACGACTGCTTTTACTGTAAGTGCACCACATGTCTACACATGTGAAAAGCAGTTCGACTTTGCACTTATTTATCACGACATATATGTACATATTAAAAATAAAAAAGGCATATCCTGACCAGGAGCACATATGTTTTTTAGATGGCAGAGCGCCATCTAGTGGAACAGAAATCAACTAAACATTGATTTAACCTGTTCCCTGATATTTGGCCTGATCTAAAAAACACATGTTCTCCTGGTCAGGATATGCCTTTTTTTTTTATAATATCAGCACCTGACCTTTTTATTATTATTTTTTTCTTTCATTTTTTCATATGTATATATATAGATGGAAATTTTGCCGGGAGGATATAGATCTAAATAGACAAAGGTCGCCTCTCCCGTCAAAATAGACATCAAAACTAGACGCCATTTTTGACAGGAGAGGCGACCTTTGTCTCTTTAGATGCCTCTCCCGTCAAAATAGACGTCTAAAACCAGACGCCATTAGATAATAAAAAGGCATATATTGGTTCTAATAAAAGATTTATTTTGCCAATATTTCGGCTAGCTATCGAGGCATTACATTTTTGTATATATATATATATATATATATATATATATACAAAAATGTAATGCCTCGATAAAGGTTGGCGTTCAGCTAGCCGAAATATTGGCAAAATATAAATATATATATGTGTGGCCAACCTTCTCACCAATGCTGTGCCAACTGATGATGCAGGAAGCCTGGAATAATGTGAAGGGACCGACCAAAGAAGCCAAGCTCATGTCTGTCTGGAACAAACTTCAGACGTCTGTCAACCACATCTACGATTCCTCTTCCATCCGTCAAGGAACCAATTGTCTTCTGTCCTCTGTTGGAATCAGACAGGTAATGTTACCCCGTCTTTCCTTTGTGATGATGGTGCCATGATCAACATCATTATGGATAGTAAACAACTACCTCTACATTTACCCCACGTGTATACCACCCATGTACAAAACTTAAAGGAAGTTGTACCTTTAGGCATGTATATCAAGATTGAAACAATAACTCTGAAAGATATTACAGTGACCTTTATTGAAGACACACAAGATAACCAATATACACTCATGGACAAAACTTAAAAGAATTTGTACATTTTAGTATGTATATCGGGATTGAGACAATAACTCTGAAATATTATTACAGTGACCTTTATTGAAGACACACGAGATAACCAATATACACTCATGGACAAAACTTAAAGGAAGTTGTACATTTTAGTATGTATATCGGGATTGAGACAATAACTCTGAAATATTATTACAGTGACCTTTATTGTAAACACATAAGATAACCAAGTGTTTCCTTAAAAAAATATATATATGACTGGTGATATCAAAGACTTTCCACTTCCTTAAGTTTTGTCCGAGGGTGTAGAGAAAGCAGCCAGTGTTTGATTACGTGCACTCACTGACATCAAGAATTTTGGGTGCCATTGAAGAGAGCAAAGGAAGTGCCCCAAGACAATAATTCAATCCTGTAACGACATGACTGTCAAAACCAATATAAAATATGGAAGTACAGTAGAAATTACTCTCTGTAAAGGACAACACCTAATTACAGACCCAAAGTGTCCTTTAAAAGAGAGAGAGGTGTCCTTTTACCAGAGAGTTGCTAAATAGTAAAAATGGAAATTTTGGCTAAGAAAACTGTCCTTTATAGAGAGACTAGCCGAAATGACCTGGGCAATGCCCGGGTTTTACCCGATTAAATGCTTTTATTCCAATACTATTCGTTACAATTATAAATTGGTGCCGTGGATGTCTGTCTTGTGAAACGTCCCGCTCCAAACTTTGTGTCTGAGAAGCGATATTTTTATAGAAAGATGATCTGGCTTTTTATCTTCTGCTCGAATGAATGTTTTTCTGTTAGAATTTGTTCCTGCGTACTAAAAATGAACTGGCTTCACCCGTGGTCTCTGTTTTTGGAATTTTTCCGGATATAATTTTGTATCTGTGATAATCAAATATGATACAGCAATATTGTCATAATCATTTTCTGACTAAAAAAAAAAAAACAACTATTTTTGCCCAGAACCTGTCAAATGCTTATAAAAAAAATGGCCATATTTGGGTATTTATTCCATTCACAAAAGCAAACGGTGACAGAATTGTTGATTGATGACTCTGATACTTGTATATTTTAATTTCCTCTATTGGGAGTGTCCTCTCATGGAGGTTTTTCTACTGTACATTATTTTTTGGTAATGCAGGTTTATTTGCCTCTATAGACCTCTTTGTTGTGTAGATCATTGAAAAGAAGGAAGGCCTCCTACGTAGCAACATTATGGCAAAGAGAGTCAACCACTGCGCCCGGAGTGTGATTGTCCCGGATCCCCTCATTGATGTGGGGGAAGTTGGGATCCCAGAAGCCTTTGCCCGGAAACTCACCGTCCCTGAGCTGGTGTTCTCCCTAAACATGAAGGAGATGAAGCAGCTGGTGCTGAATGGACCTGACATCTACCCAGGGTAGGTCCACAGGATAACAACAAACTCTCTTGTTAAAAAACATCCTTTTCACAAATTTGTCCCCTTTTTATATATATATATTTAAAATACAATATAGCGCGGCTGATGATTGTAAAACGAAAATTGAAATTATACCGCGAATGTTTCTTTTATAAAAATCGAAATTTATTTTCAAAGAGAAATAGCGACATTTCTAACTTTGAGGATGAGGTATGGAAAGGTGAAACATGAAGAGTAATGGCGAACGGAAAAATAAAAAGTGTCCAGGGGCGGGAATCGAACCCACACCCTTCTGCTTACCGGGCAGGTGCCTTGTCCATATATATATAAGGATTTATTTATGGATTTTGTTGTTTTTTCCCCCCAAATACAGTTGAGAGGTGTGTGTTCAGGGCCTTGGAAGTGCAGCTAGGAGACTCGATGTTCAGGATCCCGGCAGACAAAGAGCATCTGAGGAAGAAGCTGGCTGAACGGCTGGAGAGGGAGAACTCCTCCCAACTCCACAAAGTGCCGCGGAACACGGTGTACCGCCATATGAGGAATGGAGACTACGTGTTGATCAACCGGCAACCCACTCTTCACCGTCCTTCCCTGATGGCACATAGGGTAAGTCTCTTTCTCTTTTCACATCCTTAGTACGTGTGGTACAAGGCCATGGTATTTATTGTTGTTGTTTCTTATCCCCATGTGTACATTATTACACGAATTCCATGAGTTCATGCTCATGATACCATATTTTTTCTTATCTCCTTGTTTAAAAATTACACGAATTCCATGAGTCCATGCTCCTTGAGCTGTTTGATGATAAGCAGCGGCCTCTCCCAAAGGGCCTGTTTAGTAAATCTATTACAAGCCAAAATGTGTTCTGGAACTGCAGGTGCCAAGTTATATTTTGGGCAAGTGGGGTAGATTTTGTTATTATTTTCTATCTTCAATGGCTTGAGGTGGCCTGTTCTAAATCTTGTTTGGTGCTGTCTGAGGTTCTTCACATCCTTTGTCTCATGTGTAAGAGCGGCACAACCTGGGTTCTCTACACACAGGGTTCTCAATGAAAGTGTATCTTCAGGTTGATGAGATCTCATATGGGCTTATCCCGAAATTGTTCTCAGTTTTCATTCCTGGACTCTATTCCATCCTTCCAGTATAGTAGAATCTCCTCTAAAGTATTACACATAGTTGTATTGACAAAATATCCTTTAGGTGTGTCCTCTTACCAGAGAATCGCTAACTAGTAAAAAAATGGTAATTTTTGTGATGAAAACGGTCCTTTGTGTAAAGAGGTTCATGGAGGTTCTACTTTGCATACTGCTCGAGGAGCATTAACTCATGGAATTCGTGTAATCTTTACACAAGGGGGACACTGTACATACTGTATTAGCAGTTGTAATACACTTACCCCCTATGATTATCATGGCTTGTACTACGTGAGCTTAAGATTAAAAAAGATTTAAAGGCTCTATCTATCCTAAATCATTAATGGACTTTTCCCAAAATGTTTTTTTCCTTTCTTTCCATTTTGAAAAATTACTTTATGATTAACTGCTTTCACATGTATAGACATGTGGTGCGCTTACAGTAAAAAGCAGTCGCTAACTACCCACCATGATTATCATGGCCTGTACCACGTGTACTAGGGATAAGCAAAAAAAAAAAAAACTTTATGATTAATTCATCTGTGTGTCTAGGCTCGAGTTCTACCTGGTGAGAAAACCTTGCGTATACATTACGCCAACTGCAAGAGCTACAACGCAGATTTTGACGGAGATGAACTGAATCTCCACTTACCCCAAACCCTAATGGCCCGAGCGGAGGCGGCCATCTTAGTCTCCGCAGAGAAACAATTTCTTTCCCCTAAAGATGGAAGTCCTCTGAAGGGTCTAATTCAAGATCACATCCTGGCAGCTTTCTACCTTACCCTACGTAACAATGTTCTCTCCAGGTAAGTTTTTCTATCGTGCAAATACTAAGTTTTTCTATCGTGCAAATACAGAGTTTTTCTATCGTGCAAATACAGTTTTTCTATCGTTCAAATACAAAGTTTTTCTATCGTGCAAATACAAAGTTTTTCTATCGTGCAAATACAGTTTTTCTATCGTGCAAATACAGTTTTTCTATCGTGCAAATACAGTTTTTCTATCGTGCAAATACAGTTTTTCTATCGTGCAAATACAAAGTTTTTCTATCTTGCAAATACACTCATTAGAAGAGAAAATTGTAATAAAGTAAGAATATATATAGATATTCTTTCCTTTTTTCTTCTTTTTCTCTTTTCTGAGCGAGGATTTAATATCTTCCCCTGCTTCTCATTTCTTTTTAGATTCATTTCTAACAGGAGTCTGTATAAGACCGAATGTCTTAATAAAGGCTTGTGTTATAATCTTCCCACAGACATAGCTTTAGGTTGACAGAATGAGAATATATGTTCTCTCAACTTAAAGCTATGCCCATGGTGGAAGGATTATAAAAATCTGAAAGTTTGCATGAATAAAGATACACATTGCTACTGTTTAGATTCTTGATAAGGCACAATTTGGATTATAGATTATATAAATATATAAATCAATGTTTGTATGTTTGTTTGTTTGTATGTCCGGTATACAAATTCGCAGTAGTTCACTAATTCAAACCAAAATTTCCATACATAGGTAAAAAAATGCGGGGAAGACGATAGGCTATTTTAAAAAATATATAAATCAATTATTAAAACTATATATTCAAATTATTCTACTTAGCTCACAAACAGCGCCCTCTATCAAAGATTAGATTAAATTATGCTGATGTGTGCAAACAAATAGATAATGCTAATAACAAACAATTATAAAAAAAAATCTTATCTAAATATATATCACTCGGGTAGATATGCACACGGGTCAATCCCAGGGCAAAGCCCGGGTCACCCGTCTAGTAGATTATAAACACAAGGTAATAAGACCAAATCCAAATAAATAGTGTGTGAAGTTTCGGTAACAACACTGACTGACCAGGGTGTGGTGTGATACAAGCTGTCTTAACTTCAAGTTTTAAGTCTGGTGGCCCAATGGAACATCATGGATAAATGGATGGCTCCACACAGGAGTGTAATAAGAGTACATGGACTGTGAGAAACCCATACAATACCGGTGTCTTCACAGCTATCCCCTACAAACTGGAGAAATATAGGAAGAATAATAAATAGTTTTTAATAATTTGCACTTGATAAGGCACAATTTGGATTATAGATTATAAACACATGGTAATAAGACCAAATAAATAAATAGTGTGTGACGTTTCGGTAACAGCGTTGTTACCATCTTCAGACAAAAGTACTGAATGAACCAAATCCAAATAAATAAATAGTGTGTGACGTTTCGGTAACAGCGTTGTTACCATCTTCAGACAAAAGTACTGAACCACATTCAGCACTTTTGTCTGAAGATGGTAACAACGCTGTTACCGAAATGTCACACACTTTATTTATTTGGATTTGGTCTTATTACCTTGTGTTTAGATTCTTATTAAATACACTCATGGACAAAAGTTAAGGCCTTGTATTACATTTACTATGGATAAAAGACTGTGCCGTGTGTTTCCACAGGAATGATTACATGCAGCTGGTTGCAACGGCTCTGCCTCCTATGAAAGAACAAAGGATTTCTTTGCTTCCACCCGCCTTGGTCAAACCAGGACCCTACTGGACAGGAAAACAGGTATTGTTGGAATAATTTGGATTATAGCTACAAGAAAATTAAGACACCAAATCCAAATAAATTAATGGTGTGTGACGTTTCGTTAACAGCGTTGTTACCATCAGACAAAAAAAAATAAATAAAAGAATAAACACAAGGTAATAAGACCAAATAAATAAATAAATTGTGTGACGTTTTGGTAACAGCGTTGTTAACAGTACTTTTGTCTGAAGATGGTAACAATGCTGTTACCGAAACGTCACACACTATTTATTTATTTAGTCTTATTACCTTGTGTTTATAATCTATAATAAAATTGTGCCTTACCAAATAAAAGAATAAAGATTTATTTTGTCTGGTGATGGTAACAGCGCTGTTACCGAAATGTCACACACTATTAATTTATTTGGATTAATGATGGAGCACAATTTGGATTATAGATTATAATACAAGAAAATAAGACCTAATCCAAATAATTTATTAGTGTATTGTATTGATTTTATTCTTTTGTGTGAATATGGTGACAATGCTGTTGCCGAAACGTCACACACTAATAAATTATTTGGATTAGCTCCTTTTTTTCTTGTATTCTTTGAATTAAGTTTTATTATCTTGTAGGTATTGTTGGCAAGTGAAGAAAAGTGGAGCTAACCCTGGGTGGTGATGTTCAGGTGATCAGTACTATCATCTATAACTTGGTGCCAAAGGACAAAGCATTACCTAACCTCATAGGGAAAGCCAAGATTGAACCTAAGGTAAGTGTTTTCTTGTATTTCTCTTTTTATCATACTTTTTAATAAATTTAATTGCCATCTATCATTAAAATTTGTATATAACATATAGTAAATTTATATGTTACAAATACTTTTTTTTTTTTTTTAATTATGCCTAAGACACACGTGGTATAGGCCAAGATAATCATGGTGGGTAGTTAGAGACGGCTTTTACTCTAAGGGCACTGCATGTCTAAACATGAGAAAAGCAGTTCGACTTTGCACTTACAAATGTGCCATAGCCTTTTTTGGCTACTTGCACTCGCTGGTGGAGTTGAAATTTTGTAAGATTCGGGGTCCATTGGAGCATTTTCTTTTTTCAATAAAAAAAAAAAAAGTTCGCAATGCGCGATTTGATTCTGGGTCGTAGTGGTTAAAAACCAATGGTTTAGACCATTCTTCCATCGATCCTCTTCTTTTTATCATGAGAAGAGGCTTGTTGTTAGTATTGATCGACTTTCTTTTGATATGGGTGAGATTTTTCCCACAAAATTATAAAAAAAAAACCAATCTAAATCTGAAAAAATGTTACAAAAAGTGAAAGTGTACGGGGATTAGGTAAATAAATTAAGAGAAAAAGGCATCCCCTGATCGTGCAACTAAGGTAATCAATATACACCGGCTATTTCTTGATCAGGAGATGTCTTTTTATAGAATCCTGTTTACATTACAAGCTGTGGCCAATCAAAGGTGTGTTCCAAACACACCTCTTCCTGAGATCATCAAATTTTCTCCGTTTATTCAGGCTTAATGATGTTTGAGGCGCTACCTTTTCGAACGTGATTGGCAGGTGGATATTGTTGTGGATATGTTTTTGTTTGTTTACATTACAAGCTGTGGCCAATCAAAGGTGTGTTCCAAACACACCTCTCCCTGAGATCAGCAAATTTTCTCCGTTTATTCAGGCTTAATGATGTTTGAGACGCTACCTTTTCGACCGTGGTTGGCCGGTGGATATGTTTTTGTTTGTTTACATTACAAGCTGTGGCCAATCAAAGGTGTGTTTTGAATGGGGGCTTAATCTCTCCCTGATATCAGCAAATTTTCTCCGTTTATTAAGGCCTAATGATGGATGCAGATGTTTGAGACGCAACCTTCTCGACCGTGGTTGGCCGGTGGAGATCCCTTCGAAAATCCTTACACCATGTCGGAGAGCGAGGTGATTTTCAGACAGGGAGAATTGATGAGCGGAATCCTAGATAAGAACCAGCTGGGGACATCAGAGATGTGTTTGTTCCATCTCTGCTATGAGGTAAGTTGATGATTATTTCATTCAACCTTTTTTTTTTTTTTTTTCCAAGTTCCAAATAAGGCTAGTGTCTTTAATTCAACTGACTAATTCAATTCAAAGAAATACTTTGGCTCTACATCTAAGAGTTATCCATATCTACTGTATATTGTTTTTTATCAAATAATAAGGTTATAATTTTCTTGGCTAGAGTGTGCCATTATAATACAGCAGAACTACCTCCCTGTAAATGATAACACCTAATTGCAGAGCCATACTGTCCTTTGTAGAGAAGTGTCCTCTTACCAGAGAGTTGCTAAATAGTAAAAAATGGTCATTTTGGTGATGGAAACTGTCCTTTAGGAAGAGGTGTCCTCTTACCAGAGAGTTGCTAAATAGTAAAAATGGTCATTTTGGTGATGAAAACTGTCCTTTAGGGAGAGGTGTCCTCTTACCAGAGAGTTGCTAAATAGTAAAAAAATGATCATTTTGGTAATGAAAACTGTCCTTTAGGAAGAGGTGTCCTCTTACCAGAGAGTTGCTAAATAGTAAAAAATGGTCATTTTGGTGATGGAAACTGTCCTTTAGGAAGAGGTGTCCTCTTACCAGAGAGTTGCTAAATATAAAACATGATCATTTTGGTGATGAAAACTGTCCTTTAGGAAGAGGTGTCCTCTTACCAGAGAGTTGCTAAATAATAAAAAATGGTAATTTTGGTGATGGAAACTGTCCTTTAGGAAGAGGTGTCCTCTTACCAGAGAGTTGCTAAATATAAAAAATGATCATTTTGGTGATGAAAACTGTCCTTTAGGAAGAGGTGTCCTCTTACCAGAGAGTTGCTAAATAATAAAAAATGGTAATTTTGGTGATGGAAACTGTCCTTTAGGAAGAGGTGTCCTCTTACTAGAGAGTTGCTAAATAGTAAAAATGGTCATTTTGGTGATGAAAACTGTCCTTTAAGAAGAGGTGGCCTCTTACCAGAGAGTTGCTAAATATCAAAAATGGTCATTTTGGTGATGAAAACTGTCCTTTAGGGAGAGGTGTCCTCTTACCAGAGAGTTGCTAAATAGTAAAAAATGGTCATTTTGGTGATGAAAACTGTCCTTTAGGGAGAGGTGTCCTCTTACCAGAGAGTTGCTAAATATAAAACATGATCATTTTGGTGATGAAAACTGTCCTTTAGGAAGAGGTGTCCTCTTACCAGAGAGTTGCTAAATAGTAAAAAATGGTCATTTTGGTGATGAAAACTGTCCTTTAGGAAGAGGTGTCCTCTTACCAGAGAGTTGCTAAATAGTAAAAAATGGTCATTTTGGTGATGAAAACTGTCCTTTAGGAAGGGGTGTCCTCTTACCAGAGAGTTGCTAAATAGTAAAAATGGTCATTTTGGTGATGAAAACTGTCCTTTAGGAAGAGGTGTCCTCTTACCAGAGAGTTGCTAAATAGTAAAAAATGGTCATTTTGGTGATGAAAACTGTCCTTTAGGAAGGGGTGTCCTCTTACCAGAGAGTTGCTAAATAGTAAAAATGGTCATTTTGGTGATGAAAACTGTCCTTTAGGAAGAGGTGTCCTCTTACCAGAGAGTTGCTAAATATCAAAAATAGTAATTTTGGTGATGAAAACTGTCCTTTAGGAAGAGGTGTCCTCTTACTAGAGAGTTGCTAAATAGTAAAAAATGAGCATTTTGGTGATGAAAACTGTCCTTTAGGGAGAGGTGTCCTCTTACCAGATAGTTGCTAAATAGTAAAAATGGTCATTTTGGTGATGAAAACTGTCCTTTAGGGAGAGGTGTCCTCTTACCAGAGAGTTGCTAAATATAAAACATGATCATTTTGGTGATGAAAACTGTCCTTTAGGAAGAGGTGTCCTCTTACCAGAGAGTTGCTAAATAGTAAAAATGGTCATTTTGGCAATGAAAACTGTCCTTTAGGGAGAGGTGTCCTCTTACTAGAGAGTTGCTAAATAGTAAAAATGGTCATTTTGGTGATGAAAACTGTTCTTTAGGAAGAGGTGTCCTCTTACTAGAGAGTTGCTAAATAGTAAAAATGGTCATTTTGGTGATGAAAACTGTCCTTTAGGAAGAGGTGTCCTCTTACTAGAGAGTTGCTAAATATCAAAAATGGTCATTTTGGATGATGAAAACTGTCCTTTAGGAAGAGGTGTCCTCTTACTAGAGAGTTACTAAATAGTAAAAATGGTCATTTTGGTGATGAAAACTGTCCTTTAGGAAGAGGTGTCCTCTTACTAGAGAGTTGCTAAATATCAAAAATGGTCATTTTGGATGATGAAAACTGTCCTTTAGGAAGAGGTGTCCTCTTACCAGAGAGTTGCTAAATATCAAAAATGGTCCTTTTGGTAATGAAAACTGTCCTTTAGGGAGAGGTGTCCTCTTACCTGAGAGTTGCTAAATAGTAAAAAAATGATCATTTTGGTGACTGTCCTTTAGGAAGAGGTGTCCTCTTACCAGAGAGTTGCTAAATATCAAAAATAATCATTTTGGTAATGAAAACTGTCCTTTGTAGAGAAGTGTTATCTTACTAGAGAGTTGCTAAATAGTAAAAAATGATCATTTTGGTAATGAAAACTGTCCTTTAGGGAGAGGTGTCCTCTTACTAGAGAGTTGCTAAATAGTAAAAAATGATCATTTTGGTGATAAAAACTGTCCTTTAGAGAGAGGTGTGTCTTCTCATGGGGGTTGTTGTACTCTAAAAATGTTCTAAAACATCTGAATGGGGTGTACAGCTGTACGGATACCACATAGCTCACGACATGATATCCGGATTCTCCCGGATGCTGAACATGGCGCTGGAGCGAAACCTCTTCTCCATCTCCTGCAACGACCCGAAACTGACCAAGAAAGGCTGGAAGAAGATTCGTAAATATCAGAGGGACTTTGAGGAGACCTGTCTCATCGAAGTCAAACAGGCTCTTGGTCTGCCACCTGACGCAGACCTCCAGTCTACAACGGAAACTCTCAGGAAAGCCCTACTCCAACCCGGCTCTGGAGGGGATAAGATCTTCGATAAAGCTATCAAATCTGTCACTGGGCCATTCACCAAAAAAGTTGCTGCGTAAGTTGACCACCTTTTATTTTATTTTATTATTTTTTTTTTTGCTTATCCCTAGTACACGTGGTACAGGCCATGATAATCATGGTGGGTAGTTAGCGGCTGCTTTTACTGTAAGCGCACCACATGTCTACACATGTGAAAAGCAGTGTAGTGCAGTGACCACCTTTATTTACACTAGCCAAATGGCATATAGCCCCTTCCAGAGAGAATAATGTTAGCTAAACAAATGTTATTCATGATAAAGGTGTCTTGCCCCAAAAGCTTGTATGTTCGTTCTCTTAAATTAAGAAGCTCTTCCCCCGGACCTTTGGGAGAGGCCGCTGCTTTTCATAAAACAGCTCGAGGAGCATGAACTCATGGAATTGGTGTAATCTCTACACAAGGGGATAAGAAACAACAACAACAACAACAGAAACAACAACAACAGAAACAACAACAGAAACAACAACAACAACAGAAACAACAACAACAACAACAGAAACAACAACAACAACAGAAACAACAACAACAACAGAAACAACAACAACAGAAACAACAACAGAAACAACAACAACAGAAACAACAACAACAACATAAACAACAACAGAAACAAAAACAACAACAACAGAAACAACAACAACAACAGAAACAACAACAACAACAGCTCTTCTCCCTGAGACCTGTGTTTCTTTTATAGAGAATAGGTAGATTGTCTTTATTCTAACTCTATTTGAAATTAGGAGTCTTTCTACTGAAAGTCTGTTCTCATGGATCTCATCTCATGGAATGGGTTGTAGGGGTGCAGAATTTCGTTGATCATGACACCATGATCCAGGCACACTTTGGTGAAAGTTTGACTTTGCCTGTAGTTTGAGGCCGTTCCTAACACGGAAGCCTTTGCTGCCGACTCTAACATGAGTACAGACGCAGCTCCCCCGTATCCCTGGAGTGGGACCCTTGCTGAGGTCTATCAACTGGATCAGTTGAAGTCAGGATTTTTAAAGAGGTCTACTCCTCTTCTAACAATGGTGTTGTTGGTTCACGACTGCTTATTCGTCAGAGTTATTCTGCTTGTTTTGCAGCTGGCCTTCATATCTGAAGGTCATTCCCCTATCCACCACCTGGGGACGCGCCCTATAGCAGTCAGCTATGAAAGTCTCTGATGAGAGAACAGATTGAGCAATGTTTTTGGGCAATGGTCTCATGGGAGACTCTTTTATTAGGAAAAGTTACATGGAGTCTCTTTCTGCTGAAACACTTTCTGATGAAAGACAACCCCTAGGCAAGACCTGATGTGTTTTGATGCTAAGGTTTAAGTTCCTGATAAGAGACTACCTCCAGGAGAACCCTGATTTATCCATGTTTTGAGGCTCTGGTCTCTCATGGGAGATTCTTCATGTCAGGCCAAATCAGAGTCTATTGAAACAAAGTCTCTGATGAGAGACAACCCCTAGCAGAGACCTGTGGATGGTGTAATCTTTACACAAGGGGATAGGAAACAACAACAACAGAAACAACAACAACAACAGAAACAACAACAACAGAAACAACAACAACAGAAACAACAACAACAGAAACAACAACAACAACAGAAACAACAACAACAACAGAAACAACAACAACAGAAACAACAACAACAACAGAAATAACAAAAACAACAGAAACAACAACAACAACAGAAACAACAACAACAACAGAAACAACAACAACAACAGAAACAACGAAAACAACAGAAACAACAAAAACAACAGAAACAACAACAAAAACAACAGAAACAACAACAACAGAAACAACAACAACAACAACAGAAACAACAACAACAGAAACAACAACAACAGAAACAACAACAACAGAAACAACAACAGAAACAACAACAACAACAGAAACAACAACAACAACAACAGCTCTTCTCCCTGACCTGTGTTTCTTTTATAGAGAATAGATAGATTGTCTTGTTGTTGTTGTTTCTGTTGTTGTTGTTGTTGTTTCTGTTGTTGTTGTTTCCTATCCCCTTGTGTAAAGATTACACCATCCACAGGTCTCTGCTAGGGGTTGTCTCTCATCAGACACTTTGTTTCAGTTGAAATAGAGGTGATCTCTCTGGAAACTATTCACTTAAATCTCCCCTCCATATTGGAATCTCTCCACAAACAACCATCTTCTGAGAGGTATTCAGTTTTCTGTGTCTGCGCAGCTATGGGAGAGGTGAAGGAGCGCAGAACAAGCTGTTGAACAATCGCCTGGCCCTCATGATCAACTCTGGAGCGAAGGGCTCCTCGGTGAGTACAGTCTCAGCGCAACACAAAGTTTTGACACTCAACTGTGTGTGTGTGTTATGCTACAGATCAACTTGCAACAAATCACCACCCTGCTCGGACAAGTTGATGTTGGAGGTAAACGAATCCAAAACTCCTGGGGTGGCCGGTCCAATCCTGTCTTCGACGCCTACGATCCCTCGGCTCAAAATGGCGGATTCTGTCTTGGCAACCTCACTCGAGGACTCCCCACTTATGAAGCTCACTTCCATGCCATGGCTGCCAGAGAGGTAGGTTTCTATCTCACTCACCTTTCTATGATTGAATAAGATACTATAGCTAAACCTGTCTATAACGCCCCCTCTAAATAGCGCCTTCCTCTCTATAACGCCCGATTTTAAATACATAGTACGATGCGATTTACATTAAAAGTGACCTGTGTATAGCACCCTAATTTGGTGAGTCCCAAGAGGTAGCGCTATAGACAGGTTTAACTGTATCAGCTGAGCCCAGGTTTTTTTTAGAGAGCTTGTCGCTGCTGGTGTTTTTCATTTTATAAACCTATATTGATTTAACCATATTGTTTTTTTTTTTTTTTTTTTTTAAAGAAGACAATTTAGTTCACACTTGGTTATCTCACGTCTCTTCAATAACGGTCACTGTAATATCTCTCAGAGTTATTTGTCTAAATCCTGATATACATGCTAAAGGTACAACTTCCTTAAGTTTTGTCTCAACGAGTGTGTAATTATGTGTTTTTTATTATTTAAATTATTGAATTAATCCCAACATATCTCTTCAGAATTTTTTTTTTGATTGTTGTAAAAAAAAAAAATTTTTTTTTGCTAAACCAATGTCTCGGTGTTCAGGGCATGTGTGATACCGCTGTCAAAACAGCAACCAGTGGCTACCTCCAACGATGTCTTATCAAGTCATTGGAAAGTATTTCTGTTGCGT
Source organism: Cordylochernes scorpioides (assembly GCA_030710605.1). Taxonomy (NCBI): domain Eukaryota; kingdom Metazoa; phylum Arthropoda; class Arachnida; order Pseudoscorpiones; family Chernetidae; genus Cordylochernes; species Cordylochernes scorpioides. Next base: position 52,629,934 of record CP092884.1, read on the forward strand.
ATGACAACACGGTGCGCAACGGGGATGGCAGTATCATTTCGGTAAGTTTTGACTATTCCCCCCCCCCTTTTTTTTTTTTTTTTTGCTCACTGGGAAGGTGTTGAGGTTAGTGAGAAGGAATTGAGATTGAAAAAAAATAATAAATGGAGAAAATCAGAAAGATTTGATTTGACTTTTAATCTGAACCTATGCCTATAACCTAAATGTGAAATTTTTACTCATTCGTGTTATTTGTTTACTTTTCGCATATTCTTCTTCTGCCCAATTAGAAGTGGTTTGGATATGGCTAAATCTATAATTTTGGATAAGTTAGAAAAAAAAATTGGTAGGGTTGGATTTCTACAAGAAAAAGGGGCCATTGAATTGAAAATTTTTTTCTTCTTCAGAAAAAAAAAAGAAGTGTCCAAATGCGGGATTTGATCCTGGGTCATACCACTTTTCCAGCAACATCCGTACTAAATCAATTAGAGAAGTAAATATTAGAACGGAATATCTTAAAAGTACAATTCCTCACTGGCATAAGAAAATAAGACCTAATCTAAATAAATTAATAAGTGTGTGACGTTTCGGTAACATTGTTGTTAGTCAGTGTATCAGACAAAATCAGTAACAACACCGTTACCGAAACGTCACACACTATTAATTTATTTGGATCAGGTCTTTTTTTCTTGTAACTATAATCCAAATTGATAAGGCACAATTTGGATTATAGATTATAAACACAAGGTAATAAGACCTAAATCCAAATAAATAAATAGTGTGTGACATTTCGGTAACAGCGTTGTTACCATCTTCAGACAAAAGTACTGAAGGCTTGTACTTTTGTCTGAAGATGTTAACAACGCTGTTACCGAAACGTCACACACTATTAATTTATTTGGATTTAGGTCTTATTGTAACTATAATCCAAATTGTAGCTTATCATTCCCTACTGGCCCTTCAGAGATTTATTGTTCCTATGTTATGTTGCCAAAATCCTCTCTACAGCTTTGTGTATCGATGCAAAAACAAATATTTAGAGAACCACTAATTTGTCTTGGAAAATGCAATGGAGAGTGTGTGTCCAGTTTATATACGGAGGGAACGGCCTGAGCGTGACGGAGAAACAAATGTTGAAGTTGAAGAACTTCCCATCCCTCCTTGCCAACTACCAGAACTTCCTGGATAGAGAAACCATTCAGAAAGCCAAAGAAAGATCCATAGATACCGACAAAGTGAAGGAACAGAAGACACTTGTAAGTTTTCCCAGCTCTCCCCACCAACACAGCTAACACTGAATTGGTGTTGGTTTCAGGTTAAGAAATGGAGAAAAAAGTATGGTGACAGTCGTATTGTTCCTTCAGCCTTTGATCTTTTTGTTGACGATGTCCTAAAGGGAGATAGGACAAATGTCATCAAAAAGAAACCGAAGTTGATAAAGAAATGGAGGAAGTTGTCTGACAGTGAAAGACAATAGTGAGTAGTATTCTTCCCACACCCGCCTTCCCTTTGTTGTAAAATTCTGATTTGCATATAATTAGATTTTTTTGTAATCAAATTTACATATTGCCTTTATTTGTAATCATATTTGCATATGAATCCACCCCCCCACTTTGAAAGATTTAGAGAGAGTTTAAAAAAACACATTTATTTATAAACAAATTTATATATTGGATCCTTCACTATTAGCAAATAATTGTATGAAATCTATCCGTTGTAGAAAGGTGGAATGTCTTCTCTTGGTGGTTGTTCTACCCTATTTGCATATATTGCACTCCAATCGCTACAAATTGCTAACTCAATGTCCTCGTGGCAGTTACCGGGATGCAGCCTCCATGCCCAATCCAGTCATATCCGTTGCCAACCCGGCTACCACCTTCGGATGTGTCCCCGAGAAGATGGACGAGATGATTAATGAATTTATCAAGAGCTCTCCAGAAATCCAATCCGGAGATCCAATTGGGAAGAAAGACTTCAGGGACATGGTGTACTACAAGTATCAGAGGGCTTTAGTCGAGCCGGGGGAACCAGTTGGAATCCTGGCTGCACAGGTGAGTCTTGACATACAGACATTTAGGTCAATTACAAGTTTACAATCTCACAAGGTAATAAGACCACATCTAAATAAATAGTGTGTGACGTTTCGATAACAGTGTTGTTACCATCTTCAGACAAAAGTACTGAATCTTTCAGGTAGTTTTAGTTAATTTCAGAATCGTTCACTACTTTTATCTGAAGTTGGTAACAACGCTGTTACCGAAATGTCACACACTATTTATTTATTTGGATTTGGTCTTATTACCTTGTGTTTATAATCTATAATCCAAATTGTGCCTTATCAAGTTTACAATCTTTTATTGTTGCTGTTTCTTATCCCCTTGTGTAAAGATTACACGAATTCCATGAGTCCATGCTCCTCGAGCTGTTTTATGATTAGCAGCTGCCTATCCTAAAGGTCCTGTTTAGTGCATCTAATGTAAGCCAAAATGTTTTCTGGAGCTGCAGGTTCTAAGCTACCTTTTGGGAAAGTGGGGTAGATTTTGTTGTTATTTTCTATCTTTTTTTTTTTTTTTTGCTTATCCCTAGTACAAGTGGTACAGGCCATGATAATCATGGTAGGTAGAAAAAGGCGACTGCTTTTACTGTAAGTGCACCACATGTCTACACATGTGAAAAGCAGTTCGACTTTGCACTATTTTCTACCTTCAATGGCTTGAGATGGCCTAGTTTACAATCTGTATTACACTAGAACCTCCATGAGAGGACACTCATGCTTAAGGACACCTCTCTATAAAAGACAGTTTTTATTTTATTTATTTTTTTACTATTTAGAAACTTTCCCAGTAAGAGGACACCTCTCCATAAATGACACTTTACCTCTGCAACTAGGTTTTTGTCCTTTACAGAGAGGTTCCTTCTTCTTCTTCTTTCTTATCTCCACACTGGGTGAAGTAGAATGCCTTTGTCAGACTGGGAGCACTACTCAGTGGCAGGCCGACTTAGCTCCAAAAGAAATGGCCGCCTCTGATATGAGTAACAGACCATGTGCAGCTGCTCCTAACATGGAGTACAAACGCTGCTCATCCTGTATCCCTGGATTAGGAGCCCTTACAGGGTACTATCAGCCGGGCCAGCTGAACCCAGGTTTTTTAGTGAGCTTGTTACTGCTCGAGGTTCCTTCTACTGTATATAAATCATTTTTTAGAGAGTGTTGGTTAAAAGTTTCTTTCTCTTTCAAATCAAAGAATTTCCTTCTGTTCTCTTACTGCAGTGAAATATATTAGAAAGGCCTGTCTCATCAGGGATAAACCCTCACAGTGGTTTCGGCAGTTTAATCTACATCAATTAAGAAGGTTCAGAAGATGAGTTTCTTTAATTGGTATAGTTATATTTTTATATTAACGAATAGATTCAAGAAGGATAAGTTTCTTTATTTGAAAAATCAATTCGAGCTTTCGGTTTATAGTTATATTTTGCCTGTCGAAGGGCTTTTGCCCGAAAGCTTGTAGCGTTTTTACAATTAAAGAAACTCATCTTCTGAACCTTCTTAATTGATATACCTTACTAGAAGAGTCTTTACCTTTAATAGTTTAATCTACCTTAGGTTTTTTTTTAGAGGAGATGTCCTTTAGTCGGAGTGTCATCTCTTTGAGGACAATTTCAATAGGTTTGATTATTTGTTTCTTACGCTGTGCGCTGTGTGTGTTGTTGCATAGTCTATTGGTGAGCCTTCTACCCAGATGACCTTGAACACTTTCCACTTTGCGGGGAATTCTGATATGAACATGACTCTGGGTATTCCCCGGCTGAATGAGATCCTGAAGACTGCCACTCCCAATATCTCTACTCCCACCATGTACCTCTACTTCAAGCCGACCCAATCCAAGAGGAAGATGGCCAAGAATGTGCAGCTGGTGGTGAACTACCTAACCCCAGTCAACCTTGCCAAGGTGAGTACTATAACATTTTTGCTTTATCCCTAGTACACTTGGTACAACCTTCAGATATGAAGGCCAGCTGCAAAACAAGCAGAATAACTCTGACGAATAAGCAGTCACGGACCAACAGCAGCATTTTTAGAAGAGGAGTAGAACACACCCGCAACATTAATAACAACGACCCACGTTCCCTCATCTATCAGCATGTTGCATCCACTGGCCACTCTTTTAATACCAACCACCCCACTATCCATTACCGTAACATACCCAACCTACACCAAAGATTAATGTTAGAATCCATAGTATCCACCAAACTTAAAAGCATAAATAGAAAAATAGAAATTCCTGAAATTTATGATATTTTTGTTTCAAGTTAATCTATTCCTTTTTTACATAGTTAAAAATCTAGTATAAAACATCTTATTACCATATCAATACAATAGTTACTTATTAAAAATTAAAAATTCTTACTGCTAAGTTATAAAAATTGTTTATTATGTAAATCATCCCTTGTATATAGGTCGGTCTCTCGCCTTAATTTCTGTCAAACCTGTAGAAGGGCGTTTGCCCGAAAGCTCGTAACGTTTACAAATAAAAGATACCTATCTTCCATTTAATGATACGTTTATTCATAAGGAGTAGACCTCTTTAAAAATCCTGAGTTCAAATGACCCGGTTGATAGACCTCAGCAAGGGTGTCCCACTCCAGGGATACGGAGGATCTGCGTCTGTACTCATGTTAGAGTCTGCAGCAAAGGCGTCTGCTTCCATGTTAGGAACGGCCTTAAACTACAGGTAAAGTCAGACTTCCACCAAAGTGTGCCTTTGATTTGGTGCCATGATCAACGAAAGCTGCACCCCTACACCCCATTCCATGAGATCATGGAATTCGTGTAATCTTGACACAAGGGGATAAGAAACAACAACAACAACAATACACGTGGTACAGGCCATGATAATCATGGTGGATAGTAGTAGGCGACTGCTTTTACTCTAAGTGCACTACATGTCTACACATGTGAAAAGCAGTTCGACTTTGCAATTACAAATGTGCTAGAGTCCCGTTTGGTTTCTTGCACTTGCTGGTGGGGTTGTTGGACTTTTGCAAGAATCGGGGGCTATTGAAGCATTTTTTTTTTTTTATCAGAAAAAAAAGTGTCCAATGGGGGAATTGAACACGGGTCGTAGCGGTCTAAAACCAACGGTTTTAAACCACCATTCCACCAACTCCAGTGTATTACAAGATTGTTCCTAAAGTTGGTAAACACTTGCAACATATTACTTACTGTTATGTCTTTGTATTATGTACAAGGTAATAAGACCAAATCCAAAAAAATGGTGTGTTACGTTTCGGTAACAGAGTTGTTACCATCTTTAGACAAAAGTATTGAATGTACTTGATGTATAATCAGACTGAATTCAGTACTTTTTTGTCTGAAGATGTTAACAATGCTGTTACCAAAACGTCACACATTATTTATTAATTTGGATTTAGTCTTATTAACTTGTGTTTAAAACCAAAAAAAAAAATATAATTAATGTGTGTGAAGTTTTGGTAACAACATTGTAACCATCTTCAGACAAAAGTACTTTTGTACTAAGAAGTACTAGAGTACTTTTGTATGATGAGGGTGTAACAATGCTGTTACCGAAATGTCACACGCTATTTTTTTATTTGGTCTTATTACCTTGTGTTTATAATCTATAACCCAAATTGTGCCTTATTATTATATGTATAAAGTTTTTTTTTTTTTCTTATCCCTAGTACACGTGGTACAGGCCATGATAATCATGGTGGGTAGTTAGCGACTGCTTTTACTGTAAGCGCACCACATGTATACGAATGTGTAAAGCAGTTCGACTTTGCACTTACAAATGTGCCAGAGCCCCGTTTGGTTACTTGCACTCGCTGGTGGGGTTGGACTTTTGCAAGAATCGGGGGCCATTGGAGCATTTTTTTTTAAAACAGAAAAAAGTGTCCAATGCGGGAATCGAACCCGGGTCATAGTGGTCGAAAACCAAACGGTTTACCAGCCTTCCACCGACCCCCCTATATGTATAAAGTAATTGTATTATGTATTATTATGTATACGCCGTAATAATACTATTCGCCAAGTAATAAGAAAAAAAAAACTTTTCGGATAACCTTATATACATACTTCCTCATTCTGGGACTTCAGTCACGGTAAAACACAAGGTAATAAAGATCACAAATCCAAATATATAAATAGTGTGTGACGTTTCGGTAACAGTGTCGTTACCATCTTCAAACAAAAATTAATTCAGTAACAAAATTCAGTACTCAATGTGTGCAGATGGTAACAACGCTGTTACCGAAACGTCACACACTATTTATTTATTTGGTCGTTTGTTACCTTATGATTGTAAAAGAGGAGATTTTAAAAGTTGATTGAATTTTCCAAAAAGAAAAAAAAAAAAGCATTTTAAACTGGAGTTTTGTTTCTAACACATTTCTTTGTCAACACTACAACAAATGCATTCTGTACAGATGCACAGATGAACAAAAAGCTTTTTTTTTTTTTTTTTTGTGATTTTAAAGGGAGAGGTGTCCCATTCTGTTAATGATAATCCCCTTCTCTCCTACACAATCTTGTATTTAAAATATACTAGCCGAATGACCCGGGCAACGCCCCGGGTTTTACCCGATTAAATGCTTTTATTCAAATACTATTCGTTACAATTATAAATTGGCGCCGTGGATGTCATTTTTGTATAATATATAAATGAGTTTTAAAAATTGTAAAAAAAAAAAAAATGCATCGGCCGGGAATCGAACCCGGGCCGCCCGCGTGGCAGGCGAACATTCTACCACTGAACCACCGATGAGTATGAGAAACGGCCATATTTGGGTATTTATTCCATTCACAAAAGCAAACGGTGACAGAATTGATTAAGAAAGAATTGATTATGATGCTGATAACTGTATATTTTAATTTTGTGACGTATGTGTAGGTGATCCATAAGGCCAACATCAGGAACCTCTTGCTAAGAGAAAAGGGGACTGGGTAAGTTTTCAGTTTTTTTTTTTTTTTCTTTCTCTCTTTCCTTTCTCTAAATCTTTACATCACTAAGAAAAAATAATATACTTTTTTTAAAAGAAAATGAGACCTAATCCAAATAATTTATTAGTGTGTGACGTTTCGGCAACAACATTGTCACCATCATCAGACAAAAGAATAAATGAGAAAACATGTTACAGCAAGTTCTTATATCAAGTGTTTAAACAAGATAACAGATAAGGAAAATAGTTTTTAAGTCAACTTGAAATATTATTCTTAGAAGAATTATTAATAAGAAGTCTTATTCACATATTTCAAGTTGACTTAAAAACTATTTTCCTTATCTGTTATCTTGTTTAAACACTTGATAACAGGACTATATAAGAACTTGCTGTAACATGTTTTCTCATTTATTCTTTTGTCTGATGATGGTGACAATGTTGTTGCCGAAACGTCACACACTAATAAATTATTTGGATTAGGTCTTATTTTCTTTTATTATAATCTATTATCCAAATTGTGCTTTATCAATATACTTTTTTTTTAACCTAAAACCCTTTTCAGAAAACATATTGATGAATAAACACACAAGGTAAAATAAGACCAAATATAAATAGTGTGTGACGTTTTGGTAATAGTGTTGTTACCATCATCAGAAAAAAAATGTACTGAATGTAATAATTGCTTGTTACTGAAACATCACACACTATTTATTATTTATTTGGTTTTTGTTCCTTTTTTTTTTTTTTTGCTTATCCCTAGTACACGTGGTACAGGCCATGATAATCATGATGGGTAGAAGTAGGCGACAGCTTTTACTGTAAGTGTACCACATATCTACACATGTGAAAAAACTGTTCGACTTTTATACTTACAAATGTGCCAGAGCCCCATTTGGTTACTTGCACTCGCTGGTGGGGTTGGACTTTTGCAAGAATCAGGGGCCATTGGAGCATTTTTTTTTTAATCAGAAAAAAGTGCCCAATGCAGGAATTGAACCTGGGTCGTAGCGGTTGAAAGCCATTGGTTTAGACCATCCTTCCACCGACCCCCCCCCATCCCAGTTCATCATTACCTTGTGCGTTTCTAATCTTTAACCCAAAATGATTTCCTTATTGATGGATAGAACACTTATCAATTTTATGGGATAAAGATTTTACAGACAGACATTTTAGTGTGACACACTGGCACTGTTTTCAAAGTAAAAATAATGCTACAATACCTCTTTCTAAAGGACAACTAATTGCAGAGCCAAATTGTCCTTTAGAGAGAGGTGTCCTCTTACTGGAGAGTTGCTACAGTAGAACTACCTCCAGCACAACACCTAATTGCAGAGCCAAAGTGTCCTTTAGGGAGAGGTGTCCTCTTACTGGAGAGTTGGTACAGTAGAACTACCTCCCTGTAAAGCACAACACCTAATTGCAGAGCCAAAGTGTCCTTTAGGGAGAGGTGTCCTCTTACTGGAGAGTTGGTACAGTAGAACTACCTCTCTGTAAAGCACAACACCTAATTGCAGAGCCAAAGTGTCCTTTAGGGAGAGGTGTCCTCTTACTGGAGAGTTGGTACAGTAGAACTACCTCCCTGTAAAGCACAACACCTAATTGCAGAGCCAAAGTGTCCTTTAGGGAGAGAGGTCCTCTTACTGGAGAGTTGGTACAGTAGAACTACCTCCCTGTAAAGCACAACACCTAATTGCAGAGCCAAAGTGTCCTTTAGGGAGAAGTGTCTTCTTACTGGAGAGTTGCTACAGTAGAACTACCTCCCTGTAAAGGACAACACCTAATTACAGAGCCAAAGTGTCTTTTAGGGAGAGGTGTCCTCTTACCGGAGAGTTGCTAAATTGTAAAAATGGTAATTATGCAAATGAAAACTGTCCTTTGTGGAGAGGTGTCCGCTAAAGGGAAGTTCTATTGTATTAAAAATTTTATTTTCTAAAACTTAATGTGAGGATTTTTATATATTTGGTATTTATGCTGTAACAGCGTTGTTACCATCGTCAGACAAAGGTACTGAATGAAGGTTCTACTGTTGTGATGATATTCTAAGTAACGAGGTGGTGTTTTGTTGCCATAGGAAAATGTTCTATGGCACCAAGGTCCGGTTTCAACTCCTCTCCGCAGGATGCTACGAGCCAATCACGGTCGTCAAGAAGAGTCAGGTCATCCCGTTCATCAAGAAGTACTTCCTGGCTGCCATCAGTTCAGGTGTACAAGCCAAACTCAACTCTAAGAAGAAAAAACCCATGTAAGTTTTTAAATTATCTTCAAAAGAAGACATTGTGTTTGCCACAAAATACATACATTACTGAAATTTTTAAAATATATATATATTTTGTAAAACGACATTTGAAAATTATCCCACAAGTGTTTCTTTTCAACAAAAAATCGAAATTTATTTTTAAGGAGAAATAACGATTATTTCTAACCTTAGGGATGAGGTATGAAAGAATGAATTGTGAAGAGTAATGATAAACGGAAAAATAAAAAAGTGTCCAGGGATGGGAATTTTCTGTTTATCATTACTCTTCACAATTCATCCTTTCATACCTCATCCCTAAGGTTAGAAATAATCGTTATTTTCTCTCCTTGAAATTAATTTCGATTTTTCGTTCAAAAGAAACACTTGTGGGATAATTTTCAAATGTCGTTTTACAATCACAGGCCGCATTATATTGTATTGTATTATATTTTTTTTATTTATCCCAAGTACACGTGGTAAAAGCCAATGATAATCATTGGTGGTTTGAAGTTGGGGATTGCTTTTTACTGTTAAGTTCACCACATGTCTACACATGTGAAAAAAATGTTTTAACTTTTGCACTAATATATGTAATTTGAGTGAAAAAATATCAGGTCTCCAGGGAAAAGTATCTTTTCAAAAACTTTTTTTTTAATTCTCTAGCTTTCAGCCCCGAATACCCTTTTACAGGTGAAAACATTGTTGTTGTTGTTTCTTATCCCCTTGTGTAAATATTACACCAATTCCATGAGTTCATGCTCCTCGAGCTGTTTTATGATGAGCAGCGGCCTCTCCCAAAGGTCCTGTTTAGTGCATCTAATGCAAGCCAAAATGTATTCTGGAGCTGCAGATACCAAGCTACATTTTGGGCAAGTGGGGTAGATTTTGTTATTATTTTCTATCTTCAATGGCTTGAGATGGCCTGTTCTAAATCTTGTTAGTGTTGTTTGATGCTGTCTGAGGTTCAGAGCTCCTCCTGGGTTCACTCCACTGTACCAACTGTGCATATTGGAGCGTAGGACGTGTTTAACTAAGTCTGAACTGGAGGGCTTGGTCAGCAACCTTGCCATGAACTCTCGGAGATGCCTGTGGGTTTGATTGGTCAACCCTATGGAGCCAGACCATAATGGCGGGCGCGAGGGGCCAAACAATGGCAGCTCGGTGCATGGAGAATGCATCATTCCTTTTGGTTAGGTGACCTAGAATGCAGCAATGGGTATGCTATCGCATGCCGGTTTATGGACCGAAAGGTCTGGGTGGCCACTGCTCCAAGGATGTACCAACTGTGCTTGGGTGGAATACTTTTACTCAGTATTGATACTGGGAATTATTTTTTTGTTCTGGATGTTTCAGGGTGTCCATGCTGACGAATGCGACTGCTGATGATGGGTTCGTCAACCAAATGGAGGCCGATGACATTGATGAGCCTATGCCAAAAGATCCAGGTAAAGAAATCCACCACCCTAATTAAATCAACCATACATAAATAGTATGTGACATTTCGGTAACAGCATTGTTGTTACCCTCCTCTGACAGAAGTACTTCTTAGTACAAAAGTTACTTTTTGTCTGATGATGGTTACAATGCTGTTACAGAAACATCACATTCACTATGATAAGGCACAATTTGGATTATAGATTATAAACACAAGGTAATAAGACCAAATCCAAATAAATAGTGTGTGACTTTTCCATAACAGCGTTGTTACCATCTTCAGACAAAAGTATTGAATGAGAAATTTTATCACAGCATGTTTTAAATAGTTACTGTTATCATGTTTGTAAACAAGATAGCAGTTAAGAATAAGATAGTTTTCTGAGAAACGCAGAATATTTTGATAAAATTTCTCATTCAGTACTTTTGTCTGAAGATGGTAACAACGCTGTTACCGAAACGTCACACACTATTTATTTATTTAGATTTTGTTGTCTTATTATTATTACCTTGTAGTTTATAATCTTATAATCCAAGTTGTACCTTTTATCTCATAAGGTTTTTTTTTTAAAATAAAAATCAAGAGACAATTTTATTACATATCTACCAATCCCCAGGTAAAAATGGAAACTTTTTGCTTTTGCTTATCCCTAGTACACCTAGTACAGGTCATGATAATCATGGTGGGTAGAAGTAGGCGATTGCTTTTACTGTAAGTGCACCACATGTCTACACATGTGAAAAGCAATTCGACTTTGCATTTACAAGTGTGCCAGAAGCCCGTTTGGTTACTAACACTCACTGGTGGGGTTTGACTTTTACAAGACTCGGGGGCCATTGGAGATGGAAACTGTTTCTTTGTTAGATGATAAGGTACACAATTTTTGGATTGATAGATTATAAACACAAGGTAATAGCACACCCAATTTAAATAAATAAATAGTGTGCACCCCCAATTTAAATAAAAATTAATGAGAGGGTTCACCACTGATGAGCCAGGCCCTCCCATTAATTTTTCCATTGCAGTAAGGGCAGTTGAAATTGTTTATTTTCAAAAAGAATCTTACGCCTTTAAAATAGTTTCAAATTTTGATAACAGATGGCGCGCTAGTTGCATCATATAATAAATACTCTGTTTAATATTCCAACAGTTCTAAATGTGCCTTTTGTCCTCACTGGCATTTTGCCGATGATGTGTTCAGAGGAGAAAGAACTTGAGAGCGCATCAGACATGGGGGCAGAAGATGAGGAAGCTGAGGAGGAAGAAGAAGAAGAAGAAGAAATGGAGGTGACAGTGAAGGAGATCAAGGAGGAGGAGGAAGAAATGGAAGAGAAGGTTCCTCAAGAAGAAGAGGATATTCAACTGAAGGAAGAAGTAGTGTCGATGGAGAAGACAACAAAGGAAATCTTGAGCATCCCATATATCCCTGGCATTTTGTATAACTCCCAGTGGGTGGAATTCTTGGTAGCTGTAAGTATACCTTTAATACACCTATATGGTCTCTTATTGGAGGTAATTCACTGGAGGTAGATCATACATCGTTGTACTAGCTCTTCCCATATAGGATTATGCATGGTCTCTCATTGGAGGTAGTCTCTCATCGGAGGTAATTCAGATAAACACTGGAAGTAGATCATACATCGTTGTACTAACTGTTCCCATATAGGATTATACATGGTCTCTCATTGGAGGTAGTCTCTCATCGGAGGTAATTCAGATAAACACTGGAAGTAGATCATACATTGTTTTACTAACTGTTCTCATATAGGATTACTAGACGAATGGCCCGGCAACGCCCGGGTTTTACCCGAGTGCGAATATATTTTAAAAACGTCTTGGGTGGTCGCTATAGACAGGGCGGTCTGTATAGACAGGTGTATGCATCACACAGCCGATAACAGGGTTGTCTAGAGTGGCCGCTATAGACAGGGTGGTCTGTATAGACAGGTGTATGTATCACACTGCTGATAACAGGGTTGCCTAAGGTGCCCGCTATAGACAGGGTGGTCTGTATAGACAGGTGGATGTATCACACAGCTGATAACAGGGTTGTCTGGAGTGGCCGCTATAGACAGGTGTATGTATCACACAGCTGATAACAGGGTTTTCTAGAATGGCCGCTATATACAGGGTGGTCTGTATAGACAGGTGGATGTAACACACTGCTGATTACAGGGTTGCCTAAAGTGTCCGCTATAGACAGGTGTATGTATCACACAGCTGATAACAGGGTTGTCTAGAGGGGGGCAGGGAGGACACGTGTTCGCCGGCAGCCAATGGGCGCGCATTCTATCCGTGAGCTTCAGAATAAGGCAATTATATAAGTAGATACATGGTCTCTCATTGGAGGTAGTCTCTCATCGGAGGTAATTCAGATAAACACTGGGAGTAGATCATACATTGTTGTACTAACTCTTCCCATATAGGATTATACATGGTCTCTCATTGGAGGTAGTCTCTCATTGGAGGTAATTCAGATAAACACTGGAAGTAGATCATACATTGTTGTACTAACTCTTCCCATATAGGATTATACATGGTCTCTCATTGGAGGTAATTCAGATAAACACTGGAAGTAGATCATACATTGTTGTACTAACTCTTCCCATATAGGATTATACATGGTCTCTCATTGGAGGTAGTCTCTCATTGGAGGTAATTCAGATAAACACTGGAAGTAGATCATACATTGTTGTACTAACTCTTCCCATATAGGATTATACATGGTCTCTCATTGGAGGTAGTCTCTCATTGGAGGTAATTCAGATAAACACTGGGAGTAGATCATACATTGTTGTACTAACTCTTCCCATATAGGATTATACATGGTCTCTCATCGGAGGTAATTCAGATAAACACTGGGAGTAGATCATACATTGTTGTACTAACTCTTCCCATATAGGATTATACATGGTCTCTCATTGGAGGTAATTCAGATAAACACTGGAAGTAGATCATACATTGTTGTACTAACTCTTCCCATATAGGATTATACATGGTCTCTCATTGGAGGTAATTCAGATAAACACTGGGAGTAGATCATACATTGTTGTACTAACTCTTCCCATATAGGATTATACATGGTCTCTCATTGGAGGTAATTCAGATAAACACTGGAAGTAGATCATACATTGTTGTACTAACTCTTCCCATATAGGATTATACATGGTCTCTCATTGGAGGTAGTCTCTCATTGGAGGTAATTCAGATAAACACTGGAAGTAGATCATACATTGTTGTACTAACTCTTCCCATATAGGATTATACATGGTCTCTCATCGGAGGTAATTCAGATAAACACTGGGAGTAGATCATACATTGTTGTACTAACTGTTCCCATATAGGATTATACATGGTCTCTCATCGGAGGTAATTCAGATAAACACTGGGAGTAGATCATACATTGTTGTACTAACTGTTCCCATATAGGATTATACATGGTCTCTCATTGGAGGTAATTCAGATAAACACTGGGAGTAGATCATACATTGTTGTACTAACTCTTCCCATATAGGATTATACATGGTCTCTCATTGGAGGTAATTCAGATAAACACTGGAAGTAGATCATACATTGTTGTACTAACTGTTCCCATATAGGATTATACATGGTCTCTCATTGGAGGTAATTCAGATAAACACTGGAAGTAGATCATACATTGTTGTACTAACTCTTCCCATATAGGATTATACATGGTCTCTCATTGGAGGTAATTCAGATAAACACTGGAAGTAGATCATACATTGTTGTACTAACTCTTCCCATATAGGATTATACATGGTCTCTCATCGGAGGTAATTCAGATAAACACTGGGAGTAGATCATACATTGTTGTACTAACTGTTCCCATATAGGATTATACATGGTCTCTCATCGGAGGTAATTCAGATAAACACTGGGAGTAGATCATACATTGTTGTACTAACTGTTCCCATATAGGATTATACATGGTCTCTCATCGGAGGTAATTCAGATAAACACTGGAAGTAGATCATACATTGTTGTACTAACTGTTCCCATATAGGATTATACATGGTCTCTCATCGGAGGTAATTCAGATAAACACTGGAAGTAGATCATACATTGTTGTACTAACTGTTCCCATATAGGATTATACATGGTCTCTCATTGGAGGTAGTCTCTCATCAGAGGTAATTCAGATAAACACTGGGAGTAGATCATACATTGTTGTACTAACTGTTCCCATATAGGATTATACATGGTCTCTCATTGGAGGTAATTCAGATAAACACTGGGAGTAGATCATACATTGTTGTACTAACTGTTCCCATATAGGATTATACATGGTCTCTCATTGGAGGTAATTCAGATAAACACTGGGAGTAGATCATACATTGTTGTACTAACTCTTCCCATATAGGATTATACATGGTCTCTCATTGGAGGTAATTCAGATAAACACTGGAAGTAGATCATACATTGTTGTACTAACTGTTCCCATATAGGATTATACATGGTCTCTCATTGGAGGTAATTCAGATAAACACTGGAAGTAGATCATACATTGTTGTACTAACTCTTCCCATATAGGATTATACATGGTCTCTCATTGGAGGTAATTCAGATAAACACTGGAAGTAGATCATACATTGTTGTACTAACTGTTCCCATATAGGATTATAAATGGTCTCTCATTGGAGGTAATTCAGATAAACACTGGAAGTAGATCATACATCGTTGTACTAACTGTTCCCATATAGGATTATACATGGTCTCTCATCGGAGGTAATTCATATTAACACTTTAAAAATACTGGAGAGCATTTCTGAGAAATGTCATATGGTCTCAATTTGTACCTCCCAGTACAAGAGGGAGGGCAACATTGCTAACACAGAAGGGTAAAATTTAAACTCCATTCTTGTGATTTTGATGATGGGTGCTCTCTCCCACGAGGATAAAAATACGGATAAACGTCATAGGCTCTGTCTTATAAGACATGTCTTTCAACAGTCTCTGGTGAGAGACCACCTCTCTGGAGAGCCCAGGTCTACCCATGTTTTCAGGTCTACGGACACTTTACTGTAGGATTTTTACTGTACAGTAGAACTACCTCCCTGTAAACCTCAACACCTAGTGGCAGAACTATCATTAGAGAGAGGTGGTCCTCCCACCAGAGAGCTGCTAAATTGTAAAACAAAAAAAGCCACTTTTGGTGATTAAAAAAAAATCGGTCTTTTGTAGAGAGGTGTTCTTAAATATACTGTATATGTTGTATCTTACCCCCTTGGGTAAAGACTACATGCTCTGAGCTATTTTATGATAAGTACAGTGGACCCTCGGTTTACGAGCACCTTGGAGTACGAGCTTTTCGCAGTACGAGCAAAATTTTTTGAAAAATTTTACCTCGGATTACGAGTGAAATTTCGCATTACGAGCAACTCGTGATGGTTGCCCGTAATCGTGATGGATGAAAATTCACTGGGATCCCTCCCTTCAGATCAGATTCGGGAAATATGTAAAATGTGGGAAACTGTGCAATTGTTCGTAGCAAGAAGAATTGCCCGAGTTTCAATTATTAAAAATAAGAAATTAGTTTCGCACTACGAGCGTTTTGGAGTACGAGCATGGCTCTGGAACGGATTATGCTCGCAAACCGAGGGTCCACTGTAGTGGCCTCTCCCAAAGGTCCCGTTTAGTGCATCTAATGTAAGCCAAAATGTGTTCTGGAGCTGCAGGTGCCAAGTTACATTTTGGGCAAGTGGGGTAGATTTTGTTATTTTCTATCCTCAATGGCTTGAGATGTATATGTGGGTGCAGTATCAGGCTAGGAAACCCATCGACGTCCAGAGTATGGTTCTGGACCTCATAGAGTCCAAGTACCTTCACAAAGTTCCCGGAGTGACCAGAGCCTTTGCCAGCTTGGTGGATGATGGAAAGGGTGGCAAGGAACCCTTGGTGACCACGGAGGGAGTCAACTTACAGGTACCTCTTTGTGTACATCACAAAAATTGTATTTATTAAGACCTTGATGAGGCACAATTTGGATTGTAGATTATAAACACAAGGTAATAAGACCAAATCCAAATAAATAAATAGTGTGTGACATTTCGGTAATAGCATTGTTACCATCTTCAGACAAAAGTACTGAAGATGGTAACAACGCTGTTACCGAAACGTCACACACTATTTATTTATTTGGATTTGGTCTTATTACCTTGTGTTTATTAAGACCTATAGCCTTTTTAAAAAATATACAGTTAAACCTGTCTATAGTGGTGCCCTCTCTTGGGACTCACCAAAATAGGGTGCTATAGACAGGTCACTTTTAATGTAAATAGCATCGTACTATGTATTTAAAATTGGGCGCTATTTAGAAGGGGCGCTATAGACAGGTTTAACTGTCTATAGCATCCTCTCTTGGGACTCACCAAAATAGGGTGCTATAAAGAGGAGGTGCTATAGACAGGTCACTTTTAATGTAAATAGCATCGTACTATGTATTTAAAATTGGGCGCTATTTAGAAGGGGCGCTATAGACAGGTTTAACTGTATATAGCACCCTCTCTTGGGACTCACCAAAATAGGATGCTATAGACAGGTCACTTTTAATGTAAATAGCATCGTACTATGTATTTAAAATTGGGCGCTATTTAGAAGGGGCGCTATAGACAGGTTTAACTGTATATAGCACCCTCTCTTGGGAATCACCAAAATAGGGTGCTATAAAGAGGAGGTGCTATAGACGGTCACTTTTAATGTAAATAGCATCATACTATGTATTTAAAATTGGGCGCTATTTAGAAGGGGCGCTATAGACAGGTTTAACTGTATATAGCACCCTCTCTTGGGAATCACCAAAATAGGGTGCTATAAAGAGGAGGTGCTATAGACAGGTCACTTTAATGTAAATCTCATCGTACTACGTATTTAAAATCAGGCGCTCTAGAGAGGGAGATGCTATTTAGAGGGGGCGCTATAGAGACAGGTTTAACTATATTATCCCATTGTATAACTATACAAGGTCATGGAGACTATATTCATTGATCTAATTCACAATCCTGGTAGGGTTGGAATACAGGTCCTCTCCCTATAGTCTTTATAAACACAAGGTAATAAGACCAAATAAATAATGTATCACGTTTTAGGTAACAGCCGTTGCTATAGAAATTTCACACAACTTATTTATTCATTTGGACTTCTTGTATTAATATAGTCATCAAAAGTTGACTCAATGGACACTAACAACAAATTTTAAAAAATGAAAAATTTATTTAAAAAAAAAAGTTCTTCATGTTTGATGTAGGGATAGAGGTGGTTCTTTACAGGATTTGCGCTGAGTAGGTGGAGAATGAGTGATGTTTTTTTTTTTTTTTTGCTTATCCCTAGTACAGGTGGTACAGGCCATGATAATCATGGTGGGTAGAAGTAGGTGACTGCTTTTACTGTAAGTGCACCACATGTCTACACATGTTGAAAGCAGTTTGACTTTGCCCTTAAAAATGTGCCAGAGCCCCATTTGGTTACTTGCACTCGCTGGTGGGGTTGGACTTTTGCAAGAATCGGGGGACTATTGAAGCATTTTTTTTTTTTTAATCAGAAAAAAAGTGTCCAATGCGGGAATCGAACCCGGATCGTAGCGGTCGAAAACCAACAGTTTAAACCATTCTTCCACCGACCCCCATATGAGTGATGTTGTTTGTGCAGGGTGTAACAAAGCTATCCCACATTATTGACCTCTCCCGTCTCTATACCAACGACATCCACCTCATCCTGAAGACCTACGGAGTGGAAGCTACCTACAACAGCATCATTAAGGTGAGTTGTCAACTTAGCATCTTCATAATTTAAAAATAGTTATTATCCCTAAGTACACTTGGTAAAAGCCATGATAATCATGGTGAGTAAGAAGTTTGTGACTGCTACTGCTGCATCTTCTTCATAATTAAAAAATAAGTAAAAAAAGTTATTATCCCTACTAAGTACACTTGGTAAAAGCCATGATAATCATGGTGGGTTAGAAATTGGTGACTGCTGATTTTACTGTAAGTACATCACATGTCTACACACATGAAAAGCATTTTGACTTTTCCACAATGTGACAGAGCCCCATTTAGTTACTTGCACTTGCTGGTGGAGTTGGACTTTTGCAGGGGCCATTGGAACATTTTTTTTTTCCCCTTAATTAGAAAAGAGTGACCAATGCAGGATTCGATACCAGGTCGTAGTGGTGGAAAACCAACGGTTTAGACCACTCTTCCACCGACCCCCTATCATCATGATATAATGATGATATGACAATATATGAATCACTCATGGACAAAACTTAAGGAAGTTGTACCTTTTACCATGTATATCGGGATTCAGACAATAACTCTGAAAGATATTACAGTAACCTTTATTGAAGATACACAAGATATAACCAATATACACTCATGGACAAAACTTAAGGAAGTTGTATCTTTCAGCATGTATATCGGGATTCAGACAATAACTCTGAAAGATATATTACAGTGACCTTTATTGAAGATACACAAGATATAACCTATATACACTCATGGACAAAACTTAAGGAAGTTGTACCTTTCAGCATGTATATCGGGATTGAGACAATAACTCTGAAAGATATTACAGTGACTTTTATTAAAGACACACGAGATATAACCTATATACACTCATGGACAAAACTTAAGGAAGTTGTACCTTTCACCATGTATATCGGGATTGAGACAATAACTCTGAAAGATATTACAGTGACTTTTATTAAAGACACAAGATAACCAACTGTAAGAAAAATTACCTCTATATCCTTTAAAAAAAAAAGACAACAGGCAATATCAAAGACTTTCCACCTCTTCAAGTTTTGTTCATGAGTGTATATACAGGGTGATCCAAAAGTCCCGCACTATTTTAAAAATTAATAACTCCGCGAATATTTGCGCTAGAGCAATGCGGTAAACACCATTGTGTTCAGGATGCAATGGGAATTTTTATGGCAAATAATGAAAAATTCGAAATTGATTTTAGTTACAATTTTATTCGCCAGATGGCGCTCTACCAGAATCAGAGATTCAGCGGCCAAATTGTTTGATAAATTGAAAAATATAACTGATCGGCATGTATTTTTCCTTTTTGAATACCAGGAAAGAACCCTAATAATATCAAATAACAAATTAATAAAACACCATTTCGCCAAAAGTATGAAGAATTGGTTAACGATTTTCAAATACAATCAGAGATATGTAAAATAGGTAAATGCAAATTTAAACATGTAGCAAAAGGAAAATTGATATTTTAGATACGGTTTGTTTCCGAAGATAATAAATTTCTAATATTTTTAATTCAGCTCTCACTCAGTATCGATTATATTTATTTTAATTCTTTGAAAAATATGTATCTATCTCTGATAATTTATTTTACTCTGGAATGCCGTTGTTGTTGTCGTGTCCAATAAAGAGCCTCAGATGTCTCCATACATCTCCATCACAGCAGCAGCAATGTCCACTATCTTAGGTGTGTAAAGCTGCTGCTCAGGGTCTATGTCTAATTTTTGCAAGGCTGCGGCCATTGCTGGCTATAAGAATATGTGGGTAGGTGTAAGTTCCCACACCAGGACAATTGTTGCATGCCCTATAGGTTCTTGTGCCATCTGGATGTATTGTCATTCCTTTATAGTGTTTTGTTCTAAGTCTTGTTATAGTTTTTGTCATTTTTCTCTCAGAGTTTATTTCGCGTTTTGATCTTTTCTTATTTTTTTGTTTAATTATCTTGTATTTTGACAAAGAATCAGCGTCAAATAATGACATTTGTTCTTTCCTTTGGCTCAACTTTCTGGCTTCCTTTGCCAATTCGAATGCCATTTCATTACCCCTCATCCCAGCATGGGCAGGGATTCATTGTAGAATGCAGTTATTCTCCAATGGTTCCAGTTGGGTAAGTAACGAGTGTATTTTCTGTGTGATTTTAGTATTGCCCTTCTGAATTTCTTCTAGAGCGGATATGGAGTCGCTGTATATTAAAATATCTTCTGCTTGGTTAAGGCATACATCAAGGGCTTTCCAGATAGCTGTCAGTTCACAAGTGAAGTTTGACGAAATCTGTCCTGCTCCTTCTTTGATTTTGATGTTTGTTCCATCTTGCAGTATTATGTTAATTCCGGCCCCTCCATTACTCAGAGTAAGGTCTGAAGATCCATCTGTATATGCTGTTGAAGGGCGTGGCCTAGCAATTTTAATCAAGAATTTGTACTATGAGGACATAGCCGTTAATATTACAAACACATTAGACCTCGAAGCCCAAGGTATCAAAGTCTACCTCAATCAAAACAAAGCCATCCACATATACAATATGTATCACCCTCCAAACAATACATTTATTGACGATGGAACAATGGCTCAATTTCTTACAGACAACACTATTATTGTAGGTGACCTTAATGCCAAACATCAACTATGGGGATGTTCTACGCCAAACCCAAGAGGCAAAATACTATCAAACATATTTGACGACAATGCCTTCATGTGCTCAAATGATGGGAATCCTACCCATCATTCCTACAAGCTATAATACTGCACAAGCCCTTGATATAAGTTTTTACTATCCTGAAATTTTCCACAAATGCAAATAGAAAATATTAAAAAGTTTTGGAAGTGATCATTTGCCTAATTTGATAGAAATTAGCACCAAGACCAAAACTAGCTCAATTAAGAAAAATTCTGGAACTTCAAAAAGGCTAATATGATATCTTTCGAAAACACCATTATTAAAGCAGCCAAAGTTTCAATACCAAGAGGTAATATTAAGAAATGGATTCCAAATTATACACACCAGGCAAAAAATATTCAAATACTTATAACTAAAAGAAATGAACTACAAAAAAGTGCACCCAAAACCAAAAATATTGTAGAACTGAACTGAACATTGTGATTGCAAAAATAAAAAAGATTATGCGTAAATGTGAAAAGGGAAAAATGGAAACAAACTTGTGAAAACCTGAACCCAAGAAACCCAAATACAAAACTTTGGAATTGGGCAAAACAAATTGACAGAGTCCAGCCACGAACTGAAAACACAAATATGATTAAGAATACAGATGGTACACCAGCAACTAATGACAAAATTGCTGCCAATCTTTTAGGTAATTCATATCAAATAAGTAGTAAAATCAAGGTTGAAAAAAGGCCCGAAAGATTATTCATGACTGTAAAAAATGTCACCAGCACTCATAATATTTTCCATGAAAAAAATCAATATGAAAGAGCTAGCTTATGCATTAGAAAACACTGACCTAAACAAGACTCCTGGGCCAGATGGAATCCATGGCCGAATGATATCAAACCTGGGCAAAATTGGCAAAGAAAGACTTCTTAATATTTTCAATAACTCCTGGAAAACTGGAAAATTGCCTCAAGACTGTAAAAATGCAAAAATAATTCCCATTAAAAAACTTGACAAATCTGCTGATGACCCAAAAAACTACCGACCTATCTCCCTAACAAATATTTGCTGCAAATTAATGGAAAAAATTATATTCAGACGACTCATCTACCACCCCGACACAAGAAATCTCTTACCAGAAGAACAATATGGATTTAGGAAAGGACATGGGACAATAGACCAACTCTTATTTTTCGCACAAAAGGTAAAAGATGCACAAAACGAAAAACCAACTAACCACACTTTTTAGACCTTACACAAGCTTTTGATAAGGTATGGAAAAACAAGTTAATTACAAAATTATACAAACATTTCAAAATTGTTGGAAAAGCTATCACTTGTATAAATGATTCTCTTAAAAATATATAAATCAGGATCAAATATAATGGCACTCTATCTAAAACCTTCAATTGCAGGCATAGAAAAATAAATTTCACATAAAACCAATATTGGACTTTTCGCTGATGACATTATTCTATGAAGCAGCAGCACTAACTGGAAAAAAGCTGAAAGAGATTTAACAAGACTCTTCTCCACCTAGAAAAATTTGCTAATAAACATAAATTAGAATTTAACCCCCAAAAATTTTACTACCGATAAGAAACTATACAAAATAAGACCAAATATTATTCTAAAAGAACAACAATTGCAATATAATAAACATCCTAAATATCTCGGCTACACCTTGGATCCAGAAATCAACTCCAGTAAGCATATTGAAGGAGTTGTTAGAAAAGGAAGAGACCGACTAAAAATCTTGAAATATATTTCAGGAAGAGTGGGGAGCTGAAGCAACAACAAAAAAATTAACTTACCCATCTCTAATGAGACCTATCCTGGAATATGGATATCAAATCTATGGTACAGCATCTGAAACAAATCTAAAATCACTGGAAAGGATACAACTAAGTGCAGCTAGAATTATTACAGGTCTTCGAAAACCCTGCCCTAATGATATTGTACTTTACGAGGCAGACATTATGCCCTTAAAGAATAGAATAAGCTACAATCTGCCAAAATATATAAACAAAAATCAAGAGTTATGAAAACAAACACAGAACTTTCAATTACATACTTAATTGGGAATCCAATCTAAGACTCAAAAAAGAAGGCCCTCTCCACCTGGCCAAAAGAAATGGATTTTTAAAATATAAAGTGGAAAAATATTATTTAGCTGAAAAAAATATCTCTATGCGAACCACTAACAAAATGTTATTTTTAATGCCACTTTAAATGAAACCACCAACAGACAATACCAAAATCCAGAATACTTAAAACAATTATCATTAGAAATAATTAATAAAATTCCTAAAAATGCAATAACTATCTATACCGATGGTAGCAGAGATGAGTTGGGACACACTGGCAGTGGCTCTCTCATTAAAACCACAAATGGCATTGAGAAAATAAACAGAAGAAACCCAGAATTTTGCTCAGTCTTCAGATCAGAACTTATAGCCATCTATGAAGTCTTAAAATCCATCAGAAACATTAAACATCACGATATATGGATTCTTACTGATAGTAGAAGTGCCATACAACACTTGAGTCACACAGGGGAACTTAGAGACAAAGTAAGCAGGAACATAATTGGTTATCTCCAAAAACTCTCAATACCTCAAAAATTCACCTTCAATGGATACTCTTACATGTTAGCATTGAAGGCAATGAAGCTGCCGATGCGCTAGCGAAAAAAGGCACAAAAGAACCCTTGCTATAGAAAAATAAACTTACTTTTAAAGAAATAGAAACAGTAGCCAAAATAAACAAGAACTGGAGGATCCCACCTAAGCACAGTTGGTATACCCTAGAAGTAGATGGCCACCCAGACCTTTCGGTCCACAAGCCGGCATGCGAAGCATGCCTTCGCTGCTATTCTGTTCAACTCATAAGCCAAGTAACGGTATCCAAGCTAGTGATTGGCCATTGTACCTTGAAACACCACCTCCCAGACAACGTGTCTGGAAGGATTTCTATACCGGTGGCCTTTAATCACAGCAAAATAGGAAACTATCTACTGTGTCCAGCAGGGACCGCGGGGAGGCAGACCCCGGTCGACTCTGTTCACTCACAGCTGAGGAAAAGCTCAGCTGCCACGTCGTGGGCTTTCTCAAGAAGCTTGCTGTGATTTCTCAGCAGCTCACTCTCGATCGCGCCCCTCGCCCTCCTTCTCTCTTCCTGCACACCCACTACCCTTGGACAATCCAAGACGTAGTGGCGTGCATTCACATCCCTTTCTCCACAGACGCAATCAGGATTGCTCTTAATTTCAAATCTGTGGAGACCTGGGGAAGAGCCCATGTCCCGAACTACCCTAATGAGTTTGTGGGACATTACCATACAGAGGTACTTGGGTGTTGTTGCCCCATTGAATAACTCTCTCCCCTTCACAATGTTCCTCCATCTGTTCAAACATAAGTCCTGGACGTGACCCCTGATCCTCCTATAAACTTCTTTCTTGGTCACTGTGGTCCTCAGTGATCTACCTTTTAAGCATCCTGCCTTAGAGATCCTGTTTGCGAGCTCATTACCTTCGATGAGGCTGTGTCTCCTAAACCAAGGGAGCTCCGGAGCCCGCGTCATCATCTCCAGCTCCTGGATTATTTGATGCGCGAGTTGCCCTTTCTCCAGATTGATGGCGACGAGGGCCGACATACAATCTGAATAGAGGCGGTCCGGGCTGAAGTTCTTCTCGGCACACACTCTGTGGGCTACCCTGATCGCAACTAGCTCGGCTGAAAAGACCAATTCGTCCACTCTGAGTGTTAAACTTTCTTGGAAGATCAGCTCTCCATTAGTGAAAATCACTACCCCAGCTCCAGTATTGGTTCCAGACCTACTCCCATCAGTGAAAACCTCCGTGCCATTCCTTGTCGGCTCTCCAGGACTCCAATTCCACTTTGGCAACCACTGCGGAGGCTTTCTTGGGTCCCTCTTCCATTCCAGGGCACCCGCTTCAAGTCCCAGGGCATCTTCCCTGTTCTCTTAGATCTTCTGTCTGATGGTCTCCTCCTCTAGTTTCAACCCCAGGGGAATAAGACCAGCGAGGACCAATAAGGCCTCACTGCTGGTAGTGCGATATCCCCCTGTGATTCTGAGTGCCGCTGTCCTCTGCATTCTCTCTAGAGTTGTTGCCACCTTCTGATCCCTGTTTCGGCGACACCAAGCCCTGGAAGCATATAGCAGGATTGGCTCGACACAGGAGAGGCAGAGGTTCCTAAAAATAGTACCCTCCTTCTCTCTCCCCCCCCCTGTTGAGAGCCAACCAGGACAGGCCTGCACAACGCCTCCCTGCCTCTCGCCACCATCTCCTCCGCCTGGTATTGCCAACCCATCTTGTCATCAATGACCACCCCCAGGATGGTCATCCTATTGACCAACACTACCCTCCGTCCTTCGATCCCGATAGCCGGCTTGTGTTCCCATTTGATCCCTTTCCTTTTAGTTCTTATGTCCCTAGGCTTAAAGCTGAGGGCTTTAGTTTTGGAGACATTGAACTTAAGGCCAGAGTCATGGACCCAGTTCGAGAGAATTTGGAGAGAAGTTTCAACACACTTCTCAGCCTTCGCTCTCGAAGCAGTCTCAACAATGAGGAACTGGTCGTCAGCTTAGAGAACCAGCCTGGCTCCCTCAGGGAGCTCCTCCTGGAAAACGGTGTTTGCCAGGATATTCCACAGAATAGGTCCGCAGCAAGAGCCCTGGGGGGCAACCCCTAGCACAGTTTTCTTTCCAACTTCCGCCCACCAAAACTGAGGCTAATCCGTCTATCCCTCAGGAAGTCACGAACCAAGCTGCACAAATTATCAGGACAACCCATGTCCATCAAATTTCTCATCAGCTTGTTCCAGTTCATGGAGTTGAACGCGCCATCAATGTCCAGGGCCACGAAAAGAACCCAAGCACCCTTATTTAAGCCCATCTCAACCCCCTCTAACACCTCGTTCAGAGCTGTGGTTGTGGACTTCCCTTCCCTAAAACCATGTTGGAAAGAGGAAAGGAGCTCATTACTTTCTAGCCAGTGCTTCAGTCGCTGAGCTACTAGGCTATCCAGGACCTTACCTAGACACGCTAGTAAAGAAAGCATACGATAATCATTAGGAGAATTACCCTTTCTACCAGACTTTTCGAGAAGTACTACTCGGGCAACCTTCCATGCCTCAGGAAAAGTACCAGTGTCCAGGCACCTATTGAATAACCTGGAAAGAAGCGATGGGTGAATCCTTACCAGGGCTTTCACGACCGTGTTATCGATCCCTTCGGGACCAGGAGATTTCCTTTTCCCGAACTTGAAAGCCGTCAGTTTCACCTCATTCTCAGAAAAGGGCGGATCTACCAAACCACAAGTGGTCAGAGAGATCTCGTCCTTTGGTTCCTCGTTTCCGAAGTGCCGATCCAAGTTGTTTTTATTTTGTCTTCTGCTTTCGAGCGAGTAGGTCTAGAACACATTCTCTCTGAATTTTCTCATTGTTGGTGGATGAAACAGCACCAGTGATTATTTTGGCCGCTTTTGCTTGAACACTGTCTAGTCTTACTTTTAGTGATGAGCTTGAGGGAGCCCAGACCGGTGTTGCATATTCCATTATCGGCCTTATTAAGGTGGTATATGTTGTTCTGAGAATTCTGGGTTTTGCTCCCCAATTTGTTCCACATAGCCTTCTCAGAATGTTTAGTTTTCTGATAGTTCTATTTGAGGTGCTAATTATGTGTTCTGAAAATTCCAATTCCTCATCAATAATAATTAAAATAATTTTGTTGACATCTTGTCAATACATGCACAGTCTGCACTATTAAAAAAAGATAATATGGATTATATACACTATGTACAATGAATATGGCGCCTCTTCCAGCGCTGCAGAGTTTGTGGAGTATCGCCAGTGGGTCTCCAGCGACACCACGCATTTTGCAATCTACGATGAATACGTAGATCGCGTACTTTGCCGCTTAGGAGATGGTGATGGCGTGGTCCTCGAGACCAACTTGAAAGATACAGGACTGCAGTATCATACCTAGGTATTATGGATTTCTAATTTTATCAATCATTTGTTTGTTTATGCTTATTTTTTTGTTATATTTATGCCTTTTTCCCTGTGAGTGGAGAAGACGCATAGGTTTGGTTTTATTGGGTTTATGGTCATTTGGAGTTCCATTGCCCACTTCTCCAGTCCTCTCATTGATGTGTTCAGTATTTTTTACGATTTTTCTATGCTGCTACTTGTGTGCCATATGGCTATATCATCTGCATAACAGACAACCTTTGTGTCTTCAGTGAGGTAAGGATAGATGTCGTTAATATATAGCAGATAGAGTAAAGGACTGAGCACAGATCCCTGAGTTACACCAGCCCATGTTCTTCCTTCCTTGGAAAATTCTCCATTGACCCGAACCTTTAACCTTCTTCCCCTTAAGAAGTCTGTAATCCAGATTAAGGTTTTTCTCTTACTCCGATGTTGTGCAGCTTTTCACGTAATTTCTCCCTCCACACTCGATCAAAAGCTGAGGTCATATCAAGGAATATAGCCGTGGTCTTCTTTGGCGGTTTTTCCTGGAAAGAATCTATTATTGATTGACAGAAGTAAAACAGTTGATCAGTCGTACAGTGCTGGGATCTATAGGCAGTTTGGTAGAGGTTTATTTTATTATTGTTAGTGAGCCAGACTATGAGCCTAGAGTGGATAATTCGTTCTGGTATTTTACAAAGTTTGCTGGTGAGAGCAATTGGCCGATAGTTCTTGTATTCCTTGGCATCTTTGTTTGGCTTCAGTATTGGCACTATAATTGATATCTTCCAATTCTTTGGTAGTTTACCAGTTTGCCATGAAATGTTCAGTATTCGTAGGAGTTGATTATTAGCTTTGTCTTCAAAGTGTTTGATCATTTAACCAAAGATTAGATTATCTCTTGGTGACCTCTTGGATTTTTTTTATTGATAAGTTTAGCTCATTCAGTGTGAAGTCTCTCGAGAAAATATCTTGTTGATGGAAGTTTCTTGCTTGTTTAACTAACTGGTTTATATTATTTTTAGAGTCCTGTCTTCATTCGTATAGTTGAGTATGGAAGTGCTTGAAAGATATTCAGCAATTATGTCAGCCATCTGTTTGTTCTCGTTCGCGCTGTTCTATTCATATCGGTTAGAGTATTGGAGGATTGGTGTTGGTGTTGATTGTTCTCTAACACTCTAATCATATTCCAGTGTTGGCTGTCCTTTCTTGGATCCATTTTTTCGCAGAATTCTGACATTTTTCTTGTTTGCATATCCAAATTTCTTGTTCTATTTTGTGACTAATTTCAATGAGTTCTTTCTGTTTTCTTCTCTTTTATTTTTTTAAGAAGTTCATTGATATTGTCTCTCTCTCTGAAATCACTGCCTCGATGTTGTGGTCCTTCCAGTAAGGTATCCACAGGTCTTTACGTCTACCTCTAGGTATCGATGCTTTTGCAGATTTTGAAATATTCGAAGAGAATTTTTCCAAGTTTTTGTCAAGCGTTCTGTAATTCAATTTTTCGTTGCACAGTTCTTCAAGCTTTTCTGTGAATTTTTTTCAAGTCGGCTTTCCTAAAGTTCCATGTTCTTTTATTCTAATGGACGTTCTCAATTTTGAAATTTAGGGTTGTTAAAATTGGTCTGTGGTCCCTGATTGCACCTCTCATGATTTTCCATTGTGTTGTGGGTGCGATGTTGTAATTTATCGCTGTGATGTCTATTGCGGATTCTGTGCCTGTGGACTTAGATAGGTGTTCTCTCCGTTATTTAACGGTGTAAGGTCGAGGTCTGTTAGCATGTCCTCAACCTGCTGACTTTTGTTATCCAAGAATTCGCTGCATGGGTTTTCCGGCGAATTGATATTGATGAAAACTGGCTGTCGAATGTTCTGTGGACAGATGATGCTCACTTTTCTCTAAACGGAGAATTTAACATTCAAAACAGCCGCATTTGGGCAACAGACAACCCTAGGATTTTTACAGAAATGCCACATTACCAGCCTAGAGTTACAGTTTTGTGTGGGTTCACTTCTTTTATTATTGGGCCATTTTTCTTTGAAAAATCAATGGAAGAACTTTTAAAACCGTTTTTGTAACTGATGAACGTTATGTCCAACTTTTGAGAGAAAAGGGTATTCCCATATTGCAGGGCAAAAGCACTAAGCGAAATAACATTCATGAAAGATGGAGGACCTCCTCATATCTCCCGAGGTGCCAAACAATTGCTGAAGGATACGTTCTGTGAAAATCGTGTGATAAGTCGCCACTTTATATACCAGTGGCCTCCAAGATCACCAGACTTGACGCCTTGCGATTTTTGTTTATGGGGGTACATTAAATCGTGTGTTTATCGATGCTGGCCTACCACATTGGCCATGTTGAAGGCTTCTATCAGATGGCACGTTTTATCAATTTCACCAGATATGTTATTTAATGCTGTCCATTCTGTCATTTATCGTCTGCAGGCGGTGATTGAGAATGAAGGGTGCCACATTGGGCAAGGATTGTGACCTAATACAAGAGAGAAGGCAGTTACCTCATGTGTTATATAAGCCGCCATGTATTATATTATCTACCAATATTTTGCAGCTCTTTGTGTTGGGATATGGGGATAATAAATGCTGTCCTCACATCTTGACTATCTTTTTTTATTTGTGAACAGTAATTTTTTGTTTGTCATTTGCTCACATATTATGTCGTGCAAACCAGAGTGTTATAACTTCTCGAATAACACTGGTACACACAATTTTTCCCCTTATGTTTAGTTTTCGCTTTTCGCTCATTAGAAGAAATAGCATAAGGAATATTTTCTGTATACCAATAACTTTAGAAATTTTGTGAAAAAAAAATAATACAAAATGATTTTACTACCACGTTTTTCAACGCAAAAGGTCGATTTAAAAATTATTTTTATTTGAGGGGAAACATTTTTTAAAATTGTGTACAGTATAATAAACAATGATAACATTTGACAAGCCCATTGGATATTTGGAATAAAGTACGACAAATATATTTTGTCACTCCCCTCTATATTTCATTTGTTGGATCATGACAAATATCCAGTTAAATAGTCAAGGGTCTCCAATTAGTCAAGAAACTACACATTTCTTATATAGCAAGAAATCCTATTAGTAGTGCCATCATAATTTTTGGTACTATATTAACATATCAAAAATTCGTGTATTGATATCAGCAGTATTTTTCAAACATTCAATCAATTTCACAAAACCCCATATAAAATATAAATATTTTTGATACATGTTTTAATTTGCATTTGCCTATTTTACATATCTCTGATTGTATTTGAAAATCGTTAACCAATTCTTCATACTTTTGGCGAAGTGGTGTTTTATTAATTTGTTATTTGATATTATTAGGGTTCTTTCCTGGTATTCAAAAAGGAAAAATACGTGTCGTTCAATTATATTTTTCAATTTATCAAACAATTTGGCCGCTGAATATCTGAATCTGGTAGAGCGCCATCTGGTGAATAAAATTGTAACTAAAATCAATTTCGAATTTTTCATTATTTGCCATAAAAAATCCCATTGCATCCTGAACACAATGGTGTTTACCGCATTGCTCTAACGCGAATATTCGCGGAGTTATTAATTTTTAAAGTTGTGCGGGACTTTTGGATCACCCTGTATATACATATTTACCACCATTGACATATATATATAGAAATGAAAAAAAAAAAAGCAAAAAACATTTCCAATACCAAAAATGTTTCAATTCTGGGCATAAGAGAAGATTATAAGTAAAGAAATAAAAGATAAGGCACAATTTGGATTATAGATTGTAAACACAAGGTAATAAGACCAAATCTAAATAAATAAATAGTGTGTGACGTTTCAGTAACAGCATTGTTACCTTCTTCAGACAAAAGACATCTTCTTATCTGCTATCTTGTTTACATACTTGATAACAGTAACTAGTTGAAACATGTTGCAATATATTTTCTCATTCAGTACTTTGTCTGAAGATGGTAACAACGCTGTTACCGAAACATCACACACTATTAATTTATTTGGTCTCATTACCTTGTGTTTAAAGAAATAAATGTTTTTCAATGTTGTAGTTGTTGTTTCTTATCCCCTTGTGTAAAGATTACACGAATTCCATGAGTTCATGCTCCTCGAGCTGTTTTATGATGAGCAGCGGCCTCTCCCAAAGGTCCTGTTTAGTGCAACTAATGCAAGCCAAAATGTGTTCTGGAGCTGCAGGTACCAAACTACATTTTGGGCAAGTGGGATAAATTTTGTTTTTCAATGTTTAAAAGATGGCTGAGAATGTTTTGTCAGCTCGTACATGTCAATAAACATGGATTTGAAATGTTCCTGTGGAGGGAGGAGTAAAGTTGAATGTTTTCTGCGCAGGAGGTGAGCAGCGTGTTCTCCATGTACGGCATTGATGTGGATTACGCACATCTCTCCCTCGTGGCGGACTACATGACCCATTTGGGGGGCATCCGCGGTTGTAACTACATCGGACTCGCGAATAACCCCTCCATCATGCAGAAGATGAGCTTCGAGCGAGCCATGGCCACCATTACAGAAGCTGCACTTAGAGGTGAGTCTCTCTCTTAATATTTTATTTTTGCTTATCCCTAGTACACGTGGTACAGGCCATGATAATCATGGTGGGTAGAAGAAGGCAACTGCTTTTTACTGTAATTGCACCACATGTCTACACTTGTTCTCAATGTCCACAATTAGGAATGATTATAATCACAAAGTTTTTTTTTTTTTTATTTATTACAGTAGAACTACTTCCCTGTAAAGGACAACACCTAATTTCAGAGCCAAAGTGTCCTTTATAGAGAGGTCTCCTCTTACTGGAGAGTTGTTAAATAGTAAAAATGGTAATTTTGCAAATGAAAACTGTCCTTTATAGAGAGGTGTCCTCTAGCATGAGTGTCCTCTCATGGAGGTTCTACTGTATTAGTGATGTAAACTGTCCTTTATAGAGAGGTGTCCTCTAGGGTGAGTGTCCTCTCATGGAGGTTCTATTATATTAGTGATGTAAACTGTCCTTTATAGAGAGGTGTCCTCTAGGGTGAGTGTCCTCTCATGGAGGTTCTACTGTATTAGTGATGTAAACTGTCCTTTATAGAGAGGTGTCCTCTAGCATGAGTGTCCTCTCATGGAGGTTCTACTGTATTAGTGATGTAAACTGCCCTTTATAGAGAGGTGTCCTCTAGCGTGAGTGTCCTCTCATGGAGGTTCTATTATATTAGTGATGTAAACTGTCCTTTATAGAGAGGTGTCCTCTAGCGTGAGTGTCCTCTCATGGAGGTTCTATTATATTAGTGATGTAAACTGTCCTTTATAGAGAGGTGTCCTCTAGCGTGAGTGTCCTCTCATGGAGATTGTTCTACTGTATTAGTGATGTAAACTGTCCTTTATAGAGAGGTGTCCTCTAGGGTGAGTGTCCTCTCAAGGAGGTTCTACTGTATTAGTGATGTAAACTGTCCTTTATAGAGAGGTGTCCTCTAGTGTGAGTGTCCTCTCATGAAGGTTCTACTGTATTAGTGATGTAAACTGTCCTTTGTAGAGAGGTGTCCTCTAGTGTGAGTGTCCTCTCAAGGAGGTTCTACTGTATTAGTGATGTAAACTGTCCTTTATAGAGAGGTGTCCTCTAGGGTGAGTGTCCTCTCAAGGAGGTTCTACTGTATTAGTGATGTAAACTGTCCTTTATAGGGAGGTGTCCTCTAGGGTGAGTGTCCTCTCAAGGAGGTTCTACTGTATTAGTGATGTAAACTGGTCCTTTATAGAGAGGTGTCCTCTAGGGTGAGTGTCCTCTCAAGGAGGTTCTACTGTATTAGTGATGTAAACTGTCCTTTATAGAGAGGTGTTCTCTAGGGTGAGTGTCCTCTCATGGAGGTTCTACTGTATTAGTGATGTAAACTGTCCTTTATAGAGAGGTGTCCTCTAGGGTGAGTGTCCTCTCATGGAGGTTGTTCTACTGTATTATTATTATTTTAAAAAAATTTCCATATATTATATGGGGTGTTTAGGGAAACTATGAACATAAATTGTGAGGACTGCGTAAACATACATAAATTGTTGTTGTTTCTTATCCCCTTGTGTAAAGATTACACGAATTCCATGACATACATAAATTGACAAGTACATGTACTGCGCAATGATCATGTTTCTAACCATGTTCTGATGGCGCAGGTTCCAAGGATAACCTAGGCAGCGTATCTTCACGCATGGCCTATGCGCAACCTGTCAAAGTTGGAACGGGAACCTTCGAGCTCTTAGACAAGAAATAACTGCACCACTACATCATATGTAAATAGAAATTATGTAACTTTATTTTCTCATTGTTACATAAGATGTGTATTTTTCTGTCTAATTTTTGGTGTTGATTTCTTTATTCTACATATATTAATAAAAATATATTTTTGTTCATTGAATAATTGCTTTTTAAAATTATTTTGTGTTTTTTTAATAGTTAGTTCTCTCAACTCTATCATTGAGAAATTATTTTTAAAAATTCTATAAAGGAAAATATTAGCTTTATAAATTTTTTTTTTTTGCTTATCCCTAGTACACATGGTGGTACAGGCCATGATAATCATGGTGGGGGGTTAGCGACTGCTTTTTCTGTAAGCGCACCATATGTCTACACATGTAAAAAGCAGTTCGACTTTGCACTTTCAAATATGCCAGAGCCTCGTTTGGTTACTTTGCACTCGCTGGTGGGTTTGGACTTTTGCAAGAATCAGGGTCCATTGGAGCATTTTTTTTTTTAACAGAAAAAAGTGTCCAATGCAGGAATTGAACCCGGGTCGTAGTGGTCGGAAACCAAACGGTTTAACCAGCCTTCCACCGACCCCCCCATTTTGTAAATTTAATACAGTTAAACCTGTCTATAGCTCCCCCTCTTGGGACTCACCAAAATAGGGTGCTATAGAGAGGGGGTGCTATAGACAGGTTTAACTGTATATAGTTTTATAAATATAAAATTATCTATTGGAAAGGCAATTTAAATTAGACCAAATTATCCATAGGTCTAATCATTAGCAGTCCCAATTATCCATAGGTCTTATCATTAGCAGTCCCAATTATCCATAGATCTAATCATTAGCAGTCCCAATTATCAGTAGGTATAATCATTAGCAGTCCCAATTATCCATAGGTCTTATCATTAGCAGTCCCAATTATCCATAGATCTAATCATTAGCAGTCCCAATTATCAGTAGGTATAATCATTAGCAGTCCCAATTATCAATAGGTCTTATCATTAGCAGTCCCAATTATCCATAGGTCTAATCATTAGCAGTCCCAATTATCAATAGGTCTTATCATTAGCAGTCCCAATTATCCATAGGTCTTATCATTAGCAGTCCCAATTATCCATAGATCTAATCATTAGCAGTCCCAATTATCCATAGGTCTAATCATTAGCAGTCCCAATTATCCATAGATCTAATCATTAGCAGTCCCAATTATCAGTAGGTATAATCATTAGCAGTCCCAATTGTCAATAGGTCTAATCATTAGCAGTCCCAATTATCCATAGATCTAATCATTAGCAGTCCCAATTATCCATAGATCTAATCATTAGCAGTCCCAATTATCCATAGGTCTAATCATTAGCAGTCCCAATTGTCAATAGGTCTAATCATTAGCAGTCCCAATTATCCATAAATCTAATCATTAGCAGTCCCAATTATCAATAGGTCTAATCATTAGCAGTCCCAATTATCCATAGGTCTAATCATTAGCAGTCCCAATTATCCATAGGTCTTATCATTAGCAGTCCCAATTATCCATAGATCTAATCATTAGCAGTCCCAATTATCAATAGGTCTAATCATTAGCAGTCCCAATTATCCATAGTTCTAATCATTAGCAGTCCCAATTATACATAGGTCTTATCATTAGCAGTCCCAATTATCCATAGGTCTAATCATTAGCAGTCCCAATTATCCATAGGTCTTATCATTAGCAGTCCCAATTATCCATATATCTAATCATTAGCAGTCCCAATTATCAATAGGTCTAAACATTAGCAGTCCCAATTATCAATAGGTCTAATCATTAGCAGTCCCAATTATCCATAGTTCTAATCATTAGCAGTCCCAATTATCCATAGGTCTAATCATTAGCAGTCCCAATTATCCATAGATCTAATCATTAGCAGTCCCAATTATCCATAGGTCTAATCATTAGCAGTCCCAATTGTCAATAGGTCTAATCATTAGCAGTCCCAATTATCCATAAATCTAATCATTAGCAGTCCCAATTATCCATAGGTCTATTCATTAGCAGTCCCAATTATCAGTAGGTATAATCATTAGCAGTCCCAATTATCAGTAGGTATAATCATTAGCAGTCCCAATTATCCATAGGTCTTATCATTAGCAGTCCCAATTATCCATAGGTCTAATCATTAGCAGTCCCAATTATCCATAGATCTAATCATTAGCAGTCCCAATTATCTATAGGTCTAATCATTAGCAGTCCCAATTATCAATAGGTCTAATCATTAGCAGTCCCAATTATCCATAGGTCTAATCATTAGCAGTCCCAATTATCAGTAGGTATAATCATAAGCAGTCCCAATTATCCATAGGTCTAATCATTAGCAGTCCCAATTATCAGTAGGTATAATCATTAGCAGTCCCAATTATCAATAGGTCTAATCATTAGCAGTCCCAATTATCAGTAGGTATAATCATTAGCAGTCCCAATTATCAATAGGTCTATTCATTAGTAGTCCCAATTATCAATAGGTCTTATCATTAGCAGTCCCAATTATCCATAGGACTAATCATTAGCAGTCCCAATTATCAGTAGGTATAATCATAAGAAGTTCCAATTATCCATAGGTCTAATCATTAGCAGTCCCAATTATCAGTAGGTATAATCATTAGCAGTCCCAATTATCAATAGGTCTAATCATTAGCAGTCCCAATTATCCATAGGTTTAATCATTAGCAGTCCCAATTATCAATAGGTCTAATCATTAGCAGTCCCAATTATCAATAGGTCTAATCATTAGCAGTCCCAATTATCCATAAATCTAATCATTATCAGTCCCAATTATCCATAGGTCTAATCATTAGCAGTCCCAATTATCAGTAGGTATAATCATTAGCAGTCCCAATTATCAATAGGTCTAATCATTAGCAGTCCCAATTATCCATAGATCTAATCATTAGCAGTCCCAATTATCAATAGGTCTAATCATTAGCAGTCCCAATTATTAATAGGTCTAATAATTGCAGTCCCAATTATCCATAAATCTAATCATTAGCAGTCCTAATTATCCATAGGTCTAATCATTAGCAGTCCCAATTATCCATAGGTCTAATCATTAGCAGTCCCAATTATCCATAGATCTAATCATTAACAGTCCCAATTATCAATAGGTCTAATCATTAGCAGTCCCAATTATCAATAGGTCTAATCATTAGCAGTCCCAATTATCCATAGATCTAATTATTAGCAGTCCTAATTATCCATAGATCTAATCATTAGCAGTCCCAATTATCAATAGGTCTAATCATTAGCAGTCCCAATTATCCATAGGTCTAATCATTAGCAGTCCCAATTATCCATAGGTCTAATCATTAGCAGTCCCAATTATCCATAGATCTAATCATTAACAGTCCCAATTATCAATAGGTCTAATCATTAGCAGTCCCAATTATCAATAGATCTAATCATTAGCAGTCCCAATTATCCATAGATCTAATTATTAGCAGTCCTAATTATCCATAGATCTAATCATTAGCAGTCCCAATTATCAATAGGTCTAATCATTAGCAGTCCCAATTATCCATAGGTCTAATCATTAGCAGTCCCAATTATCCATAGGTCTTATCATTAGCAGTCCCAATTATCCATAGATCTAATCATTAGCAGTCCCAATTATCAGTAGGTATAATCATTAGCAGTCCCAATTATCCATAGGTCTTATCATTAGCAGTCCCAATTATCAATAGGTCTAATCATTAGCAGTCCCAATTATCCATAGGTCTTATCATTAGCAGTCCCAATTATCCATAGGTCTTATCATTAGCAGTCCCAATTATCCATAGATCTAATTATTAGCAGTCCCAATTATCCATAGATCTAATCATTAGCAGTCCCAATTATCAATAGGTCTATTCATTAGCAGTCCCAATTATCCATAGGTCTAATCATTAGCAGTCCCAATTATCAGTATGTATAATCATTAGCAGTCCCAATTATCCATAGGTCTAATCATTAGCAGTCCTAATTATTCATAGGTCTAATCATTAGCAGTCCCAATTATCAATAGGTCTAATCATAAGCAGTCCCAATTATCCATAGGTCTAATCATTAGCAGTCCCAATTATCAGTAGGTATAATCACTAGCAGTCCCAATTATCCATAGGTCTAATCATTAGCAGTCCCAATTATCCATAGGTCTAATAATTAGCAGTCCCAATTATCAATAGGTCTAATATTTGCAGTCCCAATTATCAATAGTTCTAATCATTAGCAGTCCCAATTATCCATAGGTCTAATCATTAGCAGTCCCAATTATCAACAGGTCTAATCATTAGCAGTCCCAATTATCCATAGGTCTAATCATTAGCAGTCCCAATTATTCATAGTTCTAATCATTAGCAGTCCCAATTATCCATAGATCTTATCATTAGCAGTCCCAATTATCCATAAATCTAATCATTAGCAGTTCCAATTATCAATAGGTCTGAACATTAGCAGTCCCAATTATCAATAGGTCTAATCATTAGCAGTCCCAATTATCAATACATCTAATCATTAGCAGTCCCAATTATCAATAGGTCTTATTATTTGCAGTCCCAATTATCAATAGGTCTAATCATTAGCAGTCCCAATTATCAATAGGTCTAATCATTAGCAGTCCCAATTATCAATAGGTCTAATCATTAGCAGTCCTAATTATCCATAAATCTAATCATTAGCAGTCACAATTATCAATAGGTCTAAACATTAGCAGTCCCAATTATCAATAGGTCTAATCATTACAGTCCCAATTATCAATACATCTAATCATTAGCAGTCCCAATTATCAATAGGTCTTATCATTAGCAGTCCCAATTATCAATAGGTCTAATCATTAGCAGTCCCAATTATCAATAGGTCTAATCATTAGCAGTCCCAATTATCAACACATCTAATCATTAGCAGTCCCAATTGTCAATAGGTCTAATCATTAGCAGTCCCAATTATCAATAGGTCTTGGGACTGCTGTTCACATTATTATTGGTAATTGGGAATGTAATTATTGGAACTATTAATAATTAAGACTATAGATAATTGGCACTGCTGATATTCGAAGCTGTTCATAATTGAGATAGCTGAATTAGAACTACTGATAATTGGGACTGCTGATGATTAGACCTATTGATAATTGGGACTGCTGATGATTAGACCTATGATAATTGGGACTGCTAATGATTAGACCTATTAAATACCAATACTTCCAATAACCAATAGTTCCAATTACCACAATACCTCCAATTGCCACAATACTTCCAAATGCCACAATACTTCCAATTACCAATAGTTCCAATTACCACAATACCTCCAATTGCCACAATACTTCCAAATGCCACAATACTTCCAATTACCAATAGTTCCAATTACCACAATAGTTCCAATTATCACAATAGTTCCAATTACCACAATACCTCCAATTGCCACAATACTTCCAAATGCCACAATACTTCCAATCACCAATAGTTCCAATTACCACAATAGTTCCAATTATCACAATAGTTCCAATTACCACAATACTTCCAATTGCAACAATACTTCCAATTATCACAATATTTCCAATTACCACAATACTTCCAATTACCACAATACTTCCAATTACCACAATACTTCCAATTACCAATAGTTCCAATTACCACAATACTTCCAATTACCACAATACTTCCAATCACCAATAGTTACAATTACCACAATACTTCCCATTACCAATAGTTCCAATTACCACAATACTTCTAATTACCAATACTTACAATTACCATACTTCCAATTACCACAATACTTCCAATTACCACAATACTTCCATTTGCCATACTTCCAATTACCACAATACTTCTAATTACCACAATACTTCCAATCACCACAATACTTACAATTACCAATAGTTCCAATTACCACAATACTTACAATTACCAATACTTACAATTACCAATAGTTACAATTACCACAATACTTTCCATTACCAATAGTTACAATTACCACAATACTTTCCATTACCAATAGTTCCAATTACCAATAATTCCAATTACCAATTCTCCCAATTACCATACTTCCCATTACCAATAGTTCCAATTACCACAATACTTCCAATTACCAATAGTTCCAATTACCACAATACTTCCAATTACCACAATACTTCCAATTACCAATAGTTCCAATTACCACAATACTTCCAATTACCATACTTCCAATTACCACAATACAAAACAAAAGCCCCCCATTTTAAAGTTGTTTTCATACCCTCATCGGAGGCCTAGAGTGGTCAAGATCCTGGTTAGTTTTTCGCTTAACACTATTTGGCAAGTCAACATCCCATACTCTGTGTTCCTGAAGTGATGACATTTCATATTCCATAGATTTTTTAGCCAATCTTGTACCTTGGGCATATTAAGCGCTTCCTCGTATGATGACGGTATTTCAT
The DNA here is from genome assembly GCA_030710605.1 of Cordylochernes scorpioides. Lineage (NCBI taxonomy): Eukaryota > Metazoa > Arthropoda > Arachnida > Pseudoscorpiones > Chernetidae > Cordylochernes > Cordylochernes scorpioides. The sequence goes on from CP092884.1 coordinate 52,669,587, forward strand.
CTTGATGGCTCCCATGTTCAATTATCCCATGTTGGAAGGCTGATCTACATTCCTCCTTTTGCCTAGCCGCAATTCTTGAAGATCTTCTTGGGATTATAGTTTCACTAGCCGAATGACCCGGGCAACGCCCGTGTTTTACCTGATTGAATGTTTTGATTCAAATACTATTTGTTACAATTATAATTTGGCGCCTTATATAAATGCATATGTTAGTTAATAACTATAGCCTATGTGCTTTATCTGTATATGTACTGTTGGCTTCCGTAGGCGTCTCTTACTGGGAAAGAGAAAGAGAGGATTCCATTTGGTTATTAACTAATATATGCATTCATTTAAGGAGCGACCTGCTCCAACACAATAGTTACAAAAACGAAAATGCGAGTGGGGGGGGGGGGGGGGGCAAAGGTGGCGTGATCGTAGCCGACCAATAGGAGGGCGCCATTCCAAAAAAAAAA
>CP092884.1:52670141-52719587 GCA_030710605.1 Cordylochernes scorpioides
GATCACATCCTGGCAGCTTTCTACCTTACCCTACGTAACAATGTTCTCTCCAGGTAAGTTTTTCTATCATGCAAATACAGTTTTTCCATCGTGCAAATACAGTTTTTCTATTGTGCAAATACAGTTTTTCTATCGTGCAAATACAGTTTTTCTATCGTGCAAATACAGTTTTTCTATTGTGCAAATACAGTTTTTCTATCGTGCAAATACAGTTTTTCTATCGTGCAAATACAGTTTTTCTATCGTGCAAATACAGTTTTTCTATCGTGCAAATACAAAGTTTTTCTATCGTGCAAATACAGTTTTTCTATCGTGCAAATACAAAGTTTTTCTATCGTGCAAATACAAAGTTTTTCTATCGTGCAAATACAAAGTTTTTCTATCGTGCAAATACAAAGTTTTTCTATCGTGCAAATACAGTTTTTCTATCGTGCAAATACAGTTTTTCTATCGTGCAAATACAAAGTTTTTCTATCGTGCAAATACAGTTTTTCTATCGTGCAAATACTAAGTTTTTCTATCGTGCAAATACACTCATTAGAAGAGAAAATTGTAATAAAGTAAGAATATATATAGATATTCTTTCCTTTTCTTCTTTTTCTCTTTTCTGAGCGAGGATTTAATATCTTCCCCTGCTTCTCATTTCTTTTTAGATTCATTTCTAACAGGAGTCTGTATAAGACCGAATGTCTTAATAAAGTCTTGTGTTAAAATCTTCCCACAGACGTAGCTTTAGGTAGACAGAATGAGAATAAATGTTCTCTCAAGCTATGCCCATGGTGGAAGGATTATAAAGGTCTGAAAGTTTGCATGAATAAAGAAACACATTTTAGATTTTAGATTCTTGATAAGGCACAATTTGGATTATAGATTAAAAACACAAGGTAATAAGACCAAATCCAAATAAATAGTGTGTGACGTTTCAGTAACAGCGTTGTTACCATCTTCAGACAAAAGTACTGAATGGACCAAATCCAAATAAATAAATAGTGTGTGACGTTTCGGTAACAGCGTTGTTACCATCTTCAGACAAAAGTACTGAACCACATTCAGCACTTTTGTATGAAGATGGTAACAACGCTGTTACCGAAACGTCACACACTATTTATTTATTTGGATTTGGTCTTATTACCTTGTGTTTAGATTCTTATTAAATACACTCACGGACAAAAGTTAAGGCCTTGTATTACATTTACTATGGATAAAAGACTGTGCCGTGTGTTTCCACAGGAATGATTACATGCAGCTGGTTGCAACGGCTCTGCCTCCTATGAAAGAACAAAGGATTTCTTTGCTTCCACCCGCCTTGGTCAAACCAGGACCCTACTGGACAGGAAAACAGGTATTGTTGGAATAATTTGGATTATAGCTACAAGAAAATTAAGACACCAAATCCAAATAAATTAATGTTGTGTGACATTTCGTTAACAGCGTTGTTACCATCAGACAAAAAAATAAATAAAAGAATAAACACAAGGTAATAAGACCAAATAAATAAATAGTGTGTGACGTTTTGGTAACAGCGTTGTTAACACTACTTTTGTCTGAAGATGGTAACGACGCTGTTACCGAAATGGTACACACTTTTTTTAAATTTGGATTTGGTCTTATTACCTTGTGTTTATAATCTATAATAAAATTGTGCCTTACCAAATAAAAGAATAAAGATTTATTTTGTCTGGTGATGGTACCAGCGCTGTTACCGAAACGTCACACACTATTAATTTATTTGGATTAATGATGGAGCACAATTTGGATTATAGATTATAATACAAGAAAATAAGACCTAATCCAAATAATTTATTAGTGTATTGTATTGATTTTATTCTTTTGTGTGAATATGGTGACAATGCTGTTGCCGAAGCGTCACACACTAAAAAATTATTTGGATTAGGTCCTTTTTTCTTGTATTATTTGGATTAAGTTTTATTATCTTGTAGGTATTGTGAAGAAAAGTGGAGCTAACCCTGGGTGGTGATGTTCAGGTGATCAGTACTATCATCTATAACCTGGTGCCAAAGGACAAAGCATTACCTAACCTCATAGGGAAAGCCAAGATTGAACCTAAGGTAAGTGTGTTTCTTGTATTGCTCGTTTTATCATACTTTTTTTTTTATAAATTTAATTGCCATCTATCGTTAAAATTAGTATATAACATATAGTAAATTTATATGTTACAAATACTTTTTTTTTTTTAATTATGCCTAATACACACGTAGTACAGGCCATGATAATCATGGTGGGTAGTTAGAGACAGCTTTTACTCTAAGGGCACTGCATGTCTAAACATGTGAAAAGCAGTTCGACTTTGCACTTGCAAATGTGCCATAGCCCTGTTTGGCTACTTGCACTCGCTGGTGGAGTTGAAATTTTGTAAGATTCGGGGGCCATTGGAGCATTTTTTTTTCAATAAATAAAAAAAAGTTCGCAAGGCGCGATTTGATTATGGGTCGTAGTGGTCGAAAACCAATGGTTTAGACCATTCTTCCATCGATCCTCTTCTTTTTATCATGAGAAGAGGCTTGTTGTTAGTATTGAATGACTTTCTTTTGATACTGGTGAGATTTTTCCCACAAAATTATATAAAAACAATCTAAATATGAAAAAGTGAAAGTGTACTGGGATCAGGCAAATAAATTAAGAGAAAAAGGAATCCCCTGATCGTGCAACTAAGGTAATCAATATACACCTGCTATTTACACGATCAGGAGATGTCTTTTTATAGAATCCTGTTTTTGTTTGTTTACATTACAAGCTGTGGCCAATCAAAGGTGTGTTCCAAACACACCTCTCCCTGAGATCAGCAAATTTTCTCCGTTTATTCAGGCTTAATGATGTTTGAGGCGCTACCTTTTCGAACGTGATTGGCAGGTGGATATTGTTGTGGATATGTTTTTGTTTGTTTACATTACAAGCTGTGGCCAATCAAAGGTGTGTTCCAAACACACCTCTTCCTGAGATCAGCAAATTTTCTCTGTTTATTCAGGCCTAATGATGTTTGAGACACTACCTTTTCGTTCGTGGTTGGCTGGTGGATATGTTTTTGTTTGTTTACACTACAAGCTGTGGCCAATCAAAGGTGTGTTCTGAATGGGGGCTAAATCTCTCCCTGATATCAGCAAATTTTCTCCGTTTATTAAGGCCTAATGATGGATGCAGATGTTTGAGACGCAACCTTCTCGACCGTGGTTGGCCGGTGGAGATCCCTTCGAAAACCCTTACACCATGTCGGAGAGCGAGGTGATTTTCAGACAGGGAGAATTGATGAGCGGAATCCTAGATAAGAACCAGCTGGGGACATCAGAGATGTGTTTGTTCCATCTCTGCTATGAGGTAAGTTGAAGATTATTTCATTCAACCTTTTTTTTTTTTTTTTTTCAAATCCCAATAAGGATAGTGTCTTTAATCCCACTGACTAAATCAATTCAAAGAAATACTTTGGCTCTACATCTAAGAGTTATCCATATCTACTGTATATTGTTTTTTATCAAATAATAAAATAGGTTATAATTTTCTTGCCTAGAGTGTGCCATTGTAATACGGTAGAACTACCTCCCTGTAAATGATAACACCTAATTGCAGAGCCATACTGTCCTTTGTAGAGAAGTGTCCTCTTACTAGAGAGTTGCTAAATATCAAAAAATGATCATTTTGGTGATGAAAACTGTCCATTGTAGAGATGTGTTATCTTACCAGATAGTTGCTAAATAGTAAAAATGGTCATTTTGGTGATGAAAACTGTCCTTTAGGGAGAGGTGTCCTCTTACCAGAGAGTTACTAATTAGTAAAAAATGAGCATTTTGGTGATGAAAACTGTCCTTTAGGGAGAGGTGTCCTCTTACCAGAGAGTTGCTACATAGTAAAAAATGGTCATTTTGATGATGAAAACTGTACTTTAGGAAGAGGTGTCCTCTTACCAGAGAGTTGCTAAATATCAAAAATGATCATTTTGGTGATGGAAACTGTCCTTTAGGGAGAGGTGTCCTCTTACCAGAGAGTTGCTAAATAGTAAAAAATGGTCATTTTGGTGATGAAAACTGTCCTTTAGGGAGAGGTGTCCTCTTACCAGAGAGTTGCTAAATAGTAAAAAATGGTCATTTTGGTAATGAAAAACTGTCCTTTAGGAAGAGGTGTCCTCTTACCAGAGAGTTGCTAAATAGTAAAAAATGGTCATTTTGGTAATGAAAACTGTCCTTTAGGGAGAGGTGTCCTCTTACCAGAGAGTTGCTAAATAGTAAAAAATGGTCATTTTGGTAATGAAAACTGTCCTTTAGGGAGAGGTGTCCTCTTACCAGAGAGTTGCTAAATAGTAAAAAATGGTCATTTTGGTAATGAAAACTGTCCTTTAGGGAGAGGTGTCCTCTTACCAGAGAGTTGCTAAATAGTAAAAAATGAGCATTTTGGTGATGAAAACTGTCCTTTAGGAAGAGGTGTCCTCTTACCAGAGAGTTGCTAAATATAAAAAATGATCATTTTGGTAATGAAAACTGTCCTTTAGGGAGAGGTGTCCTCTTGCCAGAGAGTTGCTAAATAGTAAAAAATGAGCATTTTGGTAATGAAAACTCCTTTAGGGAGAGGTGTCCTCTTACCAGAGAGTTGCTAAATATCAAAAATGATCATTTTGATGATGAAAACTGTCCTTTAGGGAGAGGTGTCCTCTTACCAGAGAGTTGCTAAATAGTAAAAAATGATCATTTTGGTGATGAAAACTGTCCTTTAGGGAGAGGTGTCCTCTTACTAGAGAGTTGCTAAATATCAAAAAATTATCATTTTGGTAATGAAAACTGTCCTTTAGGGAGAGGTGTCCTCTTACCAGATAGTTGCTAAATAGTAAAAAATGATCATTTTGGTGATGAAAACTGTCCTTTAGGGAGAGGTGTCCTCTTACTAGAGAGTTGCTAAATATCAAAAAATTATCATTTTGGTAATGAAAACTGTCCTTTAGGGAGAGGTGTCCTCTTACCAGATAGTTGCTAAATAGTAAAAAATGATCATTTTGGTGATGAAAACTGTCCTTTAGGAAGAGGTGTCCTCTTACCAGAGAGTTGCTAAATATAAAACATGATCATTTTGGTGATGAAAACTGTCCTTTAGGAAGAGGTGTCCTCTTACCAGAGAGTTGCTAAATATAAAACATGATCATTTTGGTGATGAAAACTGTCCTTTAGGAAGAGGTGTCCTCTTACCAGAGAGTTGCTAAATAGTAAAAAATGAGCATTCTGGTAATGAAAACTGTCCTTTAGGGAGAGGTGTCCTCTTGCCAGAGAGTTGCTAAATAGTAAAAAATGAGCATTTTGGTAATGAAAACTCCTTTAGGGAGAGGTGTCCTCTTACCAGAGAGTTGCTAAATATCAAAAATGATCATTTTGATGATGAAAACTGTCCTTTAGGGAGAGGTGTCCTCTTACCAGAGAGTTGCTAAATAGTAAAAAATGATCATTTTGGTGATGAAAACTGTCCTTTAGGGAGAGGTGTCCTCTTACTAGAGAGTTGCTAAATATCAAAAAATTATCATTTTGGTAATGAAAACTGTCCTTTAGGGAGAGGTGTCCTCTTACCAGAGAGTTGCTAAATAGTAAAAAATGATCATTTTGGTGATGAAAACTGTCCTTTAGAAAGAGGTGTCCTCTTACCAGAGAGTTGCTAAATAGTACAAATGGTCATTTTGGTGATGAAAACTGTCCTTTAGGGAGAGGTGTCCTCTTACCAGAGAGTTGCTAAATAGTAAAAAAAATGATCATTTTGGTGATGAAAACTGTCCTTTAGGGAGAGGTGTCTTCTTACCAGAGAGTTGCTAAATAGTAAAAAATGATCATTTTGGTAATGAAAACTGTCCTTTAGGGAGAGGTGTCCTCTTACCAGAGAGTTGCTAAATAGTGAAAAATGGTAATGTTGGTGATGAAAACTGCCCTTTAGGGAGAGGTGTGTCTTCTCATGGGGGTTGTTGTACTCTTAAAAATGTTCTAAAACATCTCTGGATGGGGTGTACAGCTGTACGGATACCACATAGCTCACGACATGATATCCGGATTCTCCCGGATGCTGAACATGGCGCTGGAGCGAAACCTCTTCTCCATCTCCTGCAATGACCCGAAGCTGACCAAGAAAGGCTGGAAGAAGATTCGTAAATATCAGAAGAACTTTGAGGAGACCTGCCTCATCGAAGTCAAACAGGCTCTTGGTCTGCCACCTGACGCAGACCTCCAGTCTACAACGGAAACTCTCAGGAAAGCCCTACTCCAACCTGGCTCAGGAGGGGATAAGATCTTCGATAAAGCTATCAAATCTGTCACTGGGCCATTCACCAAAAAAGTTGCTGCGTAAGTTGACCACCTTTTATGTTTTTTTTTTTTTTTGCTTATCCCTAGTACACGTGGTACAGGCCATGATAATCATGATGGGTAGTTAGTGGATGCTTTTACTGTAAGCGCACCACATGTCTACACATGTGAAAAGCAGTGTAGTGCAGTGACCACCTTTATTTACACTAGCCAAATGGCATATAGCCCCTTCCAGAGAGAATAATGTTAGCTAAACAAATGTTATTCATGATAAAGGTGTCTTGCCCCAAAAGCTTGTATTGCATGGAATGGGGTGTAGGGGTGCGGCTTTCGTTGATCATGGCACCATGGCACACTTTGGTGAAAGTCTGACTTTGCCTGTAGTTTGAGGCCGTTCCTAACATGGAAGCAGACGCCTTTGCTGCCGACTCTAACATGAGTACAGACGCAGCTCCCCCGTATCCCTGGAGTGGGACCCTTGCTGAGGTCTATCAACTGGGTCAGTTGAAGTCAGGATTTTTAAAGAGGTCTACTCCTAACAATGGTGCTGTTGGTCCGCGACTGCTTATTCGTCAGAGTTATTCTGCTTGTTTCACAGCTGGCCTTCATATCTGAAGGTTGTTCCCCTATCCGCCACCTGGGGACGCGCCCTATAGCAGTCAGCTATGAAAGTCTCTGATGAGAGAACAGATTGAGCAATGTTTTTAGGCAATGGTCTCATGGGAGACTCTTTTATTAGGAAAAGTTACATGGAGTCTCTTTCTGCTGAAACACTTTCTGATGAAAGACAACCCCTAGGCAAGACCTGATATGTTTTGATGCTAAGGTTTAAGTTCCTGATAAGAGACCACTACCTCCAGGAGAACCCTGATTTATCCATGTTTTGAGGCAATGGTCTCTCATGGGAGATTCTTCATGTCAGGCCAAATCAGAGTCTATTGAAACAAAGTCTCTGATGATAGACAACCCCTAGCAGAGACCTGTGGATGGTGTAATCTTTACACAAGGGGATAGGAAACAACAACAACAGAAACAACAACAACAACAGAAACAACAACAACAGAAACAACAACAACAACAGAAACAACAACAACAGAAACAACAACAACAACAGAAACAACAACAACAGAAACAACAACAGAAACAACAACAACAACAGAAACAACAACAACAACAGAAACAACAAAAACAACAGAAACAACAACAACAACAACAACAGAAACAACAACAACAACAGAAACAACAACAACAGAAACAACAACAACAACAGAAACAACAACAACAGAAACAACAAAAACAACAGAAACAACAACAACAGAAACAACAACAACAGAAACAACAACAACAGAAACAACAGAAACAACAACAACAGAAACAACAACAGAAACAACAACAACAGAAACAACAACAACAACAGAAACAACAACAACAACAGAAACAACAACAACAACAGAAACAACAACAACAACAACAGAAACAACAACAACAGAAACAACAACAACAACAGAAACAACAACAACAACAGAAACAACAACAACAACAGAAACAACAACAACAACAACAACAGCTCTTCTCCCTGACCTGTGTTTCTTTTATAGAGAATAGGTAGATTGTCTTGTTGTTGTTGTTTCTGTTGTTGTTGTTGTTTCTGTTGTTGTTGTTTCCTATCCCCTTGTGTAAAGATTACACCATCCACAGGTCTCTGCTAGGGGTTGTCTCTCATCAGACACTTTGTTTCAGTTGAAATAGAGGTGATCTCTCTGGAAACTATTCACTTAAATCTCCCCTCCATATTGGAATCTCTCCACAAACAACCTTTTTCTGAGAGGTATTCAGTTTTCTGTGTCTGCGCAGCTATGGGAGAGGTGAAGGAGCTCAGAACAAGCTGCTGAACAATCGCCTGGCCCTCATGATCAACTCTGGAGCGAAGGGTTCCTCGGTGAGTACAGTCTCAGCGCAAACACAAAGTTTTGAGAATCAACTGTGTGTGTGTGTGTGTTATGCTACAGATCAACTTGCAACAAATCACCACCCTGCTCGGACAAGTTGATGTTGGAGGTAAACGAATCCAAAACTCCTGGGGTGGCCGGTCCAATCCTGTCTTCGACGCCTACGATCCCTCGGCTCAAAATGGCGGATTCTGTCTTGGCAACCTCACTCGAGGACTCCCCACTTATGAAGCTCACTTCCATGCTATGGCTGCCAGAGAGGTAGGTTTCTATCTCACTCACCTTTCTATGATTGAATAGGGTACTATAGCTAAACCTGTCTATAACGCCCCCTCTAAATAGCGCCTTCCTCTCTATAACGCCCGATTTTAAATACATAGTACGATGCAATTTACATTAAAAGTGACCTGTGTATAGCACCCTAATTTGGTGAGTCCCAAGAGGGGGCGCTATAGACAGGTTTAACTGTATCAGCTGAGCCCAGGTTTTTTTAGAGAGCTTGTCACTGCTGGTGTTTTTTATTTTATAAACATATACTAGCGGATGTGCCCGGCTTTGCACGGGTTTTACCCGAGTGAATGTTTGTCTAACGAACATTTGTTAAAACAATTCTCTATAAACTTATAAAACGTACTCGGCTTCGCCCGGGGTTTTACCCGAGTAAAGGTTTGTCTAGCGAACATTTGTTAAAACAATTCTCTAAAAACTTATTAAAAAATAAAAAAGATATATTTTGATAATTTGAAACTCGTAAATTTGAATCTCTCGATAAAGTGAACATTTTTTCCCGGTCCCTGTGTGCCGTGTCATCCTGAATTTTGTCTTTCCTAATTTTCTACATTAGAAAATCATAGTTTTATCTAGTGAACATTTTTTCCCTGAGATAATCTTACTTTTGATAAATAATATTTAAGATAACAAACTTAGTGATAAGAAAACTTGTTATCATCGTCACAATGGGGGCGCTGCTTGCGAGTTAAATCTACAAATCTGCAAATAACTCTAAGGATATTCAAGATATTCATGAAATTATTTTTCAAAAACCTTCCCGGTGATATACCTAATAATATCCCAAAATTTCACGGCGATTGGATGTATGGTTTTTGAATCTTTAGAGTACAAACAAACAGACAGACAAACAGACAGACATTCAATTTTATATATATAGATTGATTTAACCATATTGTTCTTTTTTTGAAGAAGACAATTTAGTTCACACACTTGGTTATCTCACGTCTCTTCAATAACGGTCTGTAATATCTTTTAGAGTTATTTGTCTAAATCCTGATTTACATGCTAAAAGGTACAACTTCCTTAAGTTTTGTCTCAACGAGTGTGTAATTATGTGTTTTTTATTTTTTTAATTATTGAATTAATCCCAACATATCTCTTCAGAATTTTTTTTTGATTGTTGTAAAAAAAATAATTTTTTTTTGCTAAACCAATGTCTCGGTGTTCAGGGCATGTGTGATACTGCTGTCAAAACAGCAACCAGTGGCTACCTCCAACGATGTCTTATCAAGTCACTGGAAAGTATTTCTGTTGCGTATGACAACACGGTGCGCAACGGGGATGGCAGTATCATTTCGGTAAGTTTTGACCATTCCCCCCCCCCTCTTTTTTTTTGCTCACTGGGAAGGTGTTGAGGTTAGTGAGAAGGAATTGAGATTGAAAAAAAAAAATAAATGGAGAAAATCAGAAAGATTTGATTTGACTTTTAATCTGAACCTATGCCTATAACCTAAATGTGAAATTTTGACTCATTCGTGTTATTTGTTTACTTTTCGCATATTCTTCTTCTGCCTAATTAGAAGTGGTTTGGATATGGCTAAATCTATAATTTTGGATAAGCTAAAAAAAAAAAAAAATTGGTAGGGTTGGACTTCTGCAAGAAAAAGGGGCCATTGTGAATCGAACTGGCTTTGGCCTCCTGGCACTAAGGAGGAATCACTGCCAAGTTCTTATTTTAACGCTGGTTTTAATTATAAGCTTCTTAACTCAGCGAGCTAACTATAACTCATTTAAGCTTGAATAACTGCTATTGTCTCGTCTTACTAACTCTAATGACTCAACCACGTATACCTTTTATAACTCTTGTCTCACCAACTCTAATGACTCAACCACGTTTACTTAATAACTATAACTGTCTTTATTTTCTAAAATCAAGATTATATACATTTCTAAAATTTACATAATTTAACAATAATTAACAAAAGTAAATTCTAACAATTTGCATATTTAAGGCTGGAACATACTCCCCCCGGCCGCTGAACCCTGGTTCAGATTTGAAGGGAAGCGGAGCCAACTTCGTAATAGGTCGTAGGTAGACTCCGGTAGCAGCCCGAACTTGGGCAACTCGCACCTTCTGGTCTTGAAGAACGACAAATACTTCTCTGCAGTCTCGTGTTCTTTATCAGCTGGTCCCAATATGAACACCAGGTCCAAAGCTACAGCAGTGTATTGACTATCTCTGTATTTGACATAGGTTGGTAGTTCAGTCCATTGTTTAGACTTCAGGTTCAACTTCCATAAATATTTCGACTCCTTCCCAGCGTGAACAAATACAGCTCTTACCCAATCCTGCACAATAGTAAAGTGATTGATATTTTTTGGATAGCCCTCTTTCTCACCAAGAATCGGAATAGTTGTATAACACCCCCAGGAATCTGTTTGAAGTCGGTAGTTATACAGATTACAGAAGTGTTGTTCCCACTGCATTCGAGGGAATAGTAAAAGTTTCTTGTTGGTATGGCAAATCTGAAGAGAGAGAAATTTCTCTTTCCAAAATATTTTGTCTGATCCAATCAGATGCCAATCTTTGTTTAGGAGATGATAGGAGAAAACCTTGTAAGTAGAGTGGTCGCGGGTCTCTGCAAGCATAAACAAGAACGCCGATGGTGCAAATGTCATTGCCAGGACCAAGAGGTCAGTTAGGGACGACTTCCTGCTTTTCACTAGAACAGAAGCCCGACCCTCTTTAAGTTTCACTCGGACAATATTGTCGGTGCAAGTTACCTTATTCTCTCTAGAGTGTATTCTCCCTCCTACAAAGTACACCCTTTTATCGTGAGAGGCATAAACGATAGACTTGGAAATAACTATTGGAGCGAAACCATTCACTTTTCTCCAGATCCATTTTTTGTGAGGGATGTGGTATTGGTACAATACCGAGCGGACATTCGGGCCATCTAGAGATTCCACATCTTCTATGAGGAGGTAAAGATAAGTTCCGTCGCCGACAAAGACCTTCGGGTAGCTACATTGGATGGCTTTGGTAACTTCTGGCCACTCTCCATTTTCCTTCAATATGGCGCGGTGGTAGACTGGTAGCCCTTCTAAATCCTCGACTTCTTTGACCGCGGTCTGCCTCTGGAGATTCGCCATTGCCACTGTAGTAGGTGAGAGGAAACCAATTGGATCGAAAATCCTCGCAATATTGGAGAGAAGATCTCTTTTGGTAACAACTTCCTCAGGAAGAGTTATATTAACTCTAAACGTATCTTGTACATGATCCCATACAATTCCTAAAATCTTGGATATGGCTCCTTTCTCCAAGTTAATTTTCTTCTCTTCGTTCATTTCCTCGACATGAGACACTATCTCTTGGCAATTTGAATTCCACTTTCTTAAGTGAAACCCTCCCTTTTTCATTAAGTCCTTTAATTGGTCTATTAGTTCTTTGGTTTCAGCAATCGTTTGAGCTCCTGTTAGCAGATCATCGACATAGAAATCATTCAAGGTCACCCTAGAAGCCTCAGGATAATTTTGGCCTTCATCTTCTGCTAACTGTTGTAATGTTCTCATTGCCAAAAATGGAGCCGAAGTTGTACCATAGGTAACAGTCAGTAGTCGATAGTCCACCATAGGCTCTTCTGGCGATGGTTTCCACAATATCCTCTGATAGTCCGCATCTTCTGGATGATGAGGCATGTAATAACATCTGCACACTTCTCGCTTCACTTCTGTAATTGGGACCCTTTCCATGTGGTTTAAGTGTTCATATTCCTTCATGAATCCCCGGTATTGGTCATATAATTTCACATTCTTACACAATTTTCCTTCCAACGAAAGGAACCCTCTTAAAGCTTTTTCTCTTGATTCACCCAGAAGTGGTCGATGTTGTCTGAATGGCAATTTTACCCAATACCTTCCATGGCTATCTCTGCTATGGTTATTCGAAAATAACCTTTCACAATCTTCGTCCTGTGTACAAAGATCCGGTGACGGCACAGATTCAATTTCCCAGAATCTTTTCATTACGAATTCTAGTTCTGGTTCAGATTGTAAACTCAGGTTACAGACTTCTGTATTACTCTCCGATGTTCCCATGATTTTTCCTAGAAGTACCCAACCTAGTCTTGTATTAATAGCCATTGGCAATCCTTCTCCGATAGATATAGAGCCATTCAACATAAGTTCAGTGTATATATCTGCTCCCAATATCATATCTATTGGGGCTTGTATGTAGAACTCTGGGTCTGCCAATTTGAGGTTCTTCAAAGTTGGCCAATTAGGGTCTTTCAACCTGAAGTTCGGAATTTCTGAAGTGAGCACTCCCGTGACTACTGCCTCTACCGAGAATTCCTCAGAATTATTCAGTGGACAAAATGTCACACTTACCGTCGATGAAGAATGCTGCACTGGTGTGCCTCCAACCCCTATAATCATCCGATCTGATTTCCTTTGGACAAGTCCCAATCTTTCGCAGCATCCTTTTGTTATCATGGTGACTTGGGAACCGCTGTCCAGTAGGGCTCTGCAGGTGCATAACTTTCCGAGTCCATTTTTTATCTTGATTCTAGCTGTTGCGAGTAGTACGTGGCTATCATTGCAGTTTGCCTGTTGAGTATTAGTCAAATTGATAGCACTTTCATGTTCCTTCGGAGTTGTGTTCTCCACTTGGGCCGAAGCGCCTTCCGTGCTCGGTTTATCATAATGAATCATTGTGTGGTGCTTGCCCTTGCATACTTTGCATCGTTGGTTCAGCCTACAATTCCATGAGAAATGGCCTTTCCTCAAGCAATTGAAGCACAATTTATGACCTTTTACTACATTTAATTTTTCCTTTAAAGGCATTTTGCAAAATAAGTTGCACATGTATAGTGGATGATGCTTAGATTTGCATAATATGCAAGTGTCCGATTTCTCAATTAGCATCCCGTAGCTTTGGCATTTGGGAAATCTCGATCCGGTGGTTTCTTCCCTTTTTGAACATTCCCTGACAGCACAAGACATGCTTCTTGCATGTCTGGAAATGAACGCTATGAACTTGTCATAAGAAGGAAGAGTGTTGTCCACTGACAGTTCCCAATCCAACCTTAGATTTTCACTCAACTTCTGCTGGAGGAAGTGCACCAGGATCACATCCACTAATTGATTTCTCTTCAATTCCAGCGTTTCTAAGTTTCTTATGGCTTCATTACAAACATCCATGAATTCATGGAGACACTTTGCCGATGGATTCTTAATTGCCCGGAGAGAAAAGATTTTTGACACCTGGGCATAAGCTAGCTCTCTCGGGTTATCATATCTTGATAACAGTGTACTCCATGCTTGGCCATAATTTTCACTTAGTAAAGGGAAACCCCTTATTAATCTGGCCGCTTCGCCTTTTACTGCAGAATTCAAATATTGTAACTTCTGTATATTAGTTAACCCTGGATGTGCATCGATGGTGGTGAGGAATAGCTCTTTGAAGTTGATCCACTTGCCCATATCTCCATCATATATCGGTAAGTCAAATTGAGGCAATTTTATATTTGCCTGAGAGCCATTTGGCTTTATGTCCGCCAGTTTGTCTTTGTGTTTTCTCTCATTTTCTATTTTTACCCTCAAGCTTCCAATCTTGTTCATTGAACCATCATATGCCTCACTTTCTTTATCTATATCAACTTCATCCAAAGAAAACAGCTCGTCGTAGAGTGTCTCAATTTTCTCTTTGATCTCCTTTAATTCTTCACCCATTATTTCTAAGCGTATTGTTTCACCTTCTTCAATAATTGAATCCACACTTTCAATAAATCCATCAATTCTCCTTATTTGGCAACTTAACTTTCTTTGGAGGATCCTTTCGTCTCGAGACATTTTGCACTTGTATTCTCACTGAGTTTCCGCTTAAATTTCTTCTGTTTCAAATCCTAATCAGGCTCTTGAGGGACCATGAATCGAACTGGCTTTGGCCTCCTGGCACTAAGGAGGAATCACTGCCAAGTTCTTATTTTAACGCTGGTTTTAATTATAAGCTTCTTAACTCAGCGAGCTAACTATAACTCATTTAAGCTTGAATAACTGCTATTGTCTCGTCTTACTAACTCTAATGACTCAACCACGTATACCTTTTATAACTCTTGTCTCACCAACTCTAATGACTCAACCACGTTTACTTAATAACTATAACTGTCTTTATTTTCTAAAATCAAGATTATATACATTTCTAAAATTTACATAATTTAACAATAATTAACAAAAGTAAATTCTAACAATTTGCATATTTAAGGCTGGAACACATTGAATCGAAAATTTTTCTTCTTAAAAAAAAAAAAGAAGTGTCCAAATGCGGGATTTGATCCTGGGTTTCCAGCAACATCCGTACCCAATTAGAGAAGTAAATATTAGAACGGAATATCTTAAAAGTACAATTCCTCACTGGCATAAGAAAATAAGACCTAATCTAAATAAATTAATATGTGTGTGACGTTTCGGTAACATTGTTGTTAGTCAGTGTATCAGACAAAATCAGTTACTACAACCGTTACCGAAATGTCACACACTATTAATTTATTTGGATCAGGTCTTTTTTTCTTGTAACTATAATCCAAATTGATAAGGCACAATTTGGATTATCCCTATATATAGTCACGACCGTCTTTCCTCATCGGCCTCTGTCACGGATGCGCGCGCACAGGGAGGTCACGTGCTCGCCGGCTCCCTCGAGCCGGATTTGAACCAGCGACCTAAGGATCACCGTTGTAACATCTACAGTCGGGTAAAACACGGGCGTTGCCCGGGTCATTCGGCTAGTAGATTATAAACACAAGGTAATAAGACCTAAATCCAAATAAATAAATAGTGTGTGACATTTCGGTAACAACGCTGTTATCGAAATGTCACACGCTATTAATTTATTTGGATTTAGGTCTTCTTGTAACTATAATTCAAATTGTAGCTTATCATTCCCTACTAGCCCTTCAGAGATGTATTGTTCCTATGTTATGTTGCCAAAATTCTCTCTACAGCTTTGTGTATCGATGCAAAACAAATATTTAGAGATCCACTAATTTGTCTTGGAAAATGCAATGGAGAGTGTGTGTCCAGTTTATATATGGAGGGAACGGCCTGAGCGTGACGGAGAAACAAATGTTGAAGTTGAAGAACTTCCCATCCCTCCTTGCCAACTACCAGAACTTCCTGGATAGAGAAACCATTCAGAAAGCCAAAGAAAGATCCATAGACACCGACAAAGTGAAGGAACAGAAGACACTTGTAAGTTTTCCCAGCTCTCCCCACCAACACAGCTAACACTGAATTGGTGTTGGTTTCAGGTTAAGAAATGGAGAAAAAAGTATGGTGACAGTCGTATTGTTCCTTCAGCCTTTGATCTTTTTGTTGACGATGTCCTAAAGGGAGATAGGACAAATGTCATCAAAAAGAAACCAAAGTTGATAAAGAAATGGAGGAAGTTGTCTGACAGTGAAAGACAATAGTGAGTAGTATTCTTCCCACCCGCCTTCCCTTTGTTGTAAAATTCTGATTTGCATATAATTAGATTTTTTTTGTAATCAAATTTACATATTGCCTTTATTTGTAATCATATTTGCATATGAATCCACCCCCCCCCCCCACTTTGAAAGATTTAGTTTAAAAAAACACATTTATTTATTAACAAATTTATATATTGGATCCTTCACTATTAGCAAATAATTGTATGAAATCTATCCGTTGTAGAAAGGTGGAATGTCTTCTCTTGGTGGTTGTTCTACCCTATTTGCATATATTGCACTCCAATCGCTACAAATTGCTAACTCAATGTCCTCTTGGCAGTTACCGGGATGCAGCCTCCATGCCCAATCCAGTCATATCCGTTGCCAACCCGGCTACCACCTTCGGATGTGTCCCCGAGAAGATGGACGAGATGATTAATGAATTTATCAAGAGCTCTCCAGAAATCCAATCGGGAGATCCAATCGGGAAGAAAGACTTCAGGGACATGGTGTACTACAAGTATCAGAGGGCTTTAGTCGAGCCGGGGGAACCAGTTGGAATCCTGGCTGCACAGGTGAGTCTTGACATACAGACATTTAGGTCAATTACAAGTTTACAATCTTGCAAGGTAATAAGACCACATCTAAATAAATAGTGTGTGACGTTTCGATAACAGTGTTGTTACCATCTTCAGACAAAAGTACTGAATCTTTCAGGTAGTTTTGGTAATTTTCAGGTAGTTTTAGTTAATTTCAGAATCATTCACTTTTATCTGAAGTTGGCAACAACGCTGTTACCGAAATGTCGCACACTATTTATTTATTTGGATTTGGTCTTATTACCTTGTGTTTATAATCTATAATCCAAATTGTGCCTTATCAAGTTTAAAATCTTTTATTGTTGTTGTTTCTTATCCCCTTGTGTAAAGATTACACGAATTCCATGAGTCCATGCTCCTCGAGCTGTTTTATGATGACCAGCGGCCTCTCCCAAAGGTCCTGTTTAGTGCATCTAATGTAAGCCAAAATGTGTTCTGGAGCATCAGGTTCTAAGCTACCTTTTGGGAAAGTGGGGTAGATTTTGTTATTTTCTATCTTTTTTGCTTATCCCTAGTACAAGTGGTACAGGCCATGTAATCATGGTGGGTAGAAAAAGGCGACTGCTTTTACTGTAAGTGCACCACATGTCTACACATGTGAAAAGCAGTTCGACTTTGCACTATTTTCTACCTTCAATGGCTTGAGATGGCCTAGTTTACAATCTGTTTTAAACTAGAACCTCCATGAGAGGACACTCATGCTTAAGGACACCTCTCTATAAAGGACAGTTTTTATTTTATTTATTTTTTTACTATTTAGCAACTCCTCCCAGTAAGAGGACACCTCTCCATAAATGACACTTTACCTCTGCAACTAGGTTTTGTCCTTTACAGAGAGGTTCCTTCTACTGTATATAAATCTTTTTTTTTTAGAGTTTTTTTTTTTTTTGGCTTATCCCTAGTACACGTGGTACAGGCCATGATAATCATGGTGAGTGATACTCACTCCTCACTTTCTTACTGCTACTCTTTTTGTGTTGATTTCTTGCTTCCCTCTTTCTTTTTTTTCTTTTCTTGTTTTTTTTTTTCTTTTTCTTCTTACTCTGTATATATCGTTATTTCCTTTGTCTCACTGCTTTGTTCTTATGCATACCTCTGGTGAATCCTGTATAGGGTCAGTGACCCTAAATAAAGGCTTTTTTGTTGTTGTTGATAATCATGGTGGGTAGTTAGCGACTGCTTTTTTTACTGTAAGCGCACCACATGTCTACACATGTGAAAGCAGTTCGACTTTGCACTTACAAATGTGCCAGAGCCCCGTTTGGTTACTTGCACTCGCTGGTGGGGTTGGACTTTTTTTAGAGTGTTGGTCAAAAGTTTCTTTCTCTTTCAAATCAAAGAATTTCCTTCTGTTCTCTTACTGCAGTGAAATATATTAGAGAGGCCTGGCTCATCGGTGATAAACCCTCACAGTGGTTTCGGCAGTTTAATCTACCTTTGGTTTTTTTTTAGAGGAGATGTCCTTTAGTCGGAAGTGTCATCTCTTTGAGGACAATTTCAATAGGTTTGATTATTTGTTTCTTACGCTGTGTGTGTTGTTGCGTAGTCTATTGGTGAGCCTTCTACCCAGATGACCTTGAACACTTTCCACTTTGCGGGGAATTCTGATATGAACATGACCCTGGGTATTCCCCGGCTGAATGAGATCCTGAAGACTGCCACTCCCAATATCTCTACTCCCACCATGTACCTCTACTTCAAGCCGACCCAATCCAAGAGGAAGATGGCCAAGAATGTCCAGCTGGTGGTGAACTACCTAACCCCAGTCAACCTTGCCAAGGTGAGTACTATAAGATTTTTGCTTATCCCTAGTACACTTGGTACGACCTTCAGATATGAAGGCCAGCTGCAAAACAAGCAGAATAACTCTGACGAATAAGCAGTCACGGACCAACAGCAGCATTTTTAGAAGAGGAGTAGAACACACCCGCAACATTAATAACAACGACCCACGTTCCCTCATCTATCAGCATGTTGCATCCACTGGCCACTCTTTTAATACCAACCACCCCACTATCCATTACCGTAACATACCCAACCTACACCAAAGATTAATGTTAGAATCCATAGTATCCACCAAACTTAAAAGCATAAATAGAAAAATATAAATTCCTGAAATTTATGATATTTTTGTTTCAAGTTAATCTATTCCTTTTTTACATAGTTAAAAATCTAGTATACAACATCTTATTACCATATCAATACAATAGTTACTTATTAAAAATTAAAAATTCTTACTACTAAGTTATAAAAATTGTTTATTATGTAAATCATCCCTTGTATATAGGTCGGTCTCTCGCCTTAATTTCTGTCAAACCTGTAGAAGGGCGTTTGCCCGAAAGCTCGTAACATTTACAAATAAAAGATACCTATCTTCCATTTAATGATACGTTTATTCATAAGGAGTAGACCTCTTTAAAAATCCTGAGTTCAAATGACCCGGTTGATAGACCTTAGCAAGGGTCCCACTCCAGGGATACGGAGGATCTGCGTCTGTACTCATGTTAGAGTCGGCAGCAAAGGCGTCTGCTTCCATGTTAGGAACGGCCTCAAACTATAGGCAAAGTCAGACTTTCACCAAAGTGTGCCTTTGATTTGGTGCCATGATCAACGAAAGCTGCACCCCTACACCCCATTCCATGAACTCATGGAATTCGTGCAATCTTTACACAAGGGGATAAGAAACAACAACAACAATACACGTGGTACAGGCCATGATAATCATGGTGGGTAGTAGTAGGCGACTGCTTTTACTCTAAGTGCACCACATGTCTACATTTGTGAAAAGCAGTTCGACTTTTGCACTTACAAATATGCTAGAGTTCCGTTTGGTTTCTTGCACTTGCTGGTGGGGTTGTTGGACTTTTGCAAGAATCGGGGGCTATTTGAAGCATTTTTTTTTTTTAATCAGGAAAAAAAAGTGTCCAATGCGGGAATTGAACACGGGTCGTAGCGGTCGAAAACCAACGGTTTAAACCACCATTTCACCAACTCCAGTGTACTACAAGATTGTTCCTAAAGTTGGTAAACACTTGCAACATATTACTCACCGTTATGTCTTTGTATTATGTACAAGGTAATAAGACCAAATAATGATATGGCACAATTTGGATTATAGATTATAATAAACACAAAGAAATAAGACCAAATCCAAAAAAAAAAAAAAATGGTGTGTTAAGTTTCGGTAACAGAGTTGTTACCATCTTTAGACAAAAGTACTGAATGTTATAATGTATAATCACAGACTGAATTTAATACTTTTGTCTGAAGATGTTAACAATGCTGTTACCAAAACGTCGCACATTATTTATTAATTTGGATTTAGTCTTATTAACTTGTGTTTAAAACCAAAAAAAAAATAATTAGTGTGTGTGAAGTTTTGGTAACAACATTGTAACCATCTTCAGACAAAAGTACTTTTGTACTAAGAAGTACTAGAGTACTTTTGTATGATGAGGGTGTAACAATGCTTTTACCGAAATGTCACACGTTATTTTTTTTTATTTGGTCTTATTACCTTGTGTTTATAATCTATAACCCAAATTGTGCCTTATTATTATATGTTGTTGTTGTTTCTTATCCCCTTGTGTAAAGATTACACGAATTCCATGAGTTCATGCTCCTCGAGCTGTTTTATGATGAGCAGCGGCCTCTCCCAAAGGTCCTGTTTAGTGCATCTAATGCAAGCCAAAATGTGTTCTGGCGCTGCAGGTGCCAAGCTACATTTTGGGCAAGTGGGGTAGATTTTGTTATTATTTTCTATCTTCAATGGCTTGAGATGGCCTGTTCTAAATCTTGTTAGTGTTGTTTGATGCTGTCTATTTCTGATATTCAGAGCTCCTCCTGGGTTCACTCCACTGTACCAACTGTGCTTAGGTGGGATCCTCCAGTTCTTGTTTATTTTTGTTTTGGCTACTGTTTCTATTTCTTTAAATTGTATTATGTATTATTATGTATATGCCATAATAATATTATTCGCCAAGTAATAAGAAAGAAAAAAAAACATTTGGGATAACCTTATATACATACTTCCTCATTCTGGGACTTCAGTCACAGTACAACACAAGGTAATAAAAACCACAAATCCAAATATATGAATAGTGTGTGACATTTCGGTAACAGTGTCTTTACCATCTTCAAACAAAAATTAATTCAGTAACAAAATTCAGTACTCAATGTGTGCAGATGGTAACAACGCTGTTACCGAAACGTCACATACTATTTATTTATTTATTTGGTCGTTTGTTACCTTATGATTGTAAAAGAGGAGATTTTAAAGGTTGATTGAATTTTCCAAAAAAAAAAAGCATTTTAAACTGGAGTTTTGTTTCTAACACATTTCTTTGTCAACACTACCACCAATGTATTCTGTACAGGGGCAGATCAACAAAAAACTTTTTTTTTTTTGTGATTTTAAAGGGAGAGGTGTCCCATTCTGTTAATGGTAATCCCCTTCTCTCCTACACAATCTTGTGTTTATAATCTACTAGCCGAATGGCCCGGGCAACGCCCGGGGTTTACCCGATTAAATGCTTTTATTCAAATACTATTCGTTACAATTATAAATTGGCGCCGTGGATGTCATTCTTGTATAATATATAAATGAGTTTTAAAAATTGTAAAAAAAAAATGCATCGGCCGGGAATCGAACCCGGGCCGCCCGCGTGGCAGGCGAGCATTCTACCACTGAACCACCGACACGCTTGTCGTACACGCTTGTTCGGCGGTACATATACTAAAATTGGAACGATACAGAGAAGATTAGCATGGCCCCTGCGCAAGGATGACACTGAACCACCGATGGGTATGAGAAACGGCCATATTTGGGTATTTATTCCATTCACAAAAGCAAACGGTGACAGAATTGATTAAGAAATAATTGATTATGATGCTGATAACTGTATATTATAATTTTGTGACGTATTGTGTAGGTGATCCATAAGGCCAACATCAGGAACCTCTTGCTAAGAGAAAAGGGAACTGGGTAAGTTTTCAGTTTTTTTTTCTTTCTCTCTTTCCTTCCTCTAAATCCTTACATGACTAAGAAAAAATAATATACTTTTTTTAAAAGAAAATGAGACCTAATCCAAATAATTTATTAGTGTGTGACGTTTCGGCAACAACATTGTCACCATCATCAGACAAAAGAATAAATGAGAAAACATGTTACAGCAAGTTCTTATATAGTCCTGTTATCAAGTGTTTAAACAAGATAACAGATAAGGAAAATAGTTTTTAAGTCAACTTGAAATATTATTCTTAGAAGAATTATTAATAAGAAGTCTTATTCACATATTTCAAGTTGACTTAAAAACTATTTTCCTTATCTGTTATCTTGTTTAAACACTTGATAACAGGACTATATAAGAACTTGCTGTAACATGTTTTCTCATTTATTCTTTTGTCTGATGATGGTGACAATGTTGTTGCCGAAACGTCACACACTAATAAATTATTTGGATTAGGTCTTATTTTCTTTTATTATAATCTATTATCCAAATTGTGCTTTATCAATATACTTTTTTTTAACCTAAAACCCTTTTCAGAAAACATATTGATTGATAAACACACAAGGTAAAATAAGACCAAATATAAATAGTGTGTGACGTTTTGGTAATAGTGTTGTTACCATCATCAGAAAAAAATGTACTGAATGTAATAATTGCTTGTTACTGAAACATCACACACTATTTATGATTTATTTGGTTTTTGTTCCTTTTTTTTTTTTTTTGCTTATCCCTAGTACACGTGGTACAGGCCATGATAATCATGATGGGTAATTATTCACTGATTTAACTGTAAGTACACCACATGTCTACACATGTGAAAAAAAACAGTTCGAATTTTGTACTTACAAATGTGCCAGAGCCCCATTTGGTTACTTGCACTCGCTGGTAGGGTTGGACTTTTGCAAGAATCGGG
The DNA here is from genome assembly GCA_030710605.1 of Cordylochernes scorpioides. NCBI lineage: Eukaryota > Metazoa > Arthropoda > Arachnida > Pseudoscorpiones > Chernetidae > Cordylochernes > Cordylochernes scorpioides. The sequence goes on from CP092884.1 coordinate 52,692,593, forward strand.
GCCATTGGAGCATTTTTTTTTTTTTTTTAAATCAGAAAAAAGTGCCCAATGCAGGAATCGAACCTGGGTCGTAGCGGTCGAAAGCCAATGGTTTAGACCATCCTTCCACCGACCCCCCCTCCCCAGTTCTTCATTACCTTGTGTGTTTCTAATCTTTAATCCTAAATGATTTCCTTATTGATGGATAGAACACTTATCAATTTTATGGGATAAAGATTTTACAGACAGACATTTTAGTGTGACACACTGGCACTGTTTTCAAAGTAAAAATAATGCTACAGTACCTCTTTCTAAAGGACACCTAATTGCAGAGCCAAATTGTCCTTTAGGGAGAGGTGTCTTCTTACCAGAGAGTTGCTACATTAGAACTACCTCCTGTAATGGACAACACCTAATTGCAGAGCCAAATTGTCCTTTAGGGAGAGGTGTCTTCTTACTGGAGAGTTGCTACAGTAGAACTACCTCCCTGTAAAGGACAACACCTAATTGCAGAGCCAAATTGTCCTTTAGGGAGAGGTGTCTTCTTACTGGAGAGTTGCTACAGTAGAACTACCTCCCTGTAAAGGACAACACCTAATTGCAGAGCCAAATTGTCCTTTAGGGAGAGGTGTCTTCTTACTGAGGAATTGCTACAGTAGAACTACCTCCCTGTAAAGCACAACACCTAATTGCAGAGCCAAAGTGACCTTTAGGGAGAGGTGTCTTCTTACTGGAGAGTTGCTACAGTAGAACTACCTCCCTGTAAAGCACAACACCTAATTGCAGAGCCAAAGTGTCCTTTTGGGAGAGGTGTCCTCTTACTGGAGAGTTGCTACAGTAGAACTACCTCCCTGTAGAGGACACCTAATTGCAGAGCCAAAGTGTCCTTTAGGGAGAAGTGTCTTCTTACTGGAGAGTTGCTACAGTAGAACTACCTCCCTGTAGAGGACACCTAATTGCAGAGCCAAAGTGTCCTTTAGGGAGAAGTGTCTTCTTACTGGAGAGTTGCTACAGTAGAACTACCTCCCTGTAAAGGACAACACCTAATTACAGAGCCAAAGTGTCTTTTAGGGAGAGGTGTCCTCTTACTGGAGAGTTGCTACAGTAGAACTACCTCCCTGTAAAGGACAACACCTAATTACAGAGCCAAAGTGTCTTTTAGGGAGAGGTGTCCTCTTACCGGAGAGTTGCTAAATTGTAAAAATGGTAATTTTGCAAATGAAAATTGTCCTTTGTGGAGAGGTGTCCGCTAAAGGGAGGTTCTACTGTATTAAAAATTTTATTTTCTAAAACTTAATGTGAGGATTTTTATATATTTGGTATTTATGCGGTAACAGCGTTGTTACCATCGTCAGACAAAGGTACTGAATGAAGGTTCTACTGTTGTGATGATATTCTAAGTAACGAGGTGGTGTTTTGTTGCCATAGGAAAATGTTCTATGGCACCAAGGTCCGGTTTCAACTCCTCTCCGCAGGATGCTACGAGCCAATCACGGTCGTCAAGAAGAGTCAGGTCATCCCGTTCATCAAGAAGTACTTCCTGGCTGCCATCAGTTCAGGTGTACAAGCCAAACTCAACTCTAAGAAGAAAAAACCCATGTAAGTTTTTAAATTATCTTCAAAATACACACATTAATGAAATTTTTAAAATATATATATATATATATATATATTTTGTAAAACGACATTTGAAAATTATCCCACAAGTGTTTCTTTTCAACAAAAAATCGAAATTTATTTTTAAGGAGAAATAACGATTATTTCTAACCTTAGGGATGAGGTATGAAAGAATGAATTGTGAAGAGTAATGATAAACGGAAAAATAAAAGTGTCCAGGGATGGGAATTTTCCGTTTATCATTACTCTTCACAATTCATCCTTTCATATCTCATCCCTAAGGTTAGAAATAATCATTATTTTCTCTCCTTGAAATGAATTTAGATTTTTCGTTCAAAAGAAACACATGCGGGATAATTTTCAAATGTCATTTTACAATCACAGGCCGCATTATATTATATTGTATACAGTGTACTCCGCTTATAACGAAGTCGCATTATCCATGACAATCACTTTGTTATATCCGAAGTTTGTTATATCCGCAGTTGGAAAAAAAAAAATGTTTTGTACCAATAATTTTATTTACTATTCAACTCAAAAGAGCAACACAAAGATCAATAACAACCTCATCAGGTGTTTTTGGAGAAGTAGTTTGTGATTTTCTTTTGACATTTAGAAGTCAGTAACAAGTGCTGAACACTCTTTTCGATGTTGTCCAAGTCTGACAGATGCCTATGAAGAGACTTGGACTCATCCTGACATTGAAGAAACAATCGCAGAGTTTGAATGCTCTCCAAGACCTCTTTTGGATGCGGAATGTGGACAATTGGGTCTACTTCTTCATCAACTTGGTCCGTTTCTTCTTCTTCTTTTGCTTGAAGAATGCTCTCGACAATTTCTACATCGGATAACATGGCATTTGTAACGATGTCATTGTCAGCGTCAGCATAAGAATCGAAATCCATCTCTAACGGTATTAAACGTTAATAAAATATAAGCGTTTATTAAACAATTTAATTTTGTTTAAATAATGTAAAAAAATACTTATAATATGTTTGCATATTTTAAAATTGTATATTATTAACTTATTTGTTGTGTATCATTAAATTTGTGTCATTCACACGTTGTAATTTGATATATATTATGCATAATATATTAGTCAATTATAATGGTAAATGAGAAAACTTCGTTATAAACGGATAAAATAAAAATTTATACATGCAAATCACTTCGTTATAAGTGAAAATTCTTTATATCCGACTTCGCAATATCCAGAGTTCTTTTAATGGTTTAAGCCCTTCTTTTCTTTCGTGCAGACAATTTCATTCGCTATTTGCGGAATTTCGCTATAACCGACTTTGTTATAAGCGGAGTACACTGTATATATTTTTATTTATCCCAAGTACACATGGTAAAGCCAATGATAATCATTGGTGGTTTGAAGTTGGTGATTGCTTTTTACTGTTAAGTTCACCACATGTCTACACATGTGAAAAAAAGTTTTGCACTAATATATGTAATTTGAGTGAGAAATATCGGGTCTCCAAGGAAAAGTATCTTTTCAAAAACTTTTTTTTAATTCTCTAGCTTTCAGCCCCGAATACCCTTTTACAGGTGAAAACATTGTTGTTGTTGTTTCTTATCCCCTTGTGTAAATATTACACCAATTCCATGAGTTCATGCTCCTCGAGCTGTTTTATGATGAGCAGCGGCCTCTCCCAAAGGTCCTGTTTAGTGCATCTAATGCAAGCCAAAATGTATTCTGGAGCTGCAGATACCAAGCTACATTTTGGGCAAGTGGGGTAGATTTTGTTATTATTTTCTATCTTCAATGGCTTGAGATGGCCTGTTCTAAATCTTGTTAGTGTTGTTTGATGCTGTCTATTTCTGATGTTCAGAGCTCCTCCTGGGTTCACTCCACTGTACCAACTGTGCATATTGGAGCGTAGGACGGGTTTAACTAAGTCTGAACGGGAGGGCTCGGTCAGCAACCTTGCCATGAACTCTCGGAGATGCCTGTGGGTTTGATTGGTCGACCCCATGGAGCCAGACCATAATGGCGGGCTCGAGGGGCCAAACAATGGCCGCTCGGTGCATGGAGAATGCATCATTCCTTTTGGTTAGGTGACCTAGAATGCAGCAATGGGTATGCTATCGCATGCCGGTTTATGGACCGAAAGGTCTGGGTGGCCACTGCTCCAAGGATGTACCAACTGTGCTTAGGTGGAATACTTTTACTCAGTATTGATACTGGGAATTATTTTTGGAATTTTGAATTAAGATTTTTTGTTCTGGATGTTTCAGGGTGTCCATGCTGACGAATGCGACTGCTGATGATGGTTTTGTCAACCAAATGGAGGCCGATGACATTGATGAACCTATGCCAAAAGATCCAGGTAAAGAAAACCACCACCCTAATTAAATCAACCATACATAAATAGTATGTGATATTTCAGTAACAGCATTGTTGTTACCCTCATCTGACAGAAGTACTTCTTAGTACAAAAGTTACTTTTTGTCTGATGATGGTTACAATGCTGTTACAGAAACATCACATTCACTATGATAAGGCACAATTTGGATTATAGATTATAAACACAAGGTAATAAGACCAAATCCAAATAAATAGTGTGTGACTTTTCCATAACAGCGTTGTTACCATCTTCAGACAAAAGTATTGAATGAGAAATTTTATCACAGCATGTTTTAAATAGTTACTGTTATCATGTTTGTAAACAAGATAGCAGTTAAGAATAAGATAGTTTTCTGAGAAATGCAGAATATTTTGATAAAATTTCTCATTCAGTACTTTTGTCTGAAGATGGTAACAACGCTGTTACCGAAACGTCACACACTATTTATTTATTTAGATTTTGTTGTCTTATTATTATTACCTTGTAGTTTATAATCTTATAATCCAAGTTGTACCTTTTATCTCATAAGGTTTTTTTTTTTAAATAAAAATCAAGAGACAATTTTATTACATATCTACCAATCCCCAGGTAAAAATGGAAACTTTTTGCTTTTGCTTATCCCTAGTACACCTAGTACAGGTCATGATAATCATGGTGGGTAGAAGTAGGCGATTGCTTTTACTGTAAGTGCACCCACATGTCTACACATGTGAAAAGCAATTCGACTTTGCATTTACAAGTGTGCCAGAACCCCGTTTGGTTACTAACACTCACTGGTGGGGTTTGACTTTTACAAGACTCGGGGGCCATTGGAGATGGAAACTGTTTCTTTGTTAGATGATAAGGTACACAATTTTTGGATTGATAGATTATAAACACAAGGTAATAGCACACCCAATTTAAATAAATAAATAGTGTGCACCCCCAATTTAAATAAAAATTAATGAGAGGGTTCACCACTGATGAGCCAGGCCCTCCCATTAATTTTTCCATTGCAGTAAGGGCAGTTGAAATTGTTTATTTTCAAAAAGAATCTTACGCCTTTAAAATAGTTTCAAATTTTGATAACAGATGGCGCGCTAGTTGCATCATATTATAAATACTCTGTTTAATATTCCAACAGTTCTAAATGTGCCTTTTGTCCTCACTGGCATTTTGCCGATGATGTGTTCAGAGGAGAAAGAACTTGAGAGCGCATCAGACATGGGGGCAGAAGATGAGGAAGCTGAGGAGGAAGAAGAAGAAGAAGAAATGGAGGTGACAGTGAAGGAGATCAAGGAGGAGGAGGAAGAAATGGAAGAGAAGGTTCCTCAAGAAGAAGAGGATATTCAACTGAAGGAAGAAGTAGTGTCGATGGAGAAGACAACAAAGGAAATCTTGAGCATCCCATATATCCCTGGCATTTTGTATAACTCCCAGTGGGTGGAATTCTTGGTAGCTGTAAGTATACCTTTAATACACCTATATGGTCTCTTATTGGAGGTAATTCACTGGAGGTAGATCATACATCGTTGTACTAGCTCTTCCCATATAGGATTATGCATGGTCTCTCATTGGAGGTAGTCTCTCATCGGAGGTAATTCAGATAAACACTGGAAGTAGATCATACATCGTTGTACTAGCTCTTCCCATATAGGATTATGCATGGTCTCTCATTGGAGGTAGTCTCTCATCGGAGTTAATTCAGATAAACACTGGAAGTAGATCATACATCGTTGTACTAGCTCTTCCCATATAGGATTATGCATGGTCTCTCATTGGAGGTAGTCTCTCATCGGAGGTAATTCAGATAAACACTGGAAGTAGATCATACATCGTTGTACTAGCTCTTCCCATATAGGATTATGCATGGTCTCTCTTTGGAGGTAGTCTCTCATCAGAGGTAATTCAGATAAACACTGGAAGTAGATCATACATCGTTGTACTAGCTCTTCCCATATAGGATTATGCATGGTCTCTCATTGGAGGTAGTCTCTCATCGGAGGTAATTCAGATAAACACTGGAAGTAGATCATACATTGTTGTACTAACTGTTCCCATATAGGATTATACATGGTCTCTCATTGGAGGTAGTCTCTCATCGGAGGTAATTCAGATAAACACTGGAAGTAGATCATACATCGTTGTACTAACTGTTCCCATATAGGATTATACATGGTCTCTCATTGGAGGTAGTCTCTCATCGGAGGTAATTCAGATAAACACTGGAAGTAGATCATACATTGTTTTACTAACTGTTCCCATATAGGATTACTAGACGAATGGCCCGGGCAACGCCCGGGTTTTACCCGAGTGCGAATATATTTTAAAAACGTCTTGGGTGGTCGCTATAGACAGGGCGGTCTGTATAGACAGGTGTATGCATCACACAGCCGATAACAGGGTTGTCTAGAGTGGCCGCTATAGACAGGGTGGTCTGTATAGACAGGTGTATGTATCACACTGCTGATAACAGGGTTGCCTAAGGTGCCCGCTATAGACAGGGTGGTCTGTATAGACAGGTGGATGTATCACACAGCTGATAACAGGGTTGTCTGGAGTGGCCGCTATAGACAGGTGTATGTATCACACAGCTGATAACAGGGTTTTCTAGAATGGCCGCTATATACAGGGTGGTCTGTATAGACAGGTGTATGTATCACACAGCCGATAACAGGCTTGTCTAGAGTGGCCGCTATAGACAGGGTGGTCTGTATAGACAGGTGTATGTATCACACTGCTGATAACAGGGTTGCCTAAGGTGACCGCTATAGACAGGGTGGTCTGTATAGACAGGTGGATGTATCACACAGCTGATAACAGGGTTGTCTGGAGTGGCCGCTATAGACAGGTGTATGTATCACACAGCTGATAACAGGGTTTTCTAGAATGGCCGCTATATACAGGGTGGTCTGTATAGACAGGTGGATGTAACACACTGCTGATTACAGGGTTGCCTAAAGTGTCCGCTATAGACAGGGTGGTCTGTATAGACAGGTGTATGTATCACACAGCCGATAACAGGGTTGTCTAGAGTGGCCGCTATAGACAGGGTGGTCTGTATAGACAGGTGTATGTATCACACTGCTGATAGCAGGGTTGCCTAAGGTGACCGCTATAGACAGGGTGGTCTGTATAGACAGGTGGATGTATCACACAGCTGATAACAGGGTTGTCTGGAGTGGCCGCTATAGACAGGTGTATGTATCACACAGCTGATAACAGGGTTTTCTAGAATGGCCGCTATATACAGGGTGGTCTGTATAGACAGGTGGATGTAACACACTGCTGATTACAGGGTTGCCTAAAGTGTCCGCTATAGACAGGTGTATGTATCACACAGCTGATAACAGGGTTGTCTAGAGGGGGGCAGGGAGGACACGTGTTCGCCGGCAGCCAATGGGCGCGCATTCTATCCGTGAGCTTCAGAATAAGGCAATTATATAAGTAGATACATGGTCTCTCATTGGAGGTAGTCTCTCATCGGAGGTAATTCAGATAACACTGGAAGTAGATCATACATCGTTGTACTAACTCTTCCCATATAGGATTATACATGGTCTCTCATTGGAGGTAGTCTCTCATCGGAGGTAATTCAGATAAACACTGGAAGTAGATCATACATTGTTGTACTAACTCTTCCCATATAGGATTATACATGGTCTCTCATTGGAGGTAGTCTCTCATCGGAGGTAATTCAGATAAACACTGGAAGTAGATCATACATTGTTGTACTAACTCTTCCCATATAGGATTATACATGGTCTCTCATTGGAGGTAGTCTCTCATCGGAGGTAATTCAGATAAACACTGGAAGTAGATCATACATCGTTGTACTAACTCTTCCCATATAGGATTATACATGGTCTCTCATTGGAGGTAGTCTCTCATCGGAGGTAATTCAGATAAACACTGGAAGTAGATCATACATTGTTGTACTAACTCTTCCCATATAGGATTATACATGGTCTCTCATTGGAGGTAGTCTCTCATCGGAGGTAATTCAGATAAACACTGGAAGTAGATCATACATTGTTGTACTAACTCTTCCCATATAGGATTATACATGGTCTCTCATTGGAGGTAGTCTCTCATCGGAGGTAATTCAGATAAACACTGGAAGTAGATCATACATCGTTGTACTAACTCTTCCCATATAGGATTATACATGGTCTCTCATTGGAGGTAGTCTCTCATCGGAGGTAATTCAGATAAACACTGGAAGTAGATCATACATTGTTGTACTAACTCTTCCCATATAGGATTATACATGGTCTCTCATTGGAGGTAGTCTCTCATCGGAGGTAATTCAGATAAACACTGGAAGTAGATCATACATCGTTGTACTAACTCTTCCCATATAGGATTATACATGGTCTCTCATTGGAGGTAGTCTCTCATCGGAGGTAATTCAGATAAACACTGGAAGTAGATCATACATCGTTGTACTAACTCTTCCCATATAGGATTATACATGGTCTCTCATTGGAGGTAGTCTCTCATCGGAGGTAATTCAGATAAACACTGGAAGTAGATCATACATCGTTGTACTAACTCTTCCCATATAGGATTATACATGGTCTCTCATTGGAGGTAGTCTCTCATCGGAGGTAATTCAGATAAACACTGGAAGTAGATCATACATCGTTGTACTAACTCTTCCCATATAGGATTATACATGGTCTCTCATTGGAGGTAGTCTCTCATCGGAGGTAATTCAGATAACACTGGAAGTAGATCATACATTGTTGTACTAACTCTTCCCATATAGGATTATACATGGTCTCTCATTGGAGGTAGTCTCTCATCGGAGGTAATTCAGATAAACACTGGAAGTAGATCATACATCGTTGTACTAACTCTTCCCATATAGGATTATACATGGTCTCTCATTGGAGGTAGTCTCTCATCGGAGGTAATTCAGATAAACACTGGAAGTAGATCATACATTGTTGTACTAACTCTTCCCATATAGGATTATACATGGTCTCTCATTGGAGGTAGTCTCTCATCGGAGGTAATTCAGATAAACACTGGAAGTAGATCATACATTGTTGTACTAACTCTTCCCATATAGGATTATACATGGTCTCTCATTGGAGGTAGTCTCTCATCGGAGGTAATTCAGATAAACACTGGAAGTAGATCATACATCGTTGTACTAACTCTTCCCATATAGGATTATACATGGTCTCTCATTGGAGGTAGTCTCTCATCGGAGGTAATTCAGATAAACACTGGAAGTAGATCATACATCGTTGTACTAACTCTTCCCATATAGGATTATACACGGTCTCTCATTGGAGGTAGTCTCTCATCGGAGGTAATTCAGATAAACACTGGAAGTAGATCATACATCGTTGTACTAACTCTTCCCATATAGGATTATACATGGTCTCTCATTGGAGGTAGTCTCTCATCGGAGGTAATTCAGATAAACACTGGAAGTAGATCATACATCGTTGTACTAACTCTTCCCATATAGGATTATACATGGTCTCTCATTGGAGGTAGTCTCTCATCGGAGGTAATTCAGATAAACACTGGAAGTAGATCATACATCGTTGTACTAACTCTTCCCATATAGGATTATACATGGTCTCTCATTGGAGGTAGTCTCTCATCGGAGGTAATTCAGATAAACACTGGAAGTAGATCATACATTGTTGTACTAACTCTTCCCATATAGGATTATACATGGTCTCTCATTGGAGGTAGTCTCTCATCGGAGGTAATTCAGATAAACACTGGAAGTAGATCATACATCGTTGTACTAACTCTTCCCATATAGGATTATACATGGTCTCTCATTGGAGGTAGTCTCTCATCGGAGGTAATTCAGATAAACACTGGAAGTAGATCATACATTGTTGTACTAACTCTTCCCATATAGGGTTATACATGGTCTCTCATTGGAGGTAGTCTCTCATCGGAGGTAATTCAGATAAACACTGGAAGTAGATCATACATTGTTGTACTAACTCTTCCCATATAGGATTATACATGGTCTCTCATTGGAGGTAGTCTCTCATCGGAGGTAATTCAGATAAACACTGGAAGTAGATCATACATCGTTGTACTAACTCTTCCCATATAGGATTATACATGGTCTCTCATTGGAGGTAGTCTCTCATCGGAGGTAATTCAGATAAACACTGGAAGTAGATCATACATCGTTGTACTAACTCTTCCCATATAGGATTATACATGGTCTCTCATTGGAGGTAGTCTCTCATCGGAGGTAATTCAGATAAACACTGGAAGTAGATCATACATCGTTGTACTAACTCTTCCCATATAGGATTATACATGGTCTCTCATTGGAGGTAGTCTCTCATCGGAGGTAATTCAGATAAACACTGGAAGTAGATCATACATCGTTGTACTAACTCTTCCCATATAGGATTATACATGGTCTCTCATTGGAGGTAGTCTCTCATCGGAGGTAATTCAGATAAACACTGGAAGTAGATCATACATTGTTGTACTAACTCTTCCCATATAGGATTATACATGGTCTCTCATTGGAGGTAGTCTCTCATCGGAGGTAATTCAGATAAACACTGGAAGTAGATCATACATTGTTGTACTAACTCTTCCCATATAGGATTATACATGGTCTCTCATTGGAGGTAGTCTCTCATCGGAGGTAATTCAGATAAACACTGGAAGTAGATCATACATTGTTGTACAAACTCTTCCCATATAGGATTATACATGGTCTCTCATCGGAGGTAATTCATATTAACACTTTAAAAATACTGAAGAGCATTTCTGAGAAATGTCATTTGGTCTCAATCTCCATTTGTACCTCCCAGTACAACCCTGGTAGAGGGCGGGCAACATTGCTAACACAGAAGGGTAAAATTTAAACTCCATTCTTGTGATTTTGATGAAGGGTGCTGTCTCCCACGAGGATAAAAATACGGATAAATGTCATAGGCTCTGTCTTATGAGACATGTCTTTCAACAGTCTCTGGTGAGAGACCACCTCTCTGGAGAGACCACCTCTCTGGAAAAACCAGGCTTAGCCATGTTTTCAGGTCTACGGACACTTTACTGTAGGATTTTTGCTGTACAGTAGAACTACCTCCCTGTAAACCTCAACACCTAGTTGCAGAACTATCATTAGAGAGAGGTGGTCCTCTTACCACAGAGCTGCTAAATTGTAAAACAAAAAAAAGACACTTTTGGTGATAAAAAAAATCTGTCTTTTGTAGAGAGGTGTTCTTAAATATACTGTATATCAGTGTTGGGCATTAAAAAAATATTTTTCAATTAAATTGAAGTGCAATTAACAATTAATTAATTGTTAATTAGAAACGTGCAATTAACAATTAATTGTTAATTGTGAAAATTACAATTAACAATTAATCAATTGTTAATCTTTAATAAATCATTTTAATTAATATTTGCCCAACACTGCTGTATATGTTGTATCTTACCCCCTTGGGTAAAGACTACATGCTCTTTGAGCTATTTCATGATAAGCAGCAGCCTCTCCCAAAGGTCCTGTTTAGTGCATCTAATCTAAGCCAAAATGTGTTCTGGAGCTGCAGGTGCCTAGTTACATTTTGGGCAAGTGGGGTAGATTTTGTTGTTATTATTTTCTATCCTCAATGGCTTGAGATGTATATGTGGGTGCAGTATCAGGCTAGGAAACCCATCGACGTCCAGAGTATGGTTCTGGACCTCATAGAGTCCAAGTACCTTCACAAAGTTCCCGGAGTGACCAGAGCCTTTGCCAGCTTGGTGGACGATGGAAAGGGTGGCAAGGAACCCTTGGTGACCACGGAAGGAGTCAACTTACAGGTACCTCTTTGTGTACATCACAAAAATTGTATTTATTAAGACCTATAGCCCTTTTTAAAAAAATATACAGTTAAACCTGTCTATAGTGCCCTCTCTTGGGACTCACCAAAATAGGGTGCTATAAAGAGGAGGTGCTATAGACAGGTCACTTTTAATGTAAATAGCATCGTACTATGTATTTAAAATTGGGCGCTATTTAGAAGGGGCGCTATAGACAGGTTTAACTGTATATAGCACCCTCTCTTGGGACTCCCCAAAATAGGGTGCTATAGAGAAGAGGTGCTATAGACAGGTCACTTTTAATGTAAATCGCATCATACTATGTATTTAAAATTGGGCGCTATTTAGAAGGGGCGCTATAGACAGGTTTAACTGTATATAGCACCCTCTCTTGGGACTCACCAAAATAGGGTGCTATAGAGAAGAGGTGCTATAGACAGGTCACTTTTAATGTAAATAGCATCATACTATGTATTTAAAATTGGGCGCTATTTAGAAGGGGCGCTATAGACAGGTTTAACTGTATATAGCACCCTCTCTTGGGACTCACCAAAATAGGGTGCTATAGAGAAGAGGTGCTATAGACAGGTCACTTTTAATGTAAATCGCATCGTACTATGTATTTAAAATTGGGCGCTATTTAGAAGGGGCGCTATAGACAGCTTTAACTGTATATAGCACCCTCTCTTGGGACTCACCAAAATAGGGTGCTATAGAGAAGAGGTGCTATAGACAGGTCACTTTTAATGTAAATAGCATCATACTATGTATTTAAAATTGGGCGCTATTTAGAAGGGGCGCTATAGACAGGTTTAACTGTATATAGCACCCTCTCTTGGGACTCACCAAAATAGGGTGCTATAGAGAAGAGGTGCTATAGACAGGTCACTTTTAATGTAAATCGCATCATACTATGTATTTAAAATTGGGCGCTATTTAGAAGGGGCGCTATAGACAGCTTTAACTGTATATAGCACCCTCTCTTGGGACTCACCAAAATAGGGTGCTATAGAGAAGAGGTGCTATAGACAGGTCACTTTTAATGTAAATCGCATCATACTATGTATTTAAAATTGGGCGCTATTTAGAAGGGGCGCTATAGACAGGTTTAACTGTATATAGCACCCTCTCTTGGACTCACCAAAATAGGGTGCTATAGAGAAGAGGTGCTATAGACAGGTCACTTTTAATGTAAATAGCATCGTACTATGTATTTAAAATTGGGCGCTATTTAGAAGGGGCGCTATAGACAGCTTTAACTGTATATAGCACCCTCTCTTGGGACTCACCAAAATAGGGTGTTATAGAGAAGAGGTGCTATAGACAGGTCACTTTTAATGTAAATAGCATCATACTATGTATTTAAAATTGGGGCGCTATTTAGAAGGGGCGCTATAGACAGCTTTAACTGTATATAGCACCCTCTCTTGGGACTCACCAAAATAGGGTGCTATAGAGAAGAGGTGCTATAGACAGGTCACTTTTAATGTAAATAGCATCATACTATGTATTTAAAATTGGGCGCTATTTAGAAGGGGCGCTATAGACAGCTTTAACTGTATATAGCACCCTCTCTTGGGACTCACCAAAATAGGGTGCTATAGAGAAGAGGTGCTATAGACAGGTCACTTTTAATGTAAATCGCATCGTACTATGTATTTAAAATTGGGCGCTATTTAGAAGGGGCGCTATAGACAGGTTTAACTGTATATAGCACCCTCTCTTGGGACTCACCAAAATAGGGTGCTATAGAGAAGAGGTGCTATAGACAGGTCACTTTTAATGTAAATCGCATCGTACTATGTATTTAAAATTGGGCGCTATTTAGAAGGGGCGCTATAGACAGCTTTAACTGTATATAGCACCCTCTCTTGGGACTCACCAAAATAGGTGCTATAGAGAAGAGGTGCTATAGACAGGTCACTTTTAATGTAAATAGCATCATACTATGTATTTAAAATTGGGCGCTATTTAGAAGGGGCGCTATAGACAGGTTTAACTGTATATAGCACCCTCTCTTGGGACTCACCAAAATAGGGTGCTATAGAGAAGAGGTGCTATAGACAGGTCACTTTTAATGTAAATCGCATCGTACTATGTATTTAAAATTGGGCGCTATTTAGAAGGGGCGCTATAGACAGCTTTAACTGTATATAGCACCCTCTCTTGGGACTCACCAAAATAGGGTGCTATAGAGAAGAGGTGCTATAGACAGGTCACTTTTAATGTAAATAGCATCATACTATGTATTTAAAATTGGGCGCTATTTAGAAGGGGCGCTATAGACAGGTTTAACTGTATATAGCACCCTCTCTTGGGACTCACCAAAATAGGGTGCTATAGAGAAGAGGTGCTATAGACAGGTCACTTTTAATGTAAATCGCATCATACTATGTATTTAAAATTGGGCGCTATTTAGAAGGGGCGCTATAGACAGGTTTAACTGTATATAGCACCCTCTCTTGGGACTCACCAAAATAGGGTGCTATAGAGAAGAGGTGCTATAGACAGGTCACTTTTAATGTAAATAGCATCATACTATGTATTTAAAATTGGGCGCTATTTAGAAGGGGCGCTATAGACAGGTTTAACTGTATATAGCACCCTCTCTTGGGACTCACCAAAATAGGGTGCTATAGAGAAGAGGTGCTATAGACAGGTCACTTTTAATGTAAATCGCATCATACTATGTATTTAAAATTGGGCGCTATTTAGAAGGGGCGCTATAGACAGCTTTAACTGTATATAGCACCCTCTCTTGGGACTCACCAAAATAGGGTGCTATAGAGAAGAGGTGCTATAGACAGGTCACTTTTAATGTAAATAGCATCATACTATGTATTTAAAATTGGGCGCTATTTAGAAGGGGCGCTATAGACAGCTTTAACTGTATATAGCACCCTCTCTTGGGACTCACCAAAATAGGGTGCTATAGAGAAGAGGTGCTATAGACAGGTCACTTTTAATGTAAATCGCATCATACTATGTATTTAAAATTGGGCGCTATTTAGAAGGGGCGCTATAGACAGGTTTAACTGTATATAGCACCCTCTCTTGGGACTCACCAAAATAGGGTGCTATAGAGAAGAGGTGCTATAGACAGGTCACTTTTAATGTAAATAGCATCGTACTATGTATTTAAAATTGGGCGCTATTTAGAAGGGGCGCTATAGACAGGTTTAACTGTATATAGCACCCTCTCTTGGGACTCACCAAAATAGGGTGCTATAGAGAAGAGGTGCTATAGACAGGTCACTTTTAATGTAAATCGCATCATACTATGTATTTAAAATTGGGCGCTATTTAGAAGGGGCGCTATAGACAGGTTTAACTCTATATAGCACCCTCTCTTGGGACTCACCAAAATAGGGTGCTATAGAGAAGAGGTGCTATAGACAGGTCACTTTTAATGTAAATCGCATCATACTATGTATTTAAAATTGGGGCGCTATTTAGAAGGGGCGCTATAGACAGGTTTAACTGTATATAGCACCCTCTCTTGGGACTCACCAAAATAGGGTGCTATAGAGAAGAGGTGCTATAGACAGGTCACTTTTAATGTAAATAGCATCATACTATGTATTTAAAATTGGGCGCTATTTAGAAGGGGCGCTATAGACAGCTTTAACTGTATATAGCACCCTCTCTTGGGACTCACCAAAATAGGGTGCTATAGAGAAGAGGTGCTATAGACAGGTCACTTTTAATGTAAATAGCATCATACTATGTATTTAAAATTGGGCGCTATTTAGAAGGGGCGCTATAGACAGCTTTAACTGTATATAGCACCCTCTCTTGGGACTCACCAAAATAGGGTGCTATAGAGAAGAGGTGCTATAGACAGGTCACTTTTAATGTAAATAGCATCATACTATGTATTTAAAATTGGGCGCTATTTAGAAGGGGCGCTATAGACAGGTTTAACTGTATATAGCACCCTCTCTTGGGACTCACCAAAATAGGGTGCTATAGAGAAGAGGTGCTATAGACAGGTCACTTTTAATGTAAATAGCATCATACTATGTATTTAAAATTGGGCGCTATTTAGAAGGGGCGCTATAGACAGGTTTAACTGTATATAGCACCCTCTCTTGGGACTCACCAAAATAGGGTGCTATAGAGAAGAGGTGCTATAGACAGGTCACTTTTAATGTAAATAGCATCATACTATGTATTTAAAATTGGGCGCTATTTAGAAGGGGCGCTATAGACAGCTTTAACTGTATATAGCACCCTCTCTTGGGACTCACCAAAATAGGGTGCTATAGAGAAGAGGTGCTATAGACAGGTCACTTTTAATGTAAATAGCATCATACTATGTATTTAAAATTGGGCGCTATTTAGAAGGGGCGCTATAGACAGGTTTAACTGTATATAGCACCCTCTCTTGGGACTCACCAAAATAGGGTGCTATAGAGAAGAGGTGCTATAGACAGGTCACTTTTAATGTAAATCGCATCGTACTATGTATTTAAAATCGGGCGCTCTAGAGAGGGAGATGCTATTTAGAGGGGGCGCTATAGACAGGTTTAACTATATTATCCCATTATATAATTTTACAAGGTCATGGAGACTATATTCATTGATCTAATTCACAATCCTGGTAGGGTTGGAATACAGGTCCTTTCCCTATAGTCTTTATAAACACAAAAGGTAATAAGACAAAATAAATAATGTATCACGTTTTAGGTAACAGCGTTGCTATAGAAATTTCACACAACTTATTTATTCATTTGGACTTCTTGTATTAATATAGTCATCAAAAGTTGACTCAATGGACACTAACAACAAATTTTAAAAAAGTGAAAAATTTATTTAAAAAAAAAAGTTCTTCATGTTTGATGTAGGGATAGAGGTGGTTCTTTACAGGATTTGCGCTGAGTAGGTGGAGAATGAGTGATGTTTTTTTTTTTTTTTTTTTGCTTATCCCTAGTACACATGGTACAGGCCATGATAATCATGGTGGGTAGAAGTAGGCGACTGCGTTTACTGTAAGTGCACCACATGTCTACACATGTTGAAAGCAGTTCGACTTTGCCCTTAAAAATGTACCAGAGCCCCATTTGGTTACTTGCACTCGCTGGTGGGGTTGGACTTTTGCAAGAATTGGGGGCTATTGAAGCATTTTTTTTTTTTTAATCAGAAAAAAGTGTAATATGGGAATCGAATCCGGATTGTAGCGGTCGAAAACCAACAGTTTAAACCATCCTTCCACCGACCCCCATATGAGTGATGTTGTTTGTGCAGGGTGTAACGAAGCTATCCCACATTATTGACCTCTCACGTCTCTATACCAACGACATCCACCTTATCCTGAAGACCTACGGAGTGGAAGCTACCTACAACAGCATCATTAAGGTGAGTTGTCAACTTAGCATCTTCATTTAAAAAATAAAAGTTATTATCCCTAAGTACACTTGGTAAAAGCCATGATAATCATGGTGAGTAAGAAGTTGGTGACTGCTGCTGCTGCATCTTCTTCATAATTAAAAAATAAATAAAAAAGTTATTATCCCTACTAAGTACACTTGGTAAAAGCCATGATAATCATGGTGGGTTAGAAATTGGTGACTGCTGATTTTACTGTAAGTACATCACATGTCTACACACATGAAAAGCATTTTGACTTTTCCACAATGTGACAGAGCCCCATTTAGTTACTTGCACTTGCTGGTGGAGTTAGACTTTTGCAGGGGCCATTGGAACATTTTTTTTTTTCCCTTAATTAGAAAAGAGTGACCAATGCGGGATTCGATACCAGGTCGTAGTGGTGGAAAACCAACGGTTTAGACCACTCTTCCACCGACCCCCTATCATCATGATATAATGATGATATGACAATATATGAATCACTCATGGACAAAACTAAAGGAAGTTGTACTTTTCAGCATGTATATCGGGATTCAGACAATAACTCTGAAAGATATTACAGTGACCTTTATTGAAGACATACGAGATAACCAATATACACTCATGGATAAAACTTAAGGAAGTTGTACCTTTTAGCATGTATATCGGGATTGAGACAATAACTCTGAAAGATATTACAGTGACCTTTATTGAGGACACACAAGATAACCAATATACACTCATGGACAAAACTTAAGGAAGTTGTACCTTTTAGCATGTATATCAGGATTGAGACAATAACTCTGAAAGATATTACAGTGACCTTTATTGAAGACACAAGATAACCAACTGTAAGAAAAATTGCCTCTATATCCTTTAAAAAAAAAAAAAGACAACCAGCAATATCAAAGACTTTCAAGTTTTGTTCATGAGTGTATATATATACATATTTACCACCATTGACATATATATATAGAAATGAAAAAAAAAAAAAAAAAAACATTTCCAATACCAAAAATGTTTCAATTCTGGGCATAAGAGAAGATTTTAAGTAAAGAAATAAAAGATAAGGCACAATTTGGATTATAGATTGTAAACACAAGGTAATAAGACCAAATCTAAATAAATAAACAGTGTGTGACGTTTCAGTAACAGCATTGTTACCTTCTTCAGACAAAAGACATCTTCTTATCTGCTATCTTGTTTACATACTTGATAACAGTAACTAGTTAAAACATGTTGTGATATTCAGTACTTTGTCTGAAGATGGTAACAACGCTGTTACCGAAACATCACACACTATTAATTTATTTGGTCTCATTACCTTGTGTTTAAAGAAATAAATGTTTTTCAATGTAGTTGTTGTTTCTTATCCCCTTGTGTAAAGATTACACAAATTCCATGAGTTCATGCTCCTCGAGCTGTTTATGATGAGCAGCAGCCTCTCCCAAAGGTCCTGTTTAGTGCATCTAATGCAAGCCAAAATGTGTTTTGGAGCTGCAGGTACCAAACTACATTTTGGGCAAGTGGGATAAATTTTGTTTTTCAATGTTTTAAAAGATGGCCGAGAATGTTTTGTCAGTTCGCACTTGTCAATAAACTTGGATTGAAATGTTCCTGTGGAGGGAGGAGTAAAGTTGAATGTTTGCTGCGCAGGAGGTGAGCAGCGTGTTCTCCATGTACGGCATTGATGTGGATTACGCACATCTCTCCCTCGTGGCGGACTACATGACCCATTTGGGGGGCATCCGCGGTTGTAACTACATCGGGCTCGCGAATAACCCCTCCATCATGCAGAAGATGAGCTTCGAGCGAGCCATGGCCACCATTACAGAAGCTGCACTTAGAGGTGAGTCTCTCTCTTGATATTTTATTTTTGCTTATCCCTAGTACATGTGGTACAGGCCATGATAATCATGGTGGGTAGAAGTAGGCAACTGCTTTTACTGTAATTGCACCACATGTCTACACTTGTTCTCAATATGATAAGACCACAATTAGGAATGATTATAGTCACAAACTTTTTTAAAATTATCTATACAGTAGAACTACTTCCCTGTAAAGGACAACACCTATTTTCAGAGCCAAAGTGTCCTTTATAGAGAGGTGTCCTCTTACTGGAGAGTTGTTAAATAGTAAAAATGGTAATTTTGCAAATGAAAACTGTCCTTTATAGAGAGGTGTCCTCTAGCATGAGTGTCCTCTCATGGAGGTTCTACTGTATTAGTGATGTAAACTGTCCTTTATAGAGAGGTGTCCTCTAGGGTGAGTGTCCTCTCATGGAGGTTCTATTATATTAGTGATGTAAACTGTCCTTTATAGAGAGGTGTCCTCTAGTGTGAGTGTCCTCTCATGGAGGTTCTACTGTATTAGTGATGTAAACTGTCCTTTATAGAGAGGTGTCCTCTAGTGTGAGTGTCCTCTCATGGAGGTTCTACTGTATTAGTGATGTAAACTGTCCTTTATAGAGAGGTGTCCTCTAGTGTGAGTGTCCTCTCATGGAGGTTCTACTGTATTAGTAATGTAAACTGTCCTTTATAGAGAGGTGTCCTCTAGTGTGAGTGTCCTCTCATGGAGGTTCTACTGTATTAGTGATGTAAACTGTCCTTTATAGAGAGGTGTCCTCTAGTGTGAGTGTCCTCTCATGGAGGTTCTACTGTATTAGTAATGTAAACTGTCCTTTATAGAGAGGTGTCCTCTAGTGTGAGTGTCCTCTCATGGAGGTTCTACTGTATTAGTGATGTAAACTGTCCTTTATAGAGAGGTGCCCTCTAGTGTGAGTGTCCTCTCATGGAGGTTCTACTGTATTAGTGATGTAAACTGTCCTTTATAGAGAGGTGCCCTCTAGTGTGAGTGTCCTCTCATGGAGGTTCTACTGTATTAGTGATGAAAATTGTCCTTTATAGAGAGGTGTCCTCTAGGGTGAGTGTCCTCTCATGGAGGTTCTACTGTATTAGTGATGTAAACTGTCCTTTATAGAGAGGTGTCCTCTAGTGTGAGTGTCCTCTCATGGAGGTTCTACTGTATTAGTGATGTAAACTGTCCTTTATAGAGAGGTGTCCTCTAGCGTGAGTGTCCTCTCATGGAGGTTCTACTGTATTAGTGATGTAAACTGTCCTTTATAGAGAGGTGTCCTCTAGCGTGAGTGTCCTCTCATGCATGTTCTACTGTATTAGTGATGTAAACTGTCCTTTATAGAGAGGTGTCCTCTAGGGTGAGTGTCCTCTCATGGAGGTTCTACTGTATTAGTGATGTAAACTGTCCTTTATAGAGAGGTGTCCTCTAGTGTGAGTGTCCTCTCATGGAGGTTCTACTGTATTAGTGATGTAAACTGTCCTTTATAGAGAGGTGTCCTCTAGCTTGAGTGTCCTCTCATGGAGGTTGTTCTACTGTATTATTATTATTATTTTAAAACATTTTCCATATATTATATGGGGTGTTTAAGGAAACTATGAACATAAATTGTGAGGACTGCGTAAACATACATAAATTGTTGTTGTTTCTTATCCCCTTTTGTAAAGATTACACGAATTCCATGACATACATAAATTGACAAGTACCTGTACTGCGCAATGATCATGTTTCTAACCATGTTCTGATGGCGCAGGTTCCAAGGATAACCTAGGCAGCGTATCTTCACGCATGGCCTATGCGCAACCTGTCAAAGTTGGAACGGGAACCTTCGAGCTCTTAGACAAGAAATAACTGCACCACTACATCATATGTAAATAGAAATTATGTAACTTTATTTTCTCATTGTTACATAAGATGTGTATTTTTCTGTCTAATTTTTGGTGTTGATTTCTTTATTCTACATATATTAATAAAAATATATTTTTGTTCATTGAATAATTGCTTTTTAAAATTATTTGTGTTTTTTTAATAGTTAGTTCTCTCAACTCTATCATTGAGAAATTATTTTTAAAAACTTCTATAAAGGAAAATATTAGTTTTATAAATTTTTTTTTTTTTGCTTATCCCTAGTACACATGGTGGTACAGGCCATGATAATCATAGTGGGGGGTTAGCGACTGCTTTTTCTGTAAGCGCACCATATATCTACACATGTAAAAAGCAGTTCGACTTTGCACTTACAAATATGCCAGAGCCCCGTTTGGTTACTTTGCACTCGCTGGTGGGTTTGGACTTTTGCAAGAATCGGGGGCCATTGGAGCATTTTTTTTTTTAACAGAAAAAAGTGTCCAATGCAGGAATTGAACCCGGGTCGTAGTGGTCAGAAATCAAACAGTTTAACCAGCCTTCCACCGACCTCCCGTTTTGTAAATTTAATACAGTTAAACCTGTCTATAGCTCCCCCTCTTGGGACTCACCAAAATAGGGTGCTATAGAGAGGGGGTGCTATAGACAGGTTTAACTGTCTATAGTTTTATAAATATAAAATGTTGTGCACGACTCCTAGGAGTCACTCAATTACCTAAGAGTCACTTTAGACCCCTCACTGACCTATGAACCTCATATCAACCAGACAGTGTTAAGAGCAAAAAAGAGACTTAACATTCTGAAAAGAATATCTGGATATGAATGGGGCGCAGATAGGGATACTCTGCGCCAAACATATCTGGCCCTTATCAGACCAATCTTAGAATATGCCCAACCAGTGTGGCAGACGGCAAGCAAGACCAACCTGAATAAAATCCATCAGGTACAGAGCAGTGCTGCAAGAATCATATGTGGACTCAGAAACACCTGTCCAACCAAAATTGCAGAGATTGAGGCCAACTTGTTGGCTCTTACACACCGGAGAAAAATCGGCTTAGCCGATTATATATACAAGAGAGTAAATGCACCAAAATCACACAGAACCGGAGAATTTATACGAAAATGGAAACCAAAAACCAGACTCAAAAGACTTAGCCCAATGCACCTAGCCTACCGGGAACTACTACCAAACAGCACAAGAAATAGAAATGCCCAGAACCAATATGCACCATATAAAGAAAGACCAGAAATCTCCTACAACCTGGATCTAGAGCAAGAATGCTCCAAAAGGGCCGACCACCCTGGACTCAGGAGCCTCTCTATGGAGAGGATTGAAAAAGCAGACAAAGAGACCATACAGATATACACTGATGGCTCACTGGTGGAGAATGGCTCCTCTGGCAGTGGAGTTCTCATCCTTAAAGATAGTATGGAAATAAAAAGAAGACTCAAAAACCCAAAGAACTTGTCAGTTTCCAGATCCGAACTAACAGCCATACTACAAGCTCTAAAACTCTTAGAGAAAAACGAGACTAAAACATAATAATTTATACAGATTCAAAAGCCGCCATCTTTGCAATTAAAAACTGCTACTATTCACAAGACAGACTCCTCAAAAACATTGCTGCAGAAATCAACAAACTGAAAAAAAAATACCAAAATAAGTCTACAATGGATTCCATCACATGTGTGAGTCCCTGGAAATGAGGAGGCCGACAGATTGGCAAAGGAAGGAGCAGCTGGACATCCTGATGCGGTGAACTCCGAGACCTACCTTTCAGCAAGGGACCATATTAACAAACTGAAACTACAACTGATAAGGAACCATAGAGATAGTTTCCATCATTCTTGGTACCAGGTAGAAAACCCCAAAAAAAACAGACCCTCCAACTAAACAGAAGGGAATCGACACAGTTGGCCAGATGGAAATCTGGTCACCTGCGCCCTCTAGTCTATAAAGAGGGAGCCAAAAGCTTCCCCATGTGCACTAGGTGCAAAACCGAAGAGGCCACTCCCCAACATTTACTAAATTGCATTGGAAAGGACAAGAGATCCCTGTACAGAGAACCAAGAAGAGTTCTTGAGCTTCTTTACGAGCACGACCTCCAAGATCTTGTCTAATTTAGACTAAAAAAGGATAAGTAAAAAATAAATAAATAAATATAAAATTATCTATTGGGAAGGCAATTTAAATTAGACCAAATTATTCATAGGTCTAATCATTAGCAGTCCCAATTATCAATAGGTCTTATCATTAGCAGTCCCAATTATCCATAGTTCTAATCATTAGCAGTCCCAATTATCCATAGTTCTAATCATTAGCAGTCCCAATTATCCATAGGTCTTATCATTAGCAGTCCCAATTATCCATTGGTCTTATCATTAGCAGTCCCAATTATCCATAGGTCTTATCATTAGCAGTCCCAATTATCCATAGTTCTAATCACACACACACACACAAAAGCCTTTATTAAGACACACAGGTCTTACAGAGAAAGTGGGAAATAAAAATGGTGAAAGAATATATACATATGGTAAATATATACAGATTATAAGAAAGAATAAAGAAATAAGAAGAATTTTAAAAAATAAATAAATAAAATTAAAATTTTTTGGAAATATGGATGGGAGAAGTGGAGAGCGAAAAGAGGAAAGAAAACAGGTATTTACATATGGAACAAGTCAATTTAAGTTCTTCTGCTCACATAGCACAAGTGGACCATGGCTTTTTCAAGAAATCTTCAAGAGATTTTCCAGGAAAATCCGAGTGTTCAGGGTTGTAAGGTAAACACCGTTTATCAGTGTGGGGGTTAACTTATCGTATCTGCCTAAACAAATAATTGGATGTTGGTTCTGTTCTTCTCATCAAACAGAATTTTTTGGTATGTTTGGATGTTCGGTTAAGTCTTTCTTTTTTTCAACATTTTTATGGAAGTTATATAGATTCAGAGCTACTGAACTATTGTCTATAAAGTTGGATAATAAAGAATATAATGTGAAGTGTGTATGGCCTATCTTAGAAAAGAGTATTTTTCTTTCCGTGTCAAGAGGCTTGCATTCAAATATATAATGTTCTAAAATTCATTTTCGGTTCTATTTTTGCATAGTGGCAAGTCTTCTGTCCTTAGATATTTTATATGGTCTTCTCGATATAAAACAAATAGAATTCTCAATTGCGCAATGAGGCATTTAGTTGGCAGTGGGAGTTCACTTAGTAGATAGTTCTCTGCTGCGAATGTTTTTTGTAAATATTTGTAGTGTGTGTGCAGCTTCGAATTGGTTATTCTTGATTGATCGGTTTGGATAGACTGTTCTATAGTGATTCTGATAATTTGAGGTATTGCTTTCTGTAGAATATTGGGGTCTGAACAATTCTTTAACCACATGAATCCAGTTGAGTTTAGGATATTCATTAAATTTTCAGTAAAACCTATAAAGGTATTCGTTAGAGTGGATGTTTCCCATAATTGGGCTAGACAGATTGCGGGCAATCTGGATTTTTCCATTTTTAATATTCTTAACCAGAACTTTAGAATTAGTTTGGTTGCTGTGACTCCTAGTGAGAAGCGTCCGGTTTCCATGCGTAGTATGTAGCCTGGTGTGTTACTCGGCAAGTTCAATAGTCGTCGGAGATAGTTATTCTGAATTTGGTCCAAGATTTTGTACTTTTCGTTTGCCCAAATTCCATAGTTCTAATCATTAGCAGTCCCAATTATCAATAGGTCTTATCATTAGCAGTCCCAATTATCCGTAGTTCTAATCATTAGCAGTCCCAATTATCCATAGGTCTTATCATTAGCAGTCCCAATTATCCATAGTTCTAATCATTAGCAGTCCCAATTATCCATAGTTCTAATCATTAGCAGTCCCAATTATCCATAGTTCTAATCATTAGCAGTCCCAATTATCCATAGGTCTAATCATTAGCAGTCCCAATTATCCATAGGTCTAATCATTAGCAGTCCCAATTATCCATAGTTCTAATCATTAGCAGTCCCAATTATCCATAGTTCTAATCATTAGCAGTCCCAATTATCAATAGGTCTTATCATTAGCAGTCCCAATTATCCATAGATCTAATCATTAGCAGTCCCAATTATCAATATATCTAATCATTAGCAGTCCCAATTATCCATAGTTCTAATCATTAGCAGTCCCAATTATCAATAGGTCTAATTATTAGCAGTCCCAATTATCCAAAGGTCTAATCATTAGCAGTCCCAATTATCAATAGGTCTAATCATTAGCAGTCCCAATTATCCATAGGTCTAATCATTAGCAGTCCCAATTATCAGTAGGTCTTATCATTAGCAGTCCCAATTATCCATAGTTCTAATCATTAGCAGTCCCAATTATCCATAGTTCTAATCATTAGCAGTCCCAATTATCCATAGGTCTTATCATTAGCAGTCCCAATTATCAATAGGTCTAATTATTAGCAGTCCCAATTATCCAAAGGTCTAATCATTAGCAGTCCCAATTATCAATAGGTCTAATCATTAGCAGTCCCAATTATCCATAGGTCTAATCATTAGCAGTCCCAATTATCAGTAGGTCTTATCATTAGCAGTCCCAATTATCCATAGTTCTAATCATTAGCAGTCCCAATTATCAATGGGTCTAATCATTAGCAGTCCCAATTATCAATAGGTCTTATCATTAGCAGTCCCAATTATCCATAGGTCTAATCATTAGCAGTCCCAATTATCAATAGGTCTAATCATTAGCTGTCCCAATTATCCATAGGTCTAATCATTAGCAGTCCCAATTATCAGTAGGTCTTATCATTAGCAGTCCCAATTATCCATAGTTCTAATCATTAGCAGTCCCAATTATCAATAGGTCTAATCATTAGCAGTCCCAATTATCCATAGGTCTTATCATTAGCAGTCCCAATTATCAATAGGTCTTATCATTAGCAGTCCCAATTTTCAATAGATCTTATCATTAGCAGTCCCAATTATCAATAGGTTTTATCATTAGCAGTCCCAATTATCAATAGGTCTAATCATTAGCAGTCCCAATTATCAATAGGTCTAATCATTAGCAGTCCCAATTTTCAATAGGTCTTATCATTAGCAGTCCCAATTATCAGTAGGTCTAATCATTAGCAGTCCCAATTATCAATAGATCTAATCATTAGCAGTCCCAATTATCAATAGGTCTAATCATTAGCAGTCTCAATTTTCAATAGGTCTTATCATTAGCAGTCCCAATTATCAATAGGTCTTATCATTAGCAGTCCCAATTATCAATAGGTCTAATCATTAGCAGTCCCAATTATCAATAGATCTAATCATTAGTAGTCCCAATTATCAATAGGTCTAATCATTAGCAGTCCCAATTTTCAATAGGTCTTATCATTAGCAGTCCCAATTATCAATAGGTCTAATCATTAGCAGTCCCAATTTTCAATAGGTCTTATCATTAGCAGTCCCAATTATCAATAGGTCTAATCATTAGCAGTCCCAATTATCAATAGGTCTTATCATTAGCAGTCCCAATTTTCAATAGGTCTTATCATTCGCAGTCCCAATTATCAATAGGTCTTATCATTATCAGTCCCAATTATCAATAGGTCTTATCATTAGCAGTCCCAATTATCAATAGGTCTAATCATTAGCAGTCCCAATTATCCATAGGTCTTGGAACTGCTGTTTACTTTATTATTGGTAATTGGGAATATAATTATTGGAACTATTAATAATTAAGACTATAGATAATTGGCACTGCTGATATTCAAAGCTGTTCATAATTGAGATAGCTGAATTAGAACTACTGATAATTGGGACTGCTGATGATTCGACCAATGGATAATTGGGGCTGCTAATGATTAGACCTATTGATAATTGGGACTGCTGATGATTAGACCTATGGATAATTGGGACTGCTAATGATTAGACCTATTAAATACCAATACTTCCAATTACCACAATACTTCCAATTACCATACTTCCAATTACCACAATACTTACAATTACCATACTTCCATTTACCACAATACTTCCAATTACCATACTTCCATTTACCACAATACTTCCAATTACCATACTTCCAATTACCACAATACTTCCAATTACCATACTTCAAATTACCACAATACTTCCAATTACCAATACTTCCAATTACCATACTTCCAATTACCACAATACTTCCAATTACCATACTTCCAATTACCACAATAC
>CP092884.1:52719687-52730400 GCA_030710605.1 Cordylochernes scorpioides
GATCCCAAGGAATATCCAAAGGGCTACAAGATGTCAAACACCGTCACCTACCTACTCACACCACTGGTGGTGATGAGACATTTCCGACTGCTCGTCGAGAATGAGGGAAATTTCCTTAAGAAGATGTACGGTTCCTTTGTCACTTGGAATGCTCTCAGGTTGACTTATCCGACTGATGCCTTCTTTCTCGAGCTCATATTGGTTCCTCCCAATTACATGCGGCCGGTAAGTCCTTCCTTCCCCACATAACCTGATAATGTTACGATGTACTAGAGCGCCATCTGTTATCAAATTATAAAACTATTTTAGAGGCGTAATATTCTCTTTTTAAAATAAAATAATTTCTACTGTCCTTACTCTCTCAAAGGTCCTGTTTAGTGCATCTAATGCAAGCCAAAATGTGTTCTGAACTATAGGTGCCAAGCTACAGTTTGGGCAAGTGGGGTAGATTTTGTTATTATTTTCTATCTTCAATGGCTTGAAATATACATTTAAAAATACACTGTAGTAACTAATTGGCAATTTTTACTGGCTTCAGACAAAAACAATGATGTACCTTATTTACATACTTTTATATCTATTTTTGAAAATAGAGCAATCCATAATAGAGGCCCTCCCTTTAATTTTTCCATCGCAGTAAGGACAGTAGAAATTGTTTTATTTTAAAAAGAATATTACGCCTCTAAAATAGTTTTATAATTTGATAACCTGATAAATTTAGACCTTGAATCATACAAGGTCAGGCAAAGTCAGACTTTCACCAAAGTGTGCCATGGTGCCATGATCAAAGAAAGCTGTCCCCTTATACCCCATTCCTTGAGATCATGAACTCATGGAATTCGTGTAATCTTTACACAAAGGGATAAGAAACAACAACATAATACAAGGTTGTCCCGAAAGTTTTTGTTAAACACTTTTGCAAAAAAATTGAAATATACCAATATAATTTGCTGTTATATATAATGTCTTTGTTAACACAAAACAATAACGCGCCATCTATACATATAAAATAAAAAATGTCTTTATTGTTTGCGGAAGAGCATTGCTCGATGCAAATATTTGAATGTAATTCTACTGTCCTATAAGCTTATGTCCATAGTTTTCTTGAAAACCATTTCTAAGATTCCACCCTTCAGTGCTGCGTATATAAGCAGAATCGTTCAATACAGTATTAGAGCTCTGAGAAGCGGTCTGGTGGATTAAATTGGCGAAACCGCTGGGAGGGTTCACCACTGATGAGCCAAGCCTTCCCAATATATTTTTTTCATCGCAGTAAGGGCAGTAGAAGTTTGTATTATGTATAAAAGAAACATTCGTGCTTTTAAATCTTTTCATTTTATAATGTCTTTGTATCATGTTTATAGGATTTGTGATGATAAGGCACAATTGTAGATTATAAACACAAGGTAATAAGACCAAATACAAATAAATAAATAAATAGTGTGATAAGGCACAATTTGGGATTTTTTTGAACTATTTAAACCATGCTGTGGTAAAATTTCTCATTCAGTACTTTTATCTGAAGATGGTAACAACACTGTTACCGAAATGTCACACACTTTTTATTTATTTTATTTGGATTTGGTCTTATTACCTTGTGAGTATTTGGGATAAAAATGGGAAATTATTATAGTATAATTCTTTTTGAAATTAAACAATTTCTACTGCCCTTTACTGCAATGGAAAAAATTAATGGGAGGGCCTGGCTCATCAGTGGTGAACCCTCATATCCCATTTAACCCTCATCATAATATAGTAATTGTATTATTATGTATTCGCCGTAATAATATAATTCGCCAAGTAATAAGAAAAACAACTTTTTAAGAAAAACACAAACACACACACACACACACACACACTTTTGGACAACCTTATATATATTTTGATCAAATATATGCCTTTTTATTTAAATACTTATATATTTAAAAATACTATATAATCTCTCTCTCCATTGCCGTGTTTATAAGTCTTAGTTAGCCGAAGAAGAGCTTGTCCGAAAGCTTTCTTTTGATCGTGCAAATAAAAAAAGATTTGCAGCATTATATGATGATATTTGTGTTACAAGAAAATAAGATCCAAATAAATTAACGTGTGACGTTTTGGTAACGGTTACCATCATCAGACAAAAGAATAAAATGAAAAATAAGAATTAAAAATATTTTATTCTTTTGTCGGATGATGGTAACAATGCTGTTACTGAAATGTCACACACTATTAATTTACAGTTGAACCTGTCTATAGCGCCCCCCCTCCTCTTGGGACTCACCAAAATAGGGTGCTATTTAGAGGGGGTTGTTGTTGTTTCTTATCCCCTTGTGTAAAGATAACACAAATTCCATGAGTTTATGCTCCTTGAGCTGTTTTATGATGACCAGCGGCCTCTCCCAAAGGTCCTGTTTAGTGCATCTAATGCAAGCTAAAATGTGTTCTGGAGCTGCAGGTACCAAACTACATTTTGGGCAAGGGGGTACTATAGACAGGTCACTTTTAATATAAAATGTTTACATTTTAATGTTTAAAATCGGGCGCTATAGAGAGGAAGGTGCTATTTAGAGTGGGGCGCTATAGACAGGTTTAACTGTAATAGGTCTTATTGTAGCTATATTCCAAATTTTATCAATTTTGTAAACTGGCTTAACGAGGTTTCCAATCGGCCATGTTGTGTTGTCAGGTGACCTTCTCCTCCGGGATTAAAGTGGAAAACCCTCAGACCCTGCTCTTCAAGAATGTTCTCAGCTGTGCTCTGACCATGAAACTCATGATAGACTCCTACTACCAAGAGAAACCCGAAGGAGAGGCTTTGGTGAGTTTCTTTTTTCCTCAAACCTGGACTCAACTGGCCCAGCTGATAGTACCTTGTAAGGGCTCCAGGGTAACAGGATGAGCAGCGTTTGTACTCCATGTTAGGAGCAGATGCACATGGAGTCTGTTCCTCATGTCAGAGGTGGCCATTTCTTTGGAGCTAAGTCGGCCTGCCACTGAGTAGTGCTCCCAGTCTTAATGACAAAGGCAGACGCATTCTACTTCACCAAATCATGATGGTTGTCAATTTCAAGTTTTACAAGCTTGACACCCTTATATGATTGAGTGGAGATAAGAAAGAAGAATGTTTCTTTAAAAAAATAGATACTTCGGCTAGTTTTATTTTCTCAACGTTTCAACAAAAATCTTTTGTCAGTAGAAATAAAAATAAGGTGTTAAAAATGATTCTGAGGTTGCAAAGGTATTCTCATTTTTCTAATTTAAGTACAACATCTAAACCATGAGTCAAAAACAAATATTATACTCATCAAAGACTATCTCTTTAAAAATCCCGAGTTCAACTGACCTGATTGATGGTCCTCAGCAAGGGTCCCTCTTCAGGGATATGGAGGATCTGTGTCTGTACTCATGTTAGAGTCAGCAGCAAAGGCTTCCATCTTAGGAACAGCCTCAAACTACAGGCAAAGTCAGACTTTCACCAAAGTGTGCCATGGTGCCATGATCAACGAAAGCTGCACCCCTATACCCCATTCCATGAGATCATGAACTCATGGAATTTGTGTAATCTTTACACAAGGGGATAAGAAACAACAACAAGACTTATCTTTAACCATGACTGCAATATCATAAAATATATTTATATACTGCATAACAATACCATAAAATACTCGTGTATGGGAAAAATAAGTTAATAATAATTCCTCTCTTTCAAATATTTATATATATATATTTTTTTGCTTATCCCTAGTACACGTGTTATGTAATTAAAGTAAGTAAGAAGGATGAATCCGTAACCAATTTAACTTTACATATCATTTATTATTAATGGAAATTATATTTCAATTATAATTACCAAGTCTTGGTATATATGTCTACATGAAAACAACAAAAACGATACTAAAACATTATATACATACAAGTTCCTTTTCAAACTCAGTCTCATCTATAGCCATTGTTACTCTGTAATATTCCAACAACACGTGGTACAAGCCATGATAATCATGGTGGGTAGAAGAAGACGACTGCTTTTACTGTAAGTGCACCACATGTCTACACATGTGAAAAGCAGTTTGACTTTGCACTTATTTATCACGGCATATATGTACATATTAAAAATAAAAAAGGCATATCCTGACCAGGAGCACATATGTTTTTTAGATGGCAGAGCGCCATCTAGTGGAACAGAAATCAACTAAACATTGATTTAACCTGTTCCCTGATATTTGACCTGATCTAAAAAACACATGTTCTCCTGGTCAGGATATGCCTTTTTTTTTATAATATCAGCACCTGACCTTTTTATTATTATTTTTTTCTTTCATTTTTTCATATGTGTATATATAGATGGAAATTTTGCCGGGAGGATATAGATCTAAATAGACAAAGGTCGCCTCTCCCGTCAAAATAGACGTCTAAAACCAGACGCCATTAGATAATAAAAAGGCATATATTGGTTCTAATAAAAGATTTATTTTGCCAATATTTCGGCTAGCTGAACGCCAACCTTTATCGAGGCATTACATTTTTGAAGGTTGGCGTTCAGCTAGCCGAAATATTGGCAAAATATAAATATATGTCATAATTTGTATATAATTGTATGCACCCCCGACCCACTATGCATGTACAATGTATGATTTTCAAAGATTTAATAAAGAATAAGGTAACTGGAGAAAAGAAAGTGGCAACAAGACATAGGAAGCAGGCTAAAAGCGGGCACAAGTATAAATAACTTGTACAGTCAATACTTCCTGGCAAGCCCGGACGTATCTGGTATCCGCAGAAGTTATATTAGTAGAGAGACGCCCAATATTTCCGGACAGGACCGGACGTATTTGATAACGCGGAAGTAAATAGAGTCGAACACACCCGATACTTCCTGACCAGGCCGGGCGTAACTAACACCAAAGAAAGCCGCCGGTCCAATTAGGAAGCAACAACTAAGTAGGTCAACCAATAGAAAAACGGGCACGTTCCATCCTTCGACCAATGGGAAGGAAGACAACTCGTGTTAAAATCGAAAAAGCAAGAATTGTCAGTAGTGCTTTGGCTCCCAAGGAGGTGACATCGGCTCTGGACCTCTCTCCCTCTGCTCATCCCGTAGCTAAGTACAATCACCACCATGTGATCAGATAATTAACAATCAAACCCCGCTCCGCTCTTCTCAAGCTTTCTTTCCTCCAACCCAGTTGCCTTTTATTTTCAAACCCCATCATGTGTCCTGATTATTCCTAACTGTATGCTTCACTTGCCACTCAACGACTGCGTTTCAACCAATCCTCACCATTCAAATCGAACAACAAGAAATTCCGCAACGATATTGTCACAGAACGGTTAAGTCGACAGGATTCTACAACAGTGTAATACATCAAATATTGCAGTGTAATAACTTTGGATATATTACATATATATATGTGTGGCCAACCTTCTCACCAATGCTGTGCCAACTGATGATGCAGGAAGCCTGGAATAATGTGAAGGGACCGACCAAAGAAGCCAAGCTCATGTCTGTCTGGAACAAACTTCAGACGTCTGTTAACCACATCTACGATTCCTCTTCCATCCGTCAAGGAACCAATTGTCTTCTGTCCTCTGTTGGAATCAGACAGGTAATGTTACCCCGTCTTTCCTTTGTGATGATGGTGCCATGATCAACATCATTATGGATAGTAAACAACTGCCTCTACATTTACCCCACGTGTATACCACCCATGTACAAAACTTAAAGGAAGTTGTACCTTTAGGCATGTATATCAAGATTGAAACAATAACTCTGAAAGATATTACAGTGACCTTTATTGAAGACACACGAGATAACCAATATACACTCATGGACAAAACTTAAAGAATTTGTACATTTTAGCATGTATATCGGGATTGAGACAATAACTCTGAAAGATATTACAGTGACTTTTATTGAAGACACACAAGATAACCGATATACACTCATGGACAAAACTTAAGGAATTTGTACATTTTAGTATGTATATCAGGATTGAGACAATAACTCTGAAAGATATTACAGTGACTTTTATTGAAGACACACAAGATAACCAATATACACTCATGGACAAAACTTAAAGGAAGTTGTACCTTTTAGCATGTATATCAAGATTGAAACAATAACTTTGAAAGATATTACAGTGACTTTTATTGAAGACACACAAGATAACCAATATACACTCATGGACAAAACTTAAGGAATTTGTACATTTTAGTATGTATATCAGGATTGAGACAATAACTCTGAAATATCTGCTTTTCACATGTGTAGACATGTGGTGCGCTTACAGTAAAAGCAGTCGCTAACTACCCACCATGATTATCATGGCCTGTACCACGTGTACTAGGGATAAGCAAAAAAAAACTGAAATATTATTACAGTGACCTTTATTGAAGACACACGAGATAACCAATATACACCCATGGACAAAACTTAAGGAAGTTGTACCTTTTACCATGTATATCGGGATTGAGACAATAACTCTGAAAGATATTACAGTGACCTTTATTGTAGACACACCAGATAACCAAGTGTTTCCTTCAAAAAAAAAAAAAGATGACTGGTGATATCAAAGACTTTCCACTTCCTTAAGTTTTGTCCGAGGGTGTAGAGAAAGCAGTGCGAGACTTTTGCCAGTGTTTGATTACGTGCACTCACTGACATCAAGAATTTTGGGGGCCTTTGAAGAGAGCAATTAGAAGGAAGTGTCCCAAGACAATAATTCAATCCTGGAACGACATGACTGTCAAAACCAATACAGTGTACTCCGCTTATAACAAAGTCGGTTATAGCGAAATTCCGCATATAGCGAATGAAATTGTCTGCACGAAAGAAAAGAAGGGCTTAAACCATTAAAAGAACTCTGGATATTGCGAAGTCGGATATAAAGAATTTTCGCTTATAACGAAGTGATTTGCATGTATAAATTTTTATTTTATCCGTTTATAACGAAGTTTTCTCATTTACCATTATAATTGACTAATATATTATGCATAATATATATCAAATTACAACGTGTGAATGACACAAATTTAATGATACACAACAAATAAGTTAATAATATACAATTTTAAAATATGCAAACATATTACAAGTATTTTTTTTACATTATTTAAACAAAATTAAATTGTTTAATAAACGTCGTTACAAATGCCATGTTATCCGATGTAGAAATTGTCGAGAGCATTCTTCAAGCAAAAGAAGAAGAAGAAACGGACCAAGTTGATGAAGAAGTAGACCCAATTGTCCACATTCCGCATCCAAAAGAGGTCTTGGAGAGCATTCAAACTCTGCGATTGTTTCTTCAATGTCAGGATGAGTCCAAGTCTCTTCATAGGCATCTGTCAGACTTGGACAACATCGAAAAGAGTGTTCAGCACTTGTTACTGACTTCTAAATGTCAAAAGAAAATCACAAACTACTTCTCCAAAAACACCTGATGAGGTTGTTATTGATCTTTGTGTTGCTCTTTTGAGTTGAATAGTAAATAAAATTATTGGTACAAAACATTTTTTTTCCAACTGCGGATATAACAAACTTCGGATATAACAAAGTGATTGTCATGGATAATGCGACTTCGTTATAAGCGGAGTACACTGTATAAAATATGGAAGTACAGTAGAAATTACTCTCTGTAAAGGACAACACCTAATTACAGACCCAAAGTGTCCTTTAAAAGAGAGAGAGGTGTCCTTTTACCTGAGAGTTGCTAAATAGGAAAAAAATGGAAATTTTGGCTAAGAAAACTGTCCTTTATAGAGAGACTAGCCGAATGACCCGGGCAACGCCCGGGTTTTACCCGATTAAATGCTTTTATTCAAATACTATTCGTTACAATTATAAATCGGCGCCGTGGATGTCATTCTTGTGAAACGTCCCGCTCCAAACTTTGTGTCTGAGAAGCGATATTTTTATAAAGAGATGATCTGGCTTTGTGTCTTCTGCTCGAATGAATGTTTTTCTGTTAGAATTTGTTCCTGCGTACTAAAAATGAACTGGCTTCACCCGTGGTCTCTGTTTTTGGAATTTTTCCGGATATAATTTTATATCTGTGATAATCAAATATGATACAGCAATATTGTCATAACCATTTTCTGACTAAAAAAAAAAACAACTATTTTTGCCCAGAACCTGTCAAATGCTTATAAAAAAAATGGCCATATTTGGGTATTTATTCCATTCACAAAAGCAAACGGTGACAGAATTGTTGATTGATGACTCTGATACTTGTATATTTTAATGTCCTCTATTGGGAGTGTCCTCTCATGGAGGTTTTTCTACTGTGCATTATTTTTTGGTAATGCAGGTTTATTTGCCTCTATAGACCTCTTTGTTGTGTAGATCATTGAAAAGAAGGAAGGCCTCCTACGTAGCAACATCATGGCAAAGAGAGTCAACCACTGCGCCCGGAGTGTGATTGTCCCGGATCCCCTCATTGATGTGGGGGAAGTTGGGATCCCAGAAGCCTTTGCCCGGAAACTCACCGTCCCTGAGCTGGTGTTCTCCCTAAACATGAAGGAGATGAAGCAGCTGGTGCTGAATGGACCTGACATCTACCCAGGGTAGGTCCACAGGATAACAACAAACTCTCTCGTTAAAAAACATCCTTTTCACAAATTTGTCCCCTTTTTATATATATATATATATATCTAAAATACAATATAGCGCGGCTGATGATTGTAAAACGAAAATTGAAATTATACCGCGAATGTTTCTTTTATAAAAATCGAAATTTATTTTCAAAGAGAAATAGCGACATTTCTAACTTTGAGGATGAGGTATGGAAAGGTGAAACATGAAGAGTAATGGCGAACGGAAAAATAAAAAGTGTCCAGGGGCGGGAATCGAACCCACACCCTTCTGCTTACCGGGCAGGTGCCTTGTCCACTCGGCTACCCTGGACGTATTTTTCCGTTCGTAACCAACACTTAAAGTAACATTTAAAATACAATATAACGCGGCTGATGATTGTAAAACAAAATTGAAATTATACCGCGAATGTTTCTTTTATAAAAATCGAAATTTTATTTTCAAAGAGAAATAGCGACATTTCTAACTTTGAGGATGAGGTATGGAAAGGTGAAACATGAAGAGTAATGGCGAACGGAAAAATAAAAAGTGTCCAGGGGCGGGAATCGAACCCACACCCTTCTGCTTACCGGGCAGGTGCCTTGTCCATATATATATAAGGATTTATTTATGGATTTTGTTGTTTTTCCCCCCAAATACAGTTGAGAGGTGTGTGTTCAGGGCCTTGGAAGTGCAGCTAGGAGACTCGATGTTCAGGATCCCGGCAGACAAAGAGCATCTGAGGAAGAAGCTGGCTGAACGGCTGGAGAGGGAGAACTCCTCCCAACTCCACAAAGTGCCGCGGAACACGGTGTACCGCCATATGAGGAATGGAGACTACGTGTTGATCAACCGGCAACCCACTCTTCACCGTCCTTCCCTGATGGCACATAGGGTAAGTCTCTTTCTCTTTTCACATCCTTAGTACGTGTGGTACAAGGCCATGGTATTTATTGTTGTTGTTTCTTATCCCCATGTGTACATTATTACACGAATTCCATGAGTTCATGCTCATGATACCATATTTTTTCTTATCTCCTTGTTTAAAAATTACACGAATTCCATGAGTCCATGCTCCTTGAGCTGTTTGATGATAAGCAGCGGCCTCTCCCAAAGGGCCTGTTTAGTAAATCTATTACAAGCCAAAATGTGTTCTGGAGCTGCAGGTGCCAAGTTATATTTTGGGCAAGTGGGGTAGAAGTTGTTATTATTTTCTATCTTCAATGGCTTGAGGTGGCCTGTTCTAAATCTTGTTTGGTGCTGTCTGTCACATCCTTTGTCTCATGTGTAAGAGCGGCACAACCTGGGTTCTCTACACACAGGGTTCTCAATGAAAGTGTATCTTCAGGTTGATGAGATCTCATATGGGCTTATCCCGAAATTGTTCTCAGTTTTCATTCCTGGACTCTATTCCATCCTTCCAGTATAGTAGAATCTCCTCTAAAGTATTACACATAGTTGTATTGACAAAATATCCTTTAGGTGTGTCCTCTTACCAGAGAATCGCTAACTAGTAAAAAAATGGTAATTTTTGTGATGAAAACTTTGTGTAAAGAGGTTCATGGAGGTTCTACTTTGCATACTGCTCGAGGAGCATTAACTCATGGAATTCGTGTAATCTTTACACAAGGGGGACACTGTACATACTGTATTAGCAGTTGTAATACACTTACCCCCTATGATTATCATGGCTTGTACTACGTGAGCTTAAGATTAAAAAAGATTTAAAGGCTCTATCTATCCTAAATCATTAATGGACTTTTCCCAAAATGTTTTTTTCCTTTCTTTCCATTTTGAAAAATTACTTTATGATTAACTGCTTCACATGTATAGACATGTGGTGCGCTTACAGTAAAAAGCAGTCGCTAACTACCCACCATGATTATCATGGCCTGTACCACGTGTACTAGGGATAAGCAAAAAAAAAAAAAACTTTATGATTAATTCATCTGTGTGTCTAGGCTCGAGTTCTACCTGGTGAGAAAACCTTGCGTATACATTACGCCAACTGCAAGAGCTACAACGCAGATTTTGACGGAGATGAACTGAATCTCCACTTACCCCAAACCCTAATGGCCCGAGCGGAGGCGGCCATCTTGGTCTCCGCAGAGAAACAATTCCTTTCCCCTAAAGATGGAAGTCCTCTGAAGGGTTTAATTCAA
>CP092884.1:52730500-52753185 GCA_030710605.1 Cordylochernes scorpioides
GATCCAAGCCTTGGTCTTTCACTGTCTGGATACCAAGACACAGGAGGTGCATGGCGTCGTAGAAACTGGCAGTGAAGTAGTTCACCTACACGACATCACTTACTACACTACAGTACTTACTACACGACATCACTTACTACACTACAGTACTTACTACACGACATCACTTACTACACGACATCACTTACTACACTACAGTACTTACTACACGACATCACTTACTACACTACATCACTTACTACACGACATCACTTACTACACTACAGTACTACCTCTATATGGATTGACATTTTTACAGTAAGAGATTAATCTTAATGGCTACCTCTCCCTTCAAAATAGACGTAACGCGACATCTATTGACCTTCTCTGCAATCCAGCATACCTGGGGGATTGTAATAATTTTTTAATAGTCCGTTTTTTAAGTCTTTTTTTTTTTAGATAACCATATCTAAGAATTCGACCAATTCCATAACCCCTCTCGTAGGATGTTATGAAGCCGTCCCTGTACTGATGAGGGCCATAGCCCTGAAACCATGGTATACAGGTTGTTGGCTTTTGTCTGTATTTGTCAACACTGGTGTTGTGGCTTATTCTTTATCAATCACTAGTAAAGTTTTTTACTAGAGAGTGATGCCTGGTGAACATCGTCCTGATGTACAATTAAAGGGAGAGGTTCCTCTTTCAGGGTACATATATATAGAGTAAAATAAATTGTAGCGCCGCCTCTTTATTGCCCGTAGTATGTGTATTCAAACGTTGTCCCAGTTCGTGCTCGCTGAAGCAAAGTGTGGTCGCCACATAATAATAAAAAAATCTATCAGCAACATCAAGTTGTTCCTGCGGAGAAACTGAACAAAATTCACCTTATCTACGACTGTCTGAACTTTACAGAAGTGAGACATCGATTGTTCCTTGATCTAAGTGATTTACTTACTGGCAATTCTCCACCAAACTCTGCAGCACTAGCAGAGGCGCCATGTTCTTTGTACATAGTATCATGCATATATATATACTAGCCGAATGACCCGGGCAACGGCCCGTGTTTTACCCGACTGTAGATGTTACAACGGTGATCCTTAGGTCGCTGGTTCAAATCCGGCTCGAGGGAGCCGGCGAGCACGTGACCTCCCTGTGCGCGCGCATCCGTGACAGAGGCCGATGAGGAAGACGGTCGAGACTATATATAGGGATATATAATTATCTTTTAAACTAGTGGAGACTTTGCACTTTTGCATGTATTGACTCTCTTACATCTCTATAATTTTATAAGCTCTGTCGTTTGATATACATGTAAATCTATAAATATTTAATCCTAAGTTTCAGGTCAGGGAACAGTTTAAATCAATGTTTAGTTGATTTCTGTTCTACTAGATGGCGCTCTGCCATCTGAAAGTTCATGTGCTCGTGGTCAGGATATGCATTTTTTGATTTTAATAACAAAAGCCTCTAAAGCCTCTAAAGAGACAAGGGTCGCCTCTTTGGTCAAAATAGACGAGAAACCCCGACGCCATCTATTGACCGTCGCCGCAAGCTAGCGGTCTCGGGCCGGTGACAAAGCCACAACACCAGCTTTGGCAAACCGAAAAAAGCGTTCACCTAGAGACCATGGTTTTGGGCTAATGGCCCTCGTCAGCCTAGGGCGGACTTTATTCCATGAGATCCACACGGGATCTAATGGAATCTTGACAATCTGCCAAAGAGGTGTTTAGCTGGCAAAGTGGCTGGACAATATATTCTATATACAGTTACGAGCGTCATTCCTCATCTCCTAATCAACAATCAGTCATCAGTTTTCATCTCTGTCACCGTTTGCTTTTTTTTTTTTTTTTTTGGAATGGCGCCCTCCAATTGGTTGGCTACGGTCACGCCACCTTTGCCCCCCCCTCCCCACTCGCCTTTTCGTTTATGTAATTATTGTGTTGGAGCGGGTCGCTCCTTAAATAAATGCATATATTAGTTAATAACCAAATGGAATCCTCTCTTTCTT
Source organism: Cordylochernes scorpioides (assembly GCA_030710605.1). Lineage (NCBI taxonomy): Eukaryota > Metazoa > Arthropoda > Arachnida > Pseudoscorpiones > Chernetidae > Cordylochernes > Cordylochernes scorpioides. The sequence goes on from CP092884.1 coordinate 52,732,488, forward strand.
TTTCCCAGTAAGAGACGCCTACGGAAGCCAACAGTACATAGATAGATAAAGCACATAGGCTATAGTTATTATAACTAACATATGCAATTATTTAAGGCGCCAATTTATAATTGTAACAAATAGTATTTGAATAAAAACATTCAATCGGTAAAACACGGGCGTTGCCCGGGTCATTCGGCTAGTAAAAATATAAGCAAAGAGCAAGGTGTAACAAACTTACCACGTCCTCGTCATAGCGGAAGTCATATTGGTCCATCGCCCGTTCTTTCACCTTGGCTGAGAAATTAAGAAACCGAGGCGAGCTGAGGTTCTGGTGCAGGCTGACAATAAGAAGGCTGGGATAGGCATCTTTCAGCATCCGTTTCACCAAGGGATGTTCTGTACACCCAGCGTTCACTCTCACACACATTTCACAACGTTTCATTTAAAACTATTCAACCTACAAGACTCAAATCCATGCATGAGAACACACATATATGTAATAAATGGGAGAGCACACATAAAAATACAATTCTGGAATAATTAAAAATCAACGAGAATAGTTGATATTTATTCCGATAGATGGCGCAAGCCATCAGCAACTTTCAGTTGCACGATAAGGAGATGCCTTTTTCTTAACATATAAATACAGTTAAACTTGTCTATAACGCTCCCTCTGAATAGCGCTTCCCTCTCTATAGCGCCCGATTTTAAATACGTAGTACGATGCGATTTACATTAAAAGTGACCTGTCTATAACACCCCCTCTCTATAACACCCTATTTTGGTGAAATCAAAAGGGAGCGCTATAGACAGGTTTAACGGTATATACAAAACGTATAGCAATTATAAATTAAGAAAATAGAACAAAAAAGGTGAAATTATGCTGGGACCTGGTTGATAAAATTATGAAAAGAAATCATCGTCTGATTAATCAAGAAAATGAATATTATTAATTTTCTGAAATAATGTAAAAAATAAACGACACTCATGGATAAAACTTAAGGAAGTTGTACCTTTAGCATGCATATCGGGATTCAGACAATAACTCTGAAAGATATTACAGTGATCTTTATTGAAAACATACAAGATAACCAATATACACTCATCGACAAAACTTAAGGAAGTTGTACCTTATAGAATGTTTATCGGGATTCAGACAATAACTCTGAAAGATATTACAGTGACCTTTATTGAAGACACACGAGATAACCAATATACACTCATGGACAAAACTTAAGGAAGTTGTACCTTATAGCATGTTTATCGGGATTGAGACAATAACTCTGAAAGATATTACAGTGATCTTTATTGAAGACACACGAGATAACCAATATACACTCATGGACAAAACTTAAGGAAGTTGTACCTTATAGCATGTTTATCGGGATTGAGACAATAACTCTGAAAGATATTACAGTGACCTTTATTGAAGACACACGAGATAACCAATATACACTCATGGACAAAACTTAAGGAAGTTGTACCTTATAGCATGTTTATCGGGATTCAGACAATAACTCTGAAAGATATTACAGTGACCTTTATTGAAGACACACGAGATAACCAATATACACTCATGGACAAAACTTAAGGAAGTTGTACCTTATAGCATGTTTATCGGGATTCAGACAATAACTCTGAAAGATATTACAGTGATCTTTATTGAAGACACACGAGATAACCAATATACACTCATGGACAAAACTTAAGGAAGTTGTACCTTATAGCATGTTTATCGGGATTGAGACAATAACTCTGAAAGATATTTACAGTGATCTTTATTGAAGACACACGAGATAACCAAGTGTGAACAAAATTGCCTCTCTCTCTCTCTCTCAAAAAAAAAAAAACAGACGACCGACGACATCAAAGACTTTCTACTTCCTTAAGTTTAGTCATGAGTGTAAGAGAGAAATCATAAACACATCCATGAAAGCTACGGAAATATAGATCCCTAGAATATTTACCATTGCTATGCTGAGATTCACTCTAATAAATGAATACAGTAGATAAACTATACATTAATCAAAGAGTGTGTGTGTTATAAAAAAAATTTCAATTCCATCCAATAGATGGCGCTGGTTTATATGGGAGTGGGTAGAATGGAGGATAATACAACGATAATCTCCAATTCGCTATTCTATATACAGTTACGAGCGTCATCAATTCCTCATCTCTTAATTCTTCATCTCTTAATCATTCACCTCTGTCACCGTTTGCTTTTTTTTTTTAAATGGCGCCCTCCTATTGGTTGGCTACGATCACGCCACCTTTGCCCCCCCCCATCATGCCCCCCCACTCGCTTTTTCGTTTTTGTAACTATTGTGTTGGAGCGGGTCGCTCCTTAAATAAATGCATAAATTAGTTAATAACCAAATGGAATCCTCTCTTTCTTTTTCCCAGTAAGAGACGCCTACGGAAGCCAACAGTACATAGACAGATAAAGCACATAGGCTATAGTTATTAACTAACATATGCATTTATATAAGGCGCCAATTTATAATTGTAACAAATAGTATTTGAATCAAAACATTCAATCGGGTAAAACACGGGCGTTGCCCGGGTCATTCGGCTAGTATAAGAAGAAACACGAGTCAGGGGAAAAGCTTATTTTATAAGAGGACGATCGTACAAGCTTTCGTGCAAGACGCCCGAGAAGGGTACCCGTAGAAAGCCGACGTCTTGCCCGAAAGCTTGTACGATTGTCCTCTTGTAAAAGAAGCTCTTCTTCTGACTCGTGTTTCTTCTTCTAGAATGGCGTTTGTTGAACTCACCCGGTCCTCCAGCCCACGAGTAGTTGCCCTTGGCCATGGAGTGGATGAGCTCTGGGTAGATAAAGGCATACTCCCCTGTCTGGTCATCCCCAGCTCTCTGGCTCGCAGCATCATCTGGCGGACGTCTTTCTCCCCTCCCAGTAGCACGATGACTGCAACATACACATTGTAGGAGGGGTATGTGTAGTGGGCGTGGTTTAATTGGGACATTGTAGGCGGGGTATGTGTAGTGGGCGTGGTTTAATTGGGACATTGTAGGCGGGGTATGTGTAGTGGGCGTGGTTTAATTGTGACTAAGGCGGGGAAAGATACATATAGTGGGGGGTGGTTTAACTGTGACGTTGTAGGCGAGTCAAGATACATGTGGGCGTGGTTTAACTGTGACGTTGTAGGCGGGGCAAGGTACATGTAGTGAGCGTGGTTTAATAATGACATTTTAGGCTGGGCAAGGTACATGTAGTGGGCGTGGTTTAATTGGTACATTGTAGGTGGGGCAAGGTACATGTAGTGGGCGTGGTTTAATTATGACTTTTAGGCTGGGCAAGGTACATGTAGTGGGCGTGGTTTAACTGTGACGTTGTAGGCGGGGCAAGGTACATGTAGTGAGCGTGGTTTAATTGTGACAGTGTAGGCGATTCAAGATACATGTAGTGGGCGTGGTTTAAACTGTGACGTTGTAGGCGGGGCAAGGTACATGTAGTGAGCGTGGTTTAATTGTGACATTTTAAGCTGGGCAAGGTACATGTAGTGGCGTGGTTTAATTATGATATTTTAGATGGGCAAGGTACATGTAGTGGGCGTGGTTTAATTGTGACATTTTAAGCGGGGCAAGGTATATGTAGTGAGCATGGTTTAATTGTGACATTTTAGGCGGGGCAAGGTACATGTAGTGGGCGTGGTTTAATTGGGACATTGTAGGGGGTCAAGCTAGAGACCAACAATGGTTTATGATTTTTTTTTTTTCCAAATCGAAAATTTTCCTGATATAATAATCACTTTTATGTTTCTCTAATTTATTCTATAAAGCAAATTTTTCTGATATTTTTGTACTTCATTTTGCTTTTATATGAGACCAAAAAAAGTTAGTTTCTCATTTCACCAAGTGTTGAAGAAAACTCATTGATAAAAAATGAGCTTATCTGTGATGGAGTGTTGTAAAATTTGACCACGTAAAAATTTCAAGCAAAACGAATTACTTGATAAAGAAGTATATATCGAAGAATATTCATGTAACAAAACAAAATTTTCCATATGAAAATGATAACGAGATGGCCTTTGGCTCTGCTGTTGAAATTTGAAATTTCAATGAAAAGTATCAATTAGGAAGATATTCCAAATTGGAATCAGAAGAAAATTCAACAAGATATTTTCTATATATTTGATTATATTCTTAGAAGATGCCTGAATTTGCCAAAATATTACCTAAAATAAAATTAAATAATTGAAATATAAAAACAAACCTTTAGTTTCATCAAGTACATTTTTTAAATGACGAAAATTCAGGTAAGAATTTTTATGAACATTCATACAAATCCAAATTCCTGAAAACAGAAAACACAAATATATCAAAAGAATTACAAATTTGCATCAATCTAGCTCTCAAGTCTAGTTAGTGTTCCTCTCTACTGATGAGGGCGCCACAATGTCATATGTCACCAAGATGTCTTATACAACCTGATGATATTATGTGTCGACATCTGATTGTTGGTTTATAGAATTCTACATAAAGCTAATTGATCAATCTTAGAGAAGAATTCTGACAATTTCTAATCAACCTTTACATATTGCCAGACTATATATTAATGGATTCATATTTACATATACGTTTACATATGTATATTATAGAGATATATCTAGCGTAGAGACAATACCTACCACAACCTAGACCACTGTAACATCACCTTACCTATATGACAGTAAAAGTAGTCCCTAACTACCCACCATGATTATCATGACCTGTATCACAGTACTTGGGATTAAAAAAACTATATGACAGAGAGATATAAGTTATGTTTCAATAGAGAAACTACAAAAGAAAGCTCATTAATGAGCTGATATGGGAAAGGAAACATAACTATTTTGCCGCTGTGATTACATACCTTTAAGAGTGCAAATTTTAAAAAAAGATGCTTTTTTGATTATCAAATAATTGGGGTAACGAAAATATATAAAGATTTTTAAAATATAGTTATTTAAAATATAGAAAAAACATTCATTACCCTTTAAAATATTTAGATTAAAAATTACAATTCATTGTAAACTAGTCAAATAGGTAAGATGGAAAGTTGTGCAATAGGGCTATACTCAACATCTCAATCTGTATTTGCTTGACGGTAACAACACTAAGTACTGTTTAAAATATCTATAAAATATATGCTGTTTTATGTTGGAAATGTTCTTGTGAACTTTAGACACTTCGTATGACTTCTAAGATAAATCACCACCAATCGATTTTAAATAGAATTAATAATACAAACCACGTGAAGCCACGTATAAAAAAGGGGACGCGTGTGACAATCTGTTGACCATAAAGGCTGCTGTGTATAATCCCTGTGTCTCCTAAACGGCTAGTGACTATTGACGCTGGGGGCTTACACCCCTGAGGTAATGACACTTCACTACGTGTTGGCGACGTGATTATCATCCATTCCACGTCTGCCGAAGGGACGTGTGCACGTGGACTGGAACTCAACTTCGATAGCTTTGCTCGCTCACAGACCCGACTGGGGCTAGGCTGCTGTTCTGCGCAAAACTCTGATGGGAGGCCTCGCGTGTTGACGTAAGTCCGGCTTTCAGCGTTTACGGCAGTGTTGTCTTCAGTCCGCCCACTTTGTTGTCAATAGAACACTCCACAGCCGGAAGTTGGGGGTGTAGCAATACATGACGGTGTGTAGTCTATCCCCTCTGTATCATGTATCTAGATATCACGTGGAGCCGTGTCTAGTTAACATTTAGGTAAATGTCCTTCTTATAACTTGGTCTTCACGCGGTAAAAAAAAAGATACAGTGGACCCTCGGTTTACGAGCACCTTGGAGTACGAGCTTTTCGCAGTAGAGTACGATTTTTTGAAAAATTTTACCTCGGATTCACGAGTGAAATTTCGCATTACGAGCAACTCGTGATGGTTGCCCGTATCGTGAATGGATGAAAATTCCTGGGATCCCTCCTTCAGATCAGATTCGGGAAATATGTAAAATGTGGGAAAACTGTGCAATTGTTCGTAGCAAGAAGAATTGCCCGAGTTTCAATTATTAAAAATAAGAAATAGTTCGCACTACGAGCGTTTTTGGAGTACGAGCATGGCTCTGGAAACGGATTATGCTCGCAAACCGAGGGTCCACTGTATAAACGTGTGAAGAGATGAGAATCTTTTTCTGTTCTTATGTGGTGTTTTTTCTTTTGATACAAATAAAAGTAAAATATTTGTAACGACAATGAAGAATAGCCTTTTTAAAAATTATTATTCCTAGTAAACACACGTGATACAGGCCATGATAATCATGGTGGCAGTAGTTGGCGACTGCTTTTACTGTAAGTACACTATATGTTACACATGTGGAAAACAGACTTTTGTAACATACAAGTGTCCAGAGCTCGTTTAGTTACTTGCAATCGATGGTATATAATGAAAGGGAAAAAACCGTCAAATGCGAGTTTCGAACCAGGACTATAGTATCGAAAATCGACCAAATTTTATTATTACTCCGCCAACCCGGTATAGTGACTAGAGGAACTATATAAATATCCATCTATTCCTTCGTCGGGGCGTTGCCCACTCGGCTAGTTTCATATAAAACAATAGGATAGAATTGGAGAGATGTCAAGAAGATGGAAGACTCGGAGAAAATTGTATATTTGTGTCTCAGCTAGCAACGGGTGACTACTGGCTAGCCACGCCCTCCATTGTGTGTAATGAGCTTTCCTGGAAAACATTGCTGTCTCTGTCTATCGATTACTTCAGTAAAACCTCTCATGAGCGACCATCTGATGAGTGACCACTTCTCATAAAAGTCCAACTATTATATGCCTTTATCAGCACATATAAAGAATCCTATTTATAAATTCCAATTCTCTAGTTTATTAAATAGTCAACAATATTTAAACGGTATTTTCTTTATTGTGAGATATTTTGTTGTTGTTGTGTTCAATAAAGAGCCTCAGATGTCTCCGTACATCTCTATCACAGCAGTCGTTCTCTATCTTGGGTGTGTTATACTGTATTGTTGTTGTTGTGTGTCCAATGAAGAGCCTCAGATGTCTCCGTACATCTCTATTACAGCAGTCGTTCTCTATCTTGGGTGTGTATACTGTGTTGTTGTTGTTGTGTTATAAAGAGCCTCAGATGTCTTCGTACATCTCTATCACAGCAGTCGTTCTCTATCTTGGGTGTGTATCGGTATTGTTGTTGTTGTCGTGTCCAATGAAGAGCTCAGATGTCTCCGTACATCTCTATCACAGCAGTCGTTCTCTATCTTGGGTGTGTAAAGCTGCTTTTCTGGGTGTCAATTTTCTGCAGGAATGATTTGATGTCGGCGGTCCTTTTTTTTTTTTTTTTTTTTTTTTTTAAGGAGACAGAGGCAAAATTGTTCGCACTCGGTTATCTCGTGTGTCTTCAATAAAGGTCACTGTAATATTTCAGAATTATTGTCCGAATCCCGATATACATGCTGAAAGGTACAACTTCCTTAAGTTTTGTCCATGAGTGTATATTGGTTATCTCGTGTGTCTTCTTAAAGGTCACTGTAATATCTTTCAGAGTTATTGTCTTAATCCCGATATACATGCTGAAAGGTACAACATCCTTAAGTTTTGTTTCCATGAGTGTATATTGGTTATCTCGTGTGTTTCAATAAAGGTCACTGTAATATCTTTCAGAGTTATTGTCTCAATCCCGATATACATGCTGAAAGGTACACTTCCTTAAGTTTTGTCCATGAGTGTATATTGGTTATCTCGTGTGTCTTCAATAAAGGTCACTGTAATATCTTTCAGAGTTATTGTCTCAATCCCGATATACATGCTGAAAGGTACAACTTCCTTAAGTTTTGTTTCCATGAGTGTATATTGGTTATCTCGTGTGTCTTCAATAAAGGTCACTGTAATATCTTTCAGAGTTTATTGTCTGAATCCCGATATACATGGTAAAAGGTACAACTTCTTAAGTTTGTCCATGAGTGTATATTGGTTATCTCGTGTGTCTTCAATAAAGGTCACTGTAATATCTTTCAGTGGTATTGTCTCAAATCCCGATATACATGGTAAAAGGTACAACTTCCTTAAGTTTGTCCATGAGTTTTTTCACTACTTGAAATAAAAATACAATTGTAAAAATTTCGAAAAGTTCAATAAACATTTGTATAGGCCTAAAGGTTGAATAAAAATATAAATTCGATTGTTTTTATCAGATTCTATATAGTTTTTACAAAGCTGAATTTGGAATAATTACTATGAATATATATTATTTTTTACTATCAATATACACTCATGACAAAACTTAGGAAGTTATACCTTTCACCATGTATATCGGGATTCTGACAATAACTTTGAAAGATATTACAGTGATCTTTATTGAAGACACACGATATCACCAATATAACTCATGGACAAAACTTAAGGAAGTTGTACCTTTTAGCATGTATCGGGATTCTGACAATAACTTTGAAAGATATTACAGTGATCTTTATTGAAGACATACGAGATAACCAAGTGTGAATAAAATTGCCTCTGTCTCCTTCAAAAAAAAAAAAATAGACGGCCGGCGACATCAAAGAATTTCCCTTTCCTTAAGTTTTGTCCATGAGTGTAACTCTATTTTTACATATTCCCATATAACTCTGTAAATTTATATTTTTCTCTATTTTCCACCCCTTTTTCTGTATCTCTAAGGAAATAGGTATACAAGACTAGAGGTCTTAATAAAGGTATTGATTGATTCATAGATATATTTTTTAAAAACTACCTGTTTTTCTAAGAGTAACGTATTTTTGTGAATGTATTTATTTATTTGCATATTACAGGCTTGATATGTAGTCAGTTCTATATGTGTGTTTTGGTGAATTTCTACATTGATTTCGTTATTAGTTCTCTTAAATTGCTATTGGTCAATGGCTGACACGTGACATGGTTTACAACCACTAAGAGCTATCGCTATTGGCTAAAAATAAAAACCAATCGCGTGACAGGAAGCGACATTTCAGGGCACTCTGTCAGTAATGGGGACACAAGAGACCACACAAACTTCCATGTGACATGTTTTTCCAGTGACAATTTTAGAAGCATATGTGATAGGACACAATTTGGATTATAGACTAGAACAGGGGTCGGCAAACTGCGGCTCTTTGGATGTGAAGCTGCGGCTCTTTACATAGTTCCATACGTAAATTATTATTTATGCGAGTACTATTTATTGTTGCAAGAAAAAAAAATTGTAGCTCTTTAAAAACTTTGAAATTTTGTAAATTGTAATTTTGACTCTTCCGACTCAAAAGTTTGCCGACCCCTAGTAACTACAAAATAATAAGAAAATTCCAAATAAATTAATAATGTGTTACGTTCGGTAACAGCGTTGTTACCATCATCAGAAAAAGTACTGAATGATAACAACGTGTTACTGAAACGTCACACACTATTAGTTTATTTGGGCTTATTTTTCCTTGTGTTTTAGAAGCATCTGTTTACTTGATAAATTTGCATATTCTATACCCTCACTGCTTAATAACTAAGGTTGGTTGGTGGAATGATATAGACAGTCACAAACCGGGATCTAATCCGTATTGACTTTTTTTTTCTGAAGAAAAATTACTTAATGCATGTAAAATAGGGAACTGTGCAGATCTGGATACCTGGTTGATATGATTTATCAAACTTTCCTATTGTACACAATCTTAGATAACTGTAGAAGCTGGGGAGATGTAGAATTTGGATATTGTGTATTGGAGTGTTGGTTTTGTCGTTGTGTGGAAGATGTTTAATTAAAAATATAACCATAAATAATAATTAGTTGTGGAGAAATAATTAGAATGTTTAATTTAGCATGCACAAGGGCTAAGACTAAATCCAAATAAATAAATAGTGTGTGACGTTTCGGTAACAGTGTTGTTACCATCTTCAGACAAAAGTACTGATTAATAAACACAAGGTAATAAGACCAAATTCAAATAAATAAATAGTGTGTGACGTTTCGGTAACATTGTTGTTACCATCTTCAGACAGAAGTACTGAATAATAAACACAAGGGAATAAGACCAAATTCAAATAAATAAATAGTGTGTGACGTTTCGGTAACAGCGTTGTTACCATCTTCATACAAAAGTACTGATTTGTATTTGGTCTTATTACCTTATGTTTATAGATTCAGTATTTTGTCTGAAGATGGTAACAACGCTGTTACCGAAATGTCACAACTATTTATTCATTTCATTTGGTCTTATTACCTTGTGTTTATAATCTATAATCCAAATTGTACCTTATAATTTAGCACGCCTTATTTCACACCCGGATACATATTGTCACAAAGTACTTTAATTCAAACTATTTTGTAGATATGTAAATGTCCTAATTAGTTTTCTATTAATTCATTTTTTGTTTTTTGTTTGGGTCTATGTAATATTTGAGAAATAGTTTTAGGCTGACTCTCTAGAACAGTGATTCTCAACCAATGTGCCGCGGTAATTTTGTGTGCGCGCGAAATTCTAAAAAATGTGCCGCCGAATTTTAGTCATATGATTATGTTCACGTTTGTATTGGTTTTTCTTTTTTTCTTTTTCATTTTTTTTACTTTTTAAAATAACGAAATTAGCAAATTGAATGTTAGAGATGTATATTACTTATATTTTGCATAGAAATATTGATACCTAATTTGAATTTTCTTGCATTCAAGTTAGCAAAAGTGTGCCGCGAAATTCTAAAATTGTGCCGCCAAATTTTCAAATCTTTAAAATTGCCGCAACAAAAAAAAAGGTTGAGAATCACTGCTCTAGAATAAGAGACACAAAGCATATAGTTGTTGTTGACTTTTTCTATTGGACGGTGTGTTGAATAAAACTTACTTTTGAGTTTGCTCCGTGATTCCGTGGCTTACCAGCGACAGAATTAAAGAAAAGATCGTAACATTATAAAGGTGTTGGTAGAGAAATGGTACAGACTTTCGGATTACAACACCCATGACCCAGTATCGAATTCCGCATTTGGAACTTTTCCCTTTTTTTTTTTTTGGTAGAAAACAAAATTGCTTCATTGACGCACTCCCGATTCTTTCAAAAGTCCAACTCACCAGTATGTACAAGTAACCAAAGAGAACTCTGGCACATTTATAAGTGTAAATTGCTTTAACATGTGTAGACGTGTTCTTTATTCTTTATCTCTGTGATGACATAAAATGTATTCTGATTAACACCTTGACTGGGTTCTTCATATGCATCAACTTCTACCATTGTTTACTGAATAGATGATGATAAATGTGGTAATAAATGATGATGATGCGTCATTTGCTGTGTCTGTTTGTACGAGAATAAGGGCACTAGATTCTACCGCATGATTATCATGGTCTGTACCACTGTGTGTTAGTACTAAATACTACTACCCACTAGAAATCATTTTTAAAACCCTTCTTAGTTATATGGTGTGTTAGTATCTTTGTACAGTGACTTTGAGTCACTAAGAGATCAAACTGGAGAGTATCTGTCTACAACATCGACAATTGTCAACTTGATGGACCCTAACAACAAGACTTTTTTACTGAATCAAGTCTACAAGATTACAGAAATGGTTTATTTATGAAGAGTGTATCTTAAAGAGATAAGTAAAAGAGAGAGGTACTTACTACGAGAACAGGTCTTCATGAATTTCATGACGTAATTTAGATCAGTGATGACAGTCTTGTTGTTATCTCTTTTATACTGTTGTCGACACACCACCTCCCCCAGATCCGTCAGTCTCTCGGCTAGAGTTCCATAGTAGACATCCCAGCTCGGGACACCATACCGAACTTCTTCCAATCCAGACTCAACAGGAATCTATGGATGGCCCGTGCTTTGTCCCAGGCATCATAGGAGACACGTATGAGAGAGGTAAAACTTTGACGATCCTGTAGCACATCTCCCAAACCTGTCAGTAGAGGAATAGAGCGGTAAGCGGCATAGCGGCCAACACAGCTAAATCATCCGAACATGCCGGGCCGATATAAGCAAGGACAGGACTCTTGCAATCAATTTCGGAAGCACGTCCCAATGCCAGTTGGGTGAACAGCCTTCAGCATCATATACACCGTAGGTTAGTTTCAGCTCGCAGAGTTCTGCTCCCAACTCGATGGCAGGGCCGATATGTCTCATGTCAAAGCGATGAAGTCTGGATTCGTTGACCATGATGACGGCAGCTGCGTGGTCCCCGAGTCCGGTGGAAGGTCCGAGAGTCCAGAGCAGGAGCAGCGCAGCCAGCCTGGCATGTCTGCATCGATCCACACCCAACAATTAGTCCACACGCACGTGCGCATTCCGGCTTCGCCAATGCCGTTATAACATTTTTACATATTACCTCCTTGGCATCCTGCAACTCCAGACACTTTTGGATTGTATTAGATACACTAAACAGGACCTTTGAGAGAGGTCACTGCTTATCATAAAACAGCTTAAGAGCATGAACTCATGGAATTCCTGTAATCTTTACACAAGGAGATAAGAACAAATACTACCTGTGACCTTGTGCGGATCTATTGTTCCGTTCTCACTAACCCTAGAACATCTATACTAGTTTCATACTGATCTTTCTCACACACACGTACTACGTATATGTAGTACAGGTATTACCACAGGCTACCTAGCACATATGTGAAAAGGATGTGCGAAAGCTTTACAATATGGGCGGCATGGAATTCTAAGCGGAGTCGGACAACAAATTATTTATCGTAAAATCAACTTTTCATTACATTTATTTAATACAAATTATCAGAAGGGGTTAAATTGTTGTTACTACATGTTGATGTTCTTTTTGTGTTCTGTTTATGTGTAGTGGTCAGTAGTTATTGTTGCTGGAACTCCGTATCTAGAAATCCAACCGCGAAAAAAAGCTTTTGCTACGCTTAGTGCAGTTTTGACCGAAATCGGAAAGGCTTCAGGCCATTTGAATATCTGTCTATAGCAGTCAAAATGTGGGTACAATTTTCAGAATGAGGTAAGGGGCCTATTAAATCAAGATGAACGTGTTCAAAGCGAGTTGATGGGAGAGGAAAAAGTTCGTGTTTTGTAATTGTATGCCTGTGAATTTTGTTTTTCTGACAGGCGTAATAATTAGGTAGTATGTCTCCAAGTTCTTCTTGAGTCAACAATAGCTGTAGTTTTTTTTTTAAATTCGCTGACAACGGTACATTTAATTATGGCCTTCTTTAGCGCGTCATATTTATTGTCTGGTGGAAGTGACACAATGAATTCACGTACCTCTATGGCAGTTGATGGAGGTAAAGTGAAATTAGATAAGAAAATTTGGTGTCATCATTTGTAATTGGACTTGGCTTGTTCAATAAAAATTTGATTCCAATGTTATGAACCACAATTCTGGATCGTTTGGCCAAAATTCGGGTGCTTTAATCGGTCCATTTTAAGAATATATTGTATTGAAAAAATTATATATCCTTAAGCGAGATTAAAATTCAGAAATAAAATTTGATTTTTTTTTTTTTTTGAAAAGAAATATATTCGAATATTAGGTTATAATTTTTATATTGTAAGTTATATATTCTTTTTTGATGTCTTTTTAATGTGTATGTAAATGTATTTAATATTTATATTTAAAAATTATATTTGATAGCGATTTGTTGTTAAGTTGAAATTATGCCTTGAATTAAAGACCAAATGATGTGCGTTTTCGTTGCTTTTCAATATTGCAAAATAAGTTATAATTTTGTTTTAAATATAAATATTTAATATGTATTTCTTATAAATTTATAATTTTATATTATGAGTAACTTTATTTTCACTTTTTATCGAATTAAATTTTTGTTTGCTTGCAAATGTTCGTTAAAGTTTATATTTTAAATACGGCTCACCATTTTGTGGGCGGCGTGGAATTCTAAGCGGAGTCAGACAACAAATTATTTATCGTAAAATCAACTTTTAATTACATTTATTTAAAACAAATTATCAGAAGGGTTAAATTGTTGTATACATGTTGATGTCTTTTTGTGCCTTTTTTAGTGGTCAAATATCATTTCTGGATTATAAAATGTTAGATTTATGTGTTTAATATATTATAGTATTTTTTTTTTTTTTTTTGCTTATCCCTAGTACACGTGGTACAGGCCATGATAATCATGGTGGGTAGTTAGCGACTGCTTTTTACTGTAAGCGCACATGTCTACACATGTGAAAGCAGTTCGACTTTGCACTTACAAATCTGCCAGAGCCCCGTTTGGTTACTTGCACTCGCTGGTGGGGTTGGACTTTTGCAAGAATCGGGGGGCCATTGGAGCATTTTTTTTTTTAAACATAAAAAGTGTCCAATGCGGGAATCGAACCCGGGTCGTAGTGGTCGAAACCAAACGGTTTAACCAGCCTTCCACCGACCCCCCATATTATAGTATAAATTTATATATATATAATTTATTATTTATATTTAGAATAAAATATATAATTATTTTTATTTTATTATGACAACAAATAATGTGATATTAATGTTTTTTATATAATTTTAATAAAGTATATTTTATGATCATTATATATTTATAAGATGAAATTTTAATTTAATATTTGAATTAAATAGTTATTAAACAAATTAAAATTTATAATGAAAATATGAAAAGTTAATATTTGGGAGCCGCACAACAATATTAAGAAAAAGGCATCTCTTATCGTGCAACTGAAAGTTGCTGATGGCTTGCACCATCTATCGGAATAAATATCAAATATTCATTGATTTTTAATTATTCCAGTTGATATATAGTTGATATTTATTCCGATAGATGGCGCAAGCCATCAGAAACTTCAGTTGCACGATAAGGAGATGTTTTTTTTTTTCTTAATTTATGAACCTTATCCCAGTACAATGTCACATTTGTACTTTTTTTTCCACTTTTACATTATGTTACATTAAAGGAATTATTTGCCCTTGAAGTTTTATCTTAAGATACACTTGTGGAAACTTTTAAACGTTTTTGTAATTTCGTTTAACCTTGGAACCTTTACTATAATGTCCTTGTAACATAATCTAATCCTGAAGCCTACACTAGAATATTCTTGTAACATATGTAGTTCTTTTAACATATATAGTGTGGTTTGATAATGGGGATACACTAAAAAAAAAACCCAGCAGTTTCGCCAATTTAATCTACCACTTAACATTATCCTACTCAGTAAACTGGGGAAACCGCTGGTAGGGTTCACTACTGATGAACCAGGCCTTCCCATTAATTTATCATGAAGTAAGGGGGCAGTAGAAAATTGTTTAATTCTAAAAATAATAATAGGCTTCTAAAATAGTTTTAATTTATAATAAACCTACTCAGAAGAGTAGAATTTTTGTTTAGGATATTTTAAGGAAACTGTGGACACAAACTTGAGACAGTTGAAATATTCAACAACCGGCTATAAGTCTGATACAATATTAGAGCAGTATGGTAGAGATTAAATGGCGAAACCGCTGGTAGGGTTCACCACTGATGAGCCAGGCCATCACACTTTTTTCCCCGTTTTATTAAGGTTACGGTAGGAAGTTTTTTTTTTTTTTACCTTAAAAAAGGTATCTCTTTTAAAATAGTTTGGTTTTCTAAATCTATATTACCACGATTGTGTGTAAGCTACACTTTTGTCGCTTACAGACCACATGAATATGTATTTTGTTTACAATTACTACAAAATAATTCAACAATACCTAACATGACTGTAATATTTCTCCTTTCCTTGTCATTAATTTTTTGTATTTCTCCTCTTTTTATTAATGTAAATTCTGTTTAAAAATCCGCTTCAAATTTTAATAATCTCCGTTCTTCAGATGAGAAATTTTACTATAAGACGAAAGATCTTAATAAAGACTTATGTAAATATGTATCACATATGTAAATACTTGTGTTTTTATTTATTTTTATCGTTTTCTCGGATTTACCTAAACCAATCTGTTTATGAGTTCACAATTGTCTTAATGGAGTGTTTTCCTCTATATAAATTTCATTATTACCATTAAATTATGATTAGCGTTTTTTTTTTTATTATTATTCTCATTTACAGAGACTCTATGAATCTATGTATAAGACTAAGAAGAGGCATCTCCTTATCGTGCAAATTGAAAGTTTCTGTTGGTTTGGCGCCATCTATCGGAAATAAACTCAACTATTCGTTGATTTTTTTTAAATTCTTCCAGAATTGGTCAAATACCCATTCTTGATTAATCAAATAAAGCTAACCACGTATATATATAAGACTATATATCTTAATAAAGGGACTTTTTGTATGAAATTATGAATATTGAGATATGGTCATTGGTCAAATAGCTTATTTCCATAATGAAGTAGAAGAATCCATGGGGCGTGGGTTCTTACAGCCAAAAGTTGGTTAATGGCTTTTATCTTATTAATTGTTAGCGGAGACCACGCCCTTTTTATCACGTGACCTCTCACGTGACCCTCTATGTAATCTCGTATGGTGATATCTATCTATATATAAAAATGAATGTTTGTATGTTTGTTTGTTTGTATGTCCGGTATACAAATTCGCAGTAGTTCACTAATTCAAACCAAAATTTCCATACATAGGTAAAAAAAAAACGGGGAAAACGATAGGCTATTTTAAAAAATATATAAATCAATTATTAAAACTATATATTCAAATTATTCTACTTAGCTCACGAACAGCGCCCTCTATCAACGATTAAATTATGCTGATGCAAACAATAGATAATGCTAATAACAAACAATTATAAAAAAATCTATCTAAATATATATCACTCGGGTAGATATGCACAGGGGTCAATCCCGGGGCGAAGCCCGGATCACCCGTTAGTGTTGTATTGTAACAACATATTGTCTTCGAGGAATGTTTTTAACTTTATTTGCATATTATCTCGAGCTTTCGGATATTATAAACCCTTCTACGGACTATACAACCTTGCAAACTGTTGTAGAAGGGTTTGCGATAACCGAAAGCTTGATAGTATATGCAAAAAAGCAAGAAACATATCCTTGGAGACAGTGGGTAGTACGTTTTGTTATTGGAATGATAAAATAATGCATTGTTTTTATCCATTTTTTTTAAAGGGAGAGGTGCCTCTTGGTATAATTATTTTACCATCTTATATTTACTACTGCTGGAATGCCCACTCTTCTTCACCGCTAGACAACAGACAATGTTGTAGATCTATATCAATTTGTAAATAGCAGAGAGATTTATCATAGGTTTAACTATTTTTGTAAATATATTTATGATTATCTTTAACCTGAAAGGTTCAGGTTCCTAATATATATTATTGTTTCTCTTTTTATTTCGATTACTTTTTTTTTTTGTATAATATATGTGTTATAACTGTTTCTGTTTTTAAAAAAATGTAAATCGACGCAATTATCCCTAGCTGAGATATCGCGTTATGTGTGTTGAAATAAAATAATCTTATATTTTAGAGGATTCTATCTTCCGATTTTTTATTTATTTGACATATCGATATCCCAGCTTGGGATACTTACGCCTAAATACATTTTAGCAGCTTATATACAATTCATTTTATATACAATTCAATAACAACGACTAAAACAAAATTAAAACTGAGAAAGGTTTGTTTTTCTCAAATAGAAAAGAGAAAATCTAAAATGAATTTAGAAAAATTATTGAATTTTACATAAGTGTCTTTCGTAAATATAGAGGCAGCATTCATATTTCTTGAAAATAAAGATACTTCGGTCAGTAAATCTTTTTATTACCTCGACGTTTCGACATAATAAAAAAGGTAATAAAAAGATTTACTGGCCAAGTATCTTTATTTTCAAGACATATGAACGCCGGCCAGAGGCAACCTCTATCTTTACGATAAGTAAATATTGATTATTATTATTATTTTTTTTTAATCATATCTTATCGAGGAACCACCAGGAGAGGCCATAGAAAGACTGCTGGAAAGCTGCAAGACATCAGGGACCATAACGGCAAGGGCCACAGCACTGACCAGGAGTCATGATAGCAAATGTAAATATCTTTGTTTACTTTTACTGTTGTCATTATTGAAGTTGTAAATAAAAATATGTAATAGACTGACCATTCGCTACACTTTTTAGAGAAAAACTTGTAACATTTTTGAAAAATAATTATTATTTTTAATCATTATTATTTCCATATCTTGGAGTCCCTTCCCCCCCACACACATAAACTGACAGAATTTTTTTTCCTTTTATTTTTTATATAAAGAGTTTATTCTAGAGTTATATATATATATGGCCAATTCTGGAATAAAATCAATGAATAGTTAATTTATTCCGATAGATGGCGCAAGCCATCAGCAACTTTCAGTTTCACGATCAGGAAATGACCCTCCCCATGATTATATATTTATAAATTATTGTTAAAATACTACTTATTGTAAAAGAATATATTTGGATACTCGGCTTATCATCATAATCTTATTTAGAAACCATGATACTTCATCAATACATTCATTCAATTACTGTTTGTATTCAATAAATAATCTATATTATAAATGCAAATTTCATAAGTGTTGTTAAACTAAAAACTTTCGTTACAATGCATCAATTTCGACCAAATTTTCAACATTTATGTAAAACGAGATGGAGCAGGTTTTGCTTAACATCAAAATATTTTCCTAACTTTATAACATGCGTAACTTCGCTGTTATCGATTAAATACAAAAAAAATCAACAGAGTTAATTTTATTTATATATAAATACAAAAAAAATTCAGCAATTCATCCAACTCATCTAAAAAAATATTCAAAACAAGCAATTTAAGATAACACCATATGTAAAACAGTCGGCCAAGAAAACAACAACGATATTACATCTTTCTCACATATTCACACACAATCTTGATTAATAATTAAAACTAATCTTTAACATTGTTTATTATACTTCATAATATATAATATTCGTTAGGCAAACTTTCACTCGGATAAAACCCGGGCGAAGCCGGGTACACATCCGCTAGTCCCTAATAAAAATTAACTACTTATTATCAACTCACAATACTAATGATCAAAAAAAAAAATACTAAGTTTTAATTTGGATGTTTTAACGTAACACACAATACATTTAATCATTAATAATTTTTTTATAAAAAGACAATTTAAAATTTAAAATAAATATTAAAAAAAGAAAACAAACACTAATTACATACCTTAAAATCGCGTACGTAATTTCCATCCAAAAGAATTCGGTAAACATTGCGATCGCCATTTTGTTTGGAGCAGACGCGAGCGGGAAACAGATGACTTCGTCCCTCAGCATGTTCTTCTGTTTAAAATAGATGTCATTGTTTCCCCCCATTTGTGGACAGAATTAGACATCGAGGGTGGTGACATCTCATGTTTCTCTATCTTCTGCAGAAATTAATCGCCATGTTTATTTTTATATATTTTGTTTATTTAAAAAAATTATATATACGTGTAACAAGATCGAATCTAAATATGGCTTAATCATTTAAAATATATTTTCATCTAACTAACTTGCATACTAATTCTGTACATATTTAAAATATCTTTCTTTTCTTTTCTTTCAAAAATTTTTGTTTATGTTTAAAGTGCAAGTGTCCCTAGGGGATATAGCGTTCTAAGTCGAAATAAAGAATAAAGAAATAGAAGGAATCTGCTTTCTTATCTATTGGAACATAAGAAATGCATTTATTCTTTTTTTAGAATTTTTTTTTTTTAAACCTGGTTCAAATCACATTAATAGGTACCGCTCAGCAAGAGCAACCTAGTTCATGATAATTGAACAATGAATAATATATGAAGGTATTATTCACATGTTAAACAAATTTTAAAGCGGGATTCAATCCCAGTTCATGACTGTCGGGAACCGAGGTGTTACCCTTCGTCCACCGATTTTATTATTTTTTTTAACGATTTCACGATTATAAATGATCGTTTCCGATTTAAGACCCAAATGGCTTTTATAACAAAGAGATTGCTTAAAACCCTAAATAATTAATTATATTATTTAATTGAACATTATAACTCAGGTCATTTGATTGGAAGACAAGACATTTGTCATGCACAATTATCAATTGACAATTTAACAATTTTATTGCTTTTTTCATCAATTTTACAAAAGTGGAAAAATAAAAGAGTAAAAGGGCATATAAAGTGTGGGGAATATATATATAGTTGTGTACAAATGTCTTCAGCAAGGAAGGACTTCCCAACCTTGAGAAAGTTCTCCTCCAGAACGGTCTTCTTGAACACACCTCAGTTCCAACGCGAGAAAGTACTTAAGATGCGTGTCTTGGCAGACGCATATGATGATTTTGCCTTAGAATGCTTGACCGCTGTGAAGGCCTAATAATTGATGATGTCTTGGCAGACGCCAGGATGGCTAGGGCGTCATCGTCTAGGCCATGCCCAAAGACCCAGCCCTGCAGGTCAGAGGTTCGCCCGATGTGGTAAATGCCTCCCGGATCTCATATCAAGTTTTTACTTTTAACGTTTCAACTGATTTTCATTCAAGACATCTCATTTTTGCACCTTCCTATTGCTATATATATTTTAAAAATTGATATATATATAATGCTTACACTGATTCAATTGTTTTTAAAATACTAAAAACTTGTATATAATTTATAAAAGCAATTCCGTGCTATCTACATGCAAGAAATGAAAACAATAATCATTATAATGTTTTTTAAACAAACTTCTACTGCCCTTATGGCGATAATAAAATATTTGGGAGGACTTGGCTCATCGGTGGTGAACCTTCCCAGTGGTTTCGTCAATTTAATCTACAGATCGCTTTTTAGAGCTTTTA
>CP092884.1:52753285-52775250 GCA_030710605.1 Cordylochernes scorpioides
CAAGCCTTGGTCTTTCACTGTCTGGATACCAAGACAGAGGAGGTGCATGGCGTCGTAGAAACTGGCAGTGAAGTAGTTCACCTACACGACATCACTTACTACACTACAGAACTGCCTCTATATGGATTGACATTTTTACAGTGAGATATTAATCTTAATGGCTACCTCTCCCTTCAAAATAGACGTAACGCGACATCTATTGACCTTCTCTGCAATCCAGCATACCTGGGGGATTGTAATAATTATAATAGTCAGTTTTTTAAGTCTTTTTTTTTTTCAGATAACCATATCTAAGAATTCGACCAATTCCATAACTCCTCTCGTAGGACGTTATGAAATCGAAGCCGTCCCTGTACTGATGAGGGCCATAGCCTGAAACCATGGTATACTGGTTGTTGACTTTTGTCTGGATTTGACAAAACTGGTGTTGTGGCTTATTCTTTATCAATCACTAGTAAAGTTTTTTACTAGAGTGATGCCTGGTGAACATCGTCCTGATGTACAATTAAAGGGAGAGGTACCTCTTTCAGGGTACATATATATAGAGTAAAAAAAATTGTGGCGCCGCCACTTTATTGCCCGTAGTATGTGTATTGAAACTTTGTCCCAGTTCGTGCTCGCTGAAGCAAAGTGTGGTCGCCACATAATAATAAAAAATCTATCAGCAACATCAAGTTGTTCCTGCGGAGAAACTGAACAAAATTCACCTTATCTACGACCGTCTGAACTTTACAGAAGTGAGACATCGTTTGTTCCTTGATCTAAGTGATTTACTTACTGGCAATTCTCCACCAAACTCTGCAGCGCTGGCAGAGGCGCCATGTTCTTTGTACATAGTATCATGCATATATATATAATTATATTTTTTAAATAGTACAGACTGTGCACTTTGCATGTATTGACAAAATGTCGATAAAATTATTTTAAATGTCTAATTTTCTAAATGATATAACTCTCTTACATCTCTATAAATTTTATAAGCTCTGTCATTTGATATACATGTAAATCTATAAATATTTAATCCTAAGTTTCAGTTCAGGGAACAGGTTAAATCAATGTTTAGTTGATTTCTGTTCTACTAGATGGCGCTCTCTGCCATCTGAAAGTTCATGTGACCGTGGTCAGGATATGCCTTTTTTGATTTTAATAACAAACGCCTGACCTTTTTTATTTATTTATTATTTTTATTTTTCATATAAATATATATATATCTCTAAAGAGACAAGGGTCGCCTCTCCCGTCAAAATACATGTCAAAACCCGACGCCATCTATTGACCGTCGCTGCAAGCTAGCGGCATCAGGTCGGTGACAAAGCCACAACACCAACTTTGACAAACTGAAAAGCGTTCACCTAGAGACCATGGTTTCGGGCTAATGGCTCTCGTCAGCCTAGGGCGGACTTTATTCCATGAGATCCACACGGGATCTAATGGAATCTTGACAATCTGCCAAAGAGGTGTTTAGCTGGCAAAGTGGCTGGGCCAAATCTATATATATAAATACTAGCCGAATGACCCGGGCAACGCCCGTGTTTTACTCGATTGAATGTTTTGATTCAAATACTATTTGTTACAATTATAAATTGGCGCCTTAAATAAATGTATATGTTAGTTAATAACTATAGCCTATGTGCTTTATCTGTCTATGTACTGTTGGCTTTGGTAGGCGTCTCTTACTGGGAAAAGGAAAGAGAGGATTCCATTTGGTTATTAACTAATATATGCATTTATTTAAGGAGCGACCCGCTCCAACACAATAGTTACAAAAACGAAAAGCGAGTGGGGGAGCATGATGGGGGGGGGGGGGGGGGGGCAAAGGTGGCGTGATCGTAGCCAACCAATAGGAGAGCGCCATTCCAAAAAAAAAAAAGCAAACGGTGACAGAGGTGAAAACTGATTAAGAGATGAAGAATTGATGACGCTCGTAACTGTATATAGAATAATCAAAGAGCAAGGTGTCACAAACTTACCACGTCCTCGTCATAGCGGAAGTCATATTGGTCCATCGCCCGCTCCTTCACCTTGGCTGAGAAATTAAGAAACCGAGGCGAGCTAAGGTTCTGGGGCAGGCTGACAATAAGAAGGCTGGGATAGGCATCTTTCAGCATCCGTTTCACCAAGGGATGTTCTGTACACCCAGCGTTCACTCTCACACACATTTCACAACGTTTCATTTAAAACTATTCAACCTACAAGACTCAAATCCACTCATGAAAACACACAGATATGTAAGAAATGGGGGAACACACATACACATGAAAAATAATTTCATGAATATCTTGAATATCCTTAGAGTTATTTGCAGATTTGTAGATTTAACTCGCAAGCAGCGCCCCCATTGTGACGATGTTAACAAGTTTTCTTATCACTAAGTTTGTTATCTTAAATATTATTTATCAAAAGTAAGATTATCTCAGGATGACACGGCAATTTATTTGAGACAAGAATAATGATACAATTCAAGGCGAAGATATATAGCGCCCCCTCTGGATAGCGCTTCCCTCTCTATAGCGCCCGATTTTAAATATGTAGTACGATGCGATTTTTACATTAAAAGTGACCTGTCTATAACACCCCCTCTCTATAACATCCTATTTTAGTGAGATCAAAAGGGAGCGCTATAGACAGGTTTAACTGTATATACAAAACGTATAGCAATTATAAATTAAGAAAATAGAACAAAAAAAAGTGAAATTATGCTGGGACCTGGTTGATAAATTATGAAAAAAATCATCGTCTGATTAATCAAGAAAATGAATATTATCAATGTTCTGAAATAAGGTAAAAAATAAACGACACTCATGGACTTAAGGAAGTTGTACCTTTAGCATGCATATCGGGATTCAGACAATAACTCTGTAAGATATTACAGTGATCTTTATTGAAAACATACGAGAGAACCAATATACACTCATGGACAAAACTTAAGGAAGTTGTACCTTATAGCATGTTTATCGGGATTCAGACAATAACTCTGAAAGATATTACAGTGACATTTATTGAAGACACACGAGATAACCAAGTGTGAACAAAATTGCCTCTCTCTCTCTCTCAAAAAAAAAAAAAAAAAAAACAGACGACCGACGACATCAAAGACTTTCTACTTCCTTAAGTTTAGTCCATGAGTGTAAGAGAGAGAGAGAGAGAGAGAAATCATAAACACACCCATTAAAGCTACGGAAATATAGATCCCTAGAATATTTACCATTGCTATGCTGAGATTCACTCTAATAAAATGTGAATACAGTAGATAAACTATACAGTAATCAAAGAGTGTGTGTGTTATAAAAAAAAAATTCAATTCCATCCAATAGATGGCGCTGGTTTATATGGGAGTGGGTAGAATGGAGGATAAGACAACGATAATCTCCCTATTCGCTATTCTATATACAGTTACGAGCGTCATCAATTCTTCATCTCTTAATCAGTTTTCATCTCTGTCACCGTTTGCTTTTTTTTTAATGGCGCCCTCCTATTGGTTGGCTACGATCACGCCACCTTTGCCCCCCCCCCCCACTCGCTTTTTCGTTTTTGTAACTATTGTGTTGGAGCGGGTCGCTCCTTAAATAAATGCATATATTAGTTAATAACCAAATGGAATCCTCTCTTTCTTTTTCCCAGTAAGAGACGCCTACGGAAGCCAACAGTACATAGACAGATAAAGCACATAGGCTATAGTTATTAACTAATATATGCATTTATTTAAGGCGCCAATTTATAATTGTAACAAATAGTATTTGAATCAAAACATTCAATGGGGTAAAACACGGGCGTTGCCCGGGTCATTCGGCTAGTATAAGAAGAAACACGAGTCAGGGAGAAAAGATTATTTTATAAGAGGACGATCGTACAAGCTTTCGTACAAGACGTCCGAGAAGGGTACCCGTAGAAAGACGTCTTGCTCGAAAGCTTGTAGATTGTCCTCTTGTAAAAGAAGCTCTTCTTCCTGACTCGTGTTTCTTCTTCTATAATGGCGTTTGTTGAACTCACCCGGTCCTCCAGCCCACGAGTAGTTGCCCTTGGCCATGGAGTGGATGAGCTCTGGGTAGATGAAGGCATACTCCCCTGTCTGGGTCATCCCCAGCTCTCTGGCTCGCAGCATCATCTGGCGGACGTCTTTCTCCCCTCCCAGCAGTACGATGACTGCAACATACACATTGTAGGCGGGGTATGTGTAGTGGGCGTGGTTTAATTGGGACATTGTAGGCGGGGTATGTGTAATGGGCGTGGTTTAATTGTGACGTAGGCGGGGAAAGATACATATAGTGAGCGTGGTTTAATTGGGACATTGTAGGCTGGGCAAGGTACATGTAGTGGGCGTGGTTTAATTGTGACATTTTAGGCGGGGCAAGGTACATGTAGTGGGCGTGGTTTAATTGTGACATTTTAAGCGGGGCAAGGTATATGTAGTGAGCATGGTTTAATTGTGACATTTTAGGCTGAGCAAGGTACATGTAGTGGGCGTGGTTTAATTGTGACATTGTAGGCGGGGCAAGGTACATGTAGTGGGCGTGGTTTAATTGGGACATTGTAGGGGGTCAAGCTAGAGACCAACAATGGTTTATGATTTTTTTTTTCCAAATCGAAAATTTTCCTGATATAATAATAATCACTTTTATGTTTCTCTAAATTTATTCTATAAAGCAAATGATTCTAATATTTTTGTACCTCATTTTGCTTTTAAATGAGACCAAAAAAAGTTAGTTTCTCATTTCACAAAGTGTTGAAGAAAACTCATTGATAAATATTGAGCTTATCTGTGATGGAGTGTTGTAAAATTTGACCACGTGAAAATTCTCAAGCAAAACGAATTACTTGATAAAGAAGTATATATCAAAGAATGTTCATGTAACAAAGCAAAATTTTCTATATGAAAATGATAACGAAATAGCCTTTGGCTCTGCTATTTAAATTTGAAATTGCCATGAAAAATCAATTAGGAAGATATTTCGAATTGAAATCAGAAGAAATTCAGCAAGAGATTTTCTATATATTTGATTATATTCTTAGAAGATGCCTGAATTTGCCAAAATATACCTAAAATAAAATTAAATAATTGAAATATAAAAACAAACGTTTAGTTTCAAACAAGTTTTTTTAATGACGAGAAAGTCAGGTAAGAGAATTTCTATGAACATTCATACAAATCCAAATTCCTGGAAACGGAAAACACAAATATATCAAAAGAATTACAAATATGCATCAATCTCAGCTCTCAAGTCTAGTTAGTGTCACCTCTCTACTGATGAGGGCCACAATGTCATATGTCACCAAGATGTCTTATACAACCTGGTGATATTATGTGTCGACATCTGATTGGTTGGTTTGATAGAATTCTACATAAAGCCTAATTGATCATCTTAGAGAAGAATTCTGACAATTTCTAATCAACCTAATTTACATATTGCCAGACTATATATTAATGATATTCATATATACATATACGTTTACATATGTATATTATAGAGATATATCTAGAGTATAGACAATACCTACCACAACCTAGAGCACTATAACATCACCTTACCTATATGACAGTAAAAGCAATCGCTAACTACCCACCATGATTATCATGGCCTGTACCACATGTACTTGGGATTAAAAAAAAACTATATGACAGAGAGATATAAGTTGTGTTTTAATAGAAGAAACTACAAAAGAAATATGTTCTCATCAATGAGCTGATATGGGAAAGGAAAACATAACCATTTTGCCGCTGTGATTACATACCTTTAAGAGTGCAAATTAAAAAAAAAAGATGCTTTTTTGATTATCAAATAATTGGGTAGCAAAAATAAATAAAGATTTTTAAAATATAGTAATAAAATAAGAAAAACATTCATTACCCTTTAAAATATTTAGATTAAAAATTACAATTCATTGTGAACTAGTCAAATAGGTAAGATGGAAAGTTATGCAATAGTTGTGCAACTCAACATCTCAATCTGTATTTGCCTTGACGGTACAACACTAAGTACTGTTTAAATATCTATAAAATATCCTGTTTTATGTTGGAAATGTTCTTGTGAACTTTAGAACACTTCGTATGAACTTCTAAGATAAATCACCACCAAATCGATTTTAAAAAGAATTAATAATACAAACCGCGTGAAGGCCACGTATTAAAAAGGGGACTCGGTGACAATCTGTTGACCATAAAGGCTGCTGTGTTCCCTGTGTTCTACTAACGGCTAGTGACAGTAGCTATTGACAGCCGGGGCTTACACCCCTGAGGTAATGACACTTCACTACGTGTTGGCGACGTGATTATCATCCATTCCACGTCTGCCGAAGGGACGTGTGGACTGGAACTCAACTTCCGATAGCTTGCTCGCTCCACAGACCCGGACTGGGGCTAGGCTGCTGGTTCTGCGCAAAACTCCGATGGGAGGCCTCGCGTGTTGACGTAAGTCCGGCTTTCAGCGTTGTGAGGACCGGCAGTGCTGTCTTCAGTCCGCCCACTTTGTTGTCAATAGAACACTCTACAGCCGGAATGGGAAGTTGGGGTCGGGGGTGTAGCAATACATGACGGTGTGTCTAACCCCCTCTGTGTTATGTACTACTCTGATCAAAAAGTTTCGACACTTTGCTCATAAAATCCTGAAAACTCAATATATTTCTTCCGGTTTGTGGCAAACGCAAGCGTCGCCCTTGGCTTGGAGACCTACCATTTTCAAAAATCACGCGCCACAATAGCGCGAGCAGCGGCTGTTCGAAGTGAAGCCATTTTGCCCGTGCTTCGATTTCGTTAGTCACCGAAATGGAGGATCAACGAATTTGCATCAAGTTCTGTGTGAAAAACGGATTCAAGGGTGCCGAAATTTTTTGGATGTTGCAAACAGCCTACGGGGATGCCATCATGAGCCAAAGACGAGTTTTCGAGTGGTACAAGCGCTTCAAGGAGGGTCGGGAAGAGACCGCCGACAACGAGCGTTCCGGGAAGGCCGTCCACATCAACCACGCCTGAAAAAGTGGACAAGGTGTTGGAACTGGTGCGTGAAGACCGACGAATAACTGTCAGAGAGGTCGCCGAAGAAGCAGGGATATCATTCGGGTCGACTCAATCGATAATGAAGGACATTTTGGGAGTGAGAAGACTCAACGCCGTTATCGTTCCCAGAAGATTTGCCTTTTGATCAAAAGAACGCTCGGAAAGAAACGGCCAGTCTCAATCTCGAAGCGACAACCGACGACCCCGAATTGCTGAAGAGGGTCATTACTGGAGACGAAACATGGATTTACGGCTTTGATTCGGAAACTACCCAACGGGCAACGGAGTGGCGCTTCAAAAATGAGCCGAGACCAAAGAAAGCGAGAAAGGCTCCCAGCAAAGTCAAGGTCATGTTGACGGCGTTCTTCGACTACCAGGGCATCGTTCATAATGAATTTCAACAAAAAGGCTCTACAATAACTGCTGACTCCTACCTGGGAGTTTTGAGGCGATTGAGGGTAGCGATCAGGCAGAAACGGCCGGAGCTGTGAAGGAGCAAGTCGTGGATCCTCCACCACGATAACGCGCCGGCGCACACAACCCTCAAAATCTCGAAGTTCCTGCAGGACCACTCAACCTCTGTGTTCCCCCAACCCCCCCTACAGTCCCGATTTGGCCCCCTGCGACTTCTTCCTTTTTGGAAAGCTCAAAAAAAAAGTTAAAGGGTCGGAAATTTCAGAGCATAGAAGAGATCAAAGTGGAATCGAAGAAGGTCATGAAGGCGATCCCGAAAACAGACTACCAGAGGTGTTTTGCCGACTGGAAAAAAAAGGTGGCTGAAGTGCATCGCGGCCAACGGGGACTACTTTGAAGGGGACAATTTGAATTTGGTAGAATAATAAAGTTTTTTTAACTTATGAGCAAAGTGTCGAAACTTTTTGGTCAGAGTAGTATCTAGATGTCACGTGGAGCCGTTTCTAGTTAACATTTAGGTAAATGTCCCTTCTTTATAACTTGGTCTTCACGCGGTAAAAAAGATATAAACGTGTGAGGAATCTTTTCTCTTGTCTATATATATGTGGTGATTTTTCTTTGATGTAAATAAAAGTATTTTAACGACAATAAAGAAAGGCCTTTTAAAATTATTATTCCTAGTAAACACACGTGATACAGACCATGATAATCATGGTGGGCAGTAGTTGGCGACTGCTTTTACTGTAAGTACACTACATGTCTACACATGTTGAAAACAGACTTTTGTACATACAAGTGTGCCAGAACTCCGTTTAGTTACTTACAATCGATGGTATATAATGAAAGGGAAAAAAAAACGTCAAATGCGAGTTTTGAACCAGGACTATAGGTATCGAAAATCGACAATTTTTATTATTACTCCGCCAACCCGGTATAGTGACTAGAGTAACTAAATAAATGCTCCAGATATTTCTTCGTCGGGGCGTTGCCACTCGGCTAGTTTCATATAAAACAAAAGGATAGAATTGGAGAGATGTCAAGAAGATGGAAGACTCGGAGAAAATTGTATCATTTGTGTCTCAGCTAGCAACGGGTGACTACATAATGGCTAGCCACGCCCTCCATTTGTGTAATGAGCTTTCCTGGAAAACATTGCTGTCTCTGTCTATCGATTTACTTCAGTAAAACCTCTCATAAGCGACCATCTGATGAGTGACCACTTCTCATAAACGTCCTACAAATATATTCCTTTATCAGCACATCTAAAGAATCCTATCTATAAATTCCAATTCTCTAGTTTATTAAATAGTCAACAATATTTGAAACGGTATTTTCTTTATTGTGAGAGTGTTGTTGTTGTTGTCGTGTCCAATGAAGAGCCTCAGATGTCTCCGTACATCTCTATCACAGCAGTCGTTCTCTATCTTGGGTGTGTATACTGTATTGTTGTTGTTGTCGTGTCCAATGAAGAGCCTCAGATGTCTCCGTACATCTCTATCACAGCAGTCGTTCTCTATCTTGGGTGTGTATACTGTATTATTGTTGTTGTGTCCAATAAAGAGCCTCAGATGTCTTCGTACATCTCTATCACAGCAGTCATTCTCTATCTTGGGTGTGTATACTGTATTGTTGTTGTTGTGTCCAATGAAGAGTCTCAGATGTCTCCTTACATCTCTATCACAGCAGTCGTTCTCTATCTTGGGTGTGTATACTGTATTGTTGTTGTTGTCGTGTCCAATGAAGAGCTTCAGATGTCTCCGTACATCTCTATCACAGCAGTCGTTCTCTATTTTGGGTGTGTATACTGTATTGTTGTTGTTGTCGTGTCCAATGAAGAGCCTCAGATGTCTCCATACATCTCTATCACAGCAGTCGTTCTCTATCTTGGGTGTGTATACTGTATTGTTGTTGTTGTCGTGTCCAATGAAGAGCCTCAGATATCTCCGTACATCTCTATCACAGCAGTCGTTCTCTATCTTGGGTGTGTATACTGTATTGTTGTTGTTGTCGTGTCCAATGAAGAGCCTCAGAAGTCTCCGTACATCTCTATCACAGCAGTCGTTCTCAATCTTGGGTGTGTATACTGTATTGTTGTTGTTGTCGTGTCCAATAAAGAGCCTCAGATATATCCGTACATCTCTATCACAGCAGTCGTTCTCTATCTTGGGTGTGTATACTGTATTGTTGTTGTTGTCGTGTCCAATAAAGAGCCTCAGATATCTCCGTACATCTCTATCACAGCAGTCGTTCTCTATCTTGGGTGTGTATACTGTATTGTTGTTGTTGTCGTGGCCAATGAAGAGCCTCAGATATCTCCGTACATCTCTATCACAGCAGTCGTTCTCTATCTTGGGTGTGTGTATTGTTGTTGTTGTCGAGTCCAATGAAGAGCCTCAGATATCTCCGTACATCTCTATCACAGCAGTCGTTCTCTATCTTGGGTGTGTATACTGTATTGTTGTTGTTGTCGTGTCCAATGAAGAGCCTCAGATGTCTCCGTACATCTCTATCACAGCAGTCGCTCTCTATCTTGGGTGTGTATACTGTATTGTTGTTGTTGTTGTGTCCAATGAAGAGCCTCAGATATCTCCGTACATCTCTATCACAGCAGTCGTTCTCTATCTTGGGTGTGTATACTGTATTGTTGTTGTTGTCGTGTCCAATGAAGAGCCTCAGATGTCTCCGTACATCTCTATCACAGCAGTCGTTCTCTATCTTGGGTGTGTATACTGTATTATTGTTGTTGTGTCCAATGAAGAGCCTCAGATATCTCCGTACATCTCTATCACAGCAGTCGTTCTCTATCTTGGGTGTGTATACTGTATTGTTGTTGTCGTGTCCAATGAAGAGCCTCAGATATCTCCGTACATCTCTATCACAGCAGTTGTTCTCTATCTTGGGTGTGTATACTGTATTGTTGTTGTTGTCGTGTCCAATGAAGAGCCTCAGATGTCTCCGTACATCTCTATCACAGCAGTCGTTCTCTATCTTGGGTGTGTATACTGTATTATTGTTGTTGTGTCCAATGAAGAGCCTCAGATATCTCCGTACATCTCTATCACAGCAGTCGTTCTCTATCTTGGGTGTGTATACTGTATTGTTGTTGTCGTGTCCAATGAATAACCTCAGATATCTCCGTACATCTCTATCACAGCAGTTGTTCTCTATCTTGGGTGTGTATACTGTATTGTTGTTGTTGTTGTGTCCAATGAAGAGCCTCAGATGTCTCCGTACATCTCTATCACAGCAGTCGTTCTCTATTTTGGGTGTGTATACTGTATTGTTGTTGTCGTGTCCAATGAAGAGCCTCAGATGTCTCCGTACATCTCTATCACAGCAGTCGTTCTCTATCTTGGGTGTGTATACTGTATTGTTGTTGTCGTGTCCAATGAAGAGCCTCAGATGTCTCCGTACATCTCTATCACAGCAGTCGTTCTCTATCTTGGGTGTGTATACTGTATTGATGTTGTCGTGTCCAATGAAGAGCCTCAGATGTCTCCGTACATCTCTATCACAGCAGTCGTTCTCTATCTTGGGTGTGTATACTGTATTGATGTTGTCGTGTCCAATGAAGAGCCTCAGATGTCTCCGTACATCTCTATCACAGCAGTCGTTCTCTATCTTGGGTGTGTATACTGTATTGTTGTTGTTGTCGTGTCCAATAAAGAGCCTCAGATGTCTCCGTACATCTCTATCACAGCAGTCGTTCTCTATCTTGGGTGTGTATACTGTATTATTGTTGTTGTGTCCAATAAAGAGCCTCAGATGTCTTCGTACATCTCTATCACAGCAGTCATTCTCTATCTTGGGTGTGTATACTGTATTGTTGTTGTTGTGTCCAATGAAGAGTCGCATATGTCTCCTTACATCTCTATCACAGCAGTCGTTCTCTATCTTGGGTGTGTATACTGTATTGTTGTTGTTGTCGTGTCCAATGAAGAGCCTCAGATGTCTCCGTACATCTCTATCACAGCAGTCGTTCTCTATCTTGGGTGTGTATACTGTATTGTTGTTGTTGTCGTGTCCAATGAAGAGCTTCAGATGTCTCTGTACATCTCTATCACAGCAGTCGTTCTCTATCTTGGGTGTGTATACTGTATTGTTGTTGTTGTCGTGTCCAATGAAGAGCTTCAGATGTCTCCGTACATCTCTATCACAGCAGTCGTTCTCTATCTTGGGTGTGTATACTGTATTGTTGTTGTTGTCGTGTCCAATGAAGAGCTTCAGATGTCTCCGTACATCTCTATCACAGCAGTCGTTCTCTATCTTGGGTGTGTATACTGTATTGTTGTTGTTGTCGTGTCCAATGAAGAGCTTCAGATGTCTCCGTACATCTCTATCACAGCAGTCGTTCTCTATCTTGGGTGTGTATACTGTATTGTTGTTGTTGTCGTGTCCAATGAAGAGCCTCAGATGTCTCCATACATCTCTATCACAGCAGTCGTTCTCTATCTTGGGTGTGTATACTGTATTGTTGTTGTTGTCGTGTCCAATGAAGAGCCTCAGATATCTCCGTACATCTCTATCACAGCAGTCGTTCTCTATCTTGGGTGTGTATACTGTATTGTTGTTGTTGTCGTGTCCAATGAAGAGCCTCAGAAGTCTCCGTACATCTCTATCACAGCAGTCGTTCTCAATCTTGGGTGTGTATACTGTATTGTTGTTGTTGTCGTGTCCAATAAAGAGCCTCAGATATATCCGTACATCTCTATCACAGCAGTCGTTCTCTATCTTGAGTGTGTATACTGTATTGTTGTTGTTGTCGTGTCCAATAAAGAGCCTCAGATATCTCCGTACATCTCTATCACAGCAGTCGTTCTCTATCTTGGGTGTGTATACTGTATTGTTGTTGTTGTCGTGTCCAATGAAGAGCCTCAGATATCTCCGTACATCTCTATCACAGCAGTCGTTCTCTATCTTGGGTGTGTGTATTGTTGTTGTTGTCGA
Source organism: Cordylochernes scorpioides (assembly GCA_030710605.1). Taxonomy (NCBI): domain Eukaryota; kingdom Metazoa; phylum Arthropoda; class Arachnida; order Pseudoscorpiones; family Chernetidae; genus Cordylochernes; species Cordylochernes scorpioides. The sequence continues at coordinate 52,765,638 of CP092884.1, forward strand.
GTCCAATGAAGAGCCTCAGATATCTCCGTACATCTCTATCACAGCAGTCGTTCTCTATCTTGGGTGTGTATACTGTATTGTTGTTGTTGTCGTGTCCAATGAAGAGCCTCAGATGTCTCCGTACATCTCTATCACAGCAGTCGCTCTCTATCTTGGGTGTGTATACTGTATTGTTGTTGTTGTTGTGTCCAATGAAGAGCCTCAGATATCTCCGTACATCTCTATCACAGCAGTCGTTCTCTATCTTGGGTGTGTATACTGTATTGTTGTTGTTGTCGTGTCCAATGAAGAGCCTCAGATGTCTCCGTACATCTCTATCACAGCAGTCGTTCTCTATCTTGGGTGTGTATACTGTATTATTGTTGTTGTGTCCAATGAAGAGCCTCAGATATCTCCGTACATCTCTATCACAGCAGTCGTTCTCTATCTTGGGTGTGTATACTGTATTGTTGTTGTCGTGTCCAATGAAGAGCCTCAGATATCTCCGTACATCTCTATCACAGCAGTTGTTCTCTATCTTGGGTGTGTATACTGTATTGTTGTTGTTGTCGTGTCCAATGAAGAGCCTCAGATGTCTCCGTACATCTCTATCACAGCAGTCGTTCTCTATCTTGGGTGTGTATACTGTATTATTGTTGTTGTGTCCAATGAAGAGCCTCAGATATCTCCGTACATCTCTATCACAGCAGTCGTTCTCTATCTTGGGTGTGTATACTGTATTGTTGTTGTCGTGTCCAATGAAGAACCTCAGATATCTCCGTACATCTCTATCACAGCAGTTGTTCTCTATCTTGGGTGTGTATACTGTATTGTTGTTGTTGTTGTGTCCAATGAAGAGCCTCAGATGTCTCCGTACATCTCTATCACAGCAGTCGTTCTCTATTTTGGGTGTGTATACTGTATTGTTGTTGTCGTGTCCAATGAAGAGCCTCAGATGTCTCCGTACATCTCTATCACAGCAGTCGTTCTCTATCTTGGGTGTGTATACTGTATTGTTGTTGTCGTGTCCAATGAAGAGCCTCAGATGTCTCCGTACATCTCTATCACAGCAGTCGTTCTCTATCTTGGGTGTGTATACTGTATTGATGTTGTCGTGTCCAATGAAGAGCCTCAGATGTCTCCGTACATCTCTATCACAGCAGTCGTTCTCTATCTTGGGTGTGTATACTGTATTGATGTTGTCGTGTCCAATGAAGAGCCTCAGATGTCTCCGTACATCTCTATCACAGCAGTCGTTCTCTATCTTGGGTGTGTATACTGTATTGATGTTGTCGTGTCCAATAAAGAGCCTCAGATGTCTCCGTACATCTCTATCACAGCAGTCGTTCTCTATCTTGGGTGTGTATACTGTATTGATGTTGTCGTGTCCAATAAAGAGCCTCAGATGTCTCCGTACATCTCTATCACAGCAGTCGTTCTCTATCTTGGGTGTGTATACTGTATTGATGTTGTCGTGTCCAATAAAGAGCCTCAGATGTCTCCGTACATCTCTATCACAGCATTCGTTCTCTATCTTGGGTGTGTATACTGTATTGTTGTTGTTGTCGTGTCCAATGAAGAGCTTCAGATGTCCCCGTACATCTCTATCACAGCAGTCGTTCTCTATCTTGGGTGTGTATACTGTATTGTTGTTGTTGTTGTGTCCAATGAAGAGCCTTAGATGTCTCCGTACATCTCTATCACAGCAGTTGTTCTCTATCTTAGGTGTGTATACTGTATTGTTGTTGTTGTCGTGTCCAATGAAGAGCCTTAGATGTCTCCGTACATCTCTATCACAGCAGTCGTTCTCTATCTTGTGTGTATATACTGTATTGTTGTTGTTGTGTCCAATAAAGAGCCTCAGATGTCTCCGTACATCTCTATCACAGCAGTCCCAATGTTCTCTATCTTGGATGTGTATACTGTATTGTTGTTGTTGTCGTGTCCAATGAAGAGCCTCAGATGTCTCCGTACATCTCTATCACAGCAGTCGTTCTCTATCTTGGGTGTGTATACTGTATTGTCGTTGTTGTCGTGTCCAATGAAGAGCCTTAGATTCTCCGTACATCTCTATCACAGCAGTCGTTCTCTATCTTGTGTGTATATACTGTATTGTTGTTGTTGTGTCCAATGAAGAGCCTCAGATGTCTCCGTACATCTCTATCACAGCAGTCGTTCTCTATCTTGGGTGTATATACTGTATTGTTGTTGTTGTCGTGTCCAATGAAGAGCCTCAGATATCTCCGTACATCTCTATCACAGCAGTTGTTCTCTATCTTGGGTGTGTATACTGTATTATTGTTGTTGTGTCCAATGAAGAGCCTCAGATATCTCCGTACATCTCTATCACAGCAGTCGTTCTCTATCTTGGGTGTGTATACTGTATTGTTGTTGTCGTGTCCAATGAAGAGCCTCAGATGTCTCCGTACATCTCTATCACAGCAGTCGTTCTCTATCTTGGGTGTGTATACTGTATTATTGTTGTTGTGTCCAATGAAGAGCCTCAGATATCTCCGTACATCTCTATCACAGCAGTCGTTCTCTATCTTGGGTGTGTATACTGTATTGTTGTTGTCGTGTCCAATGAAGAGCCTCAGATATCTCCGTACATCTCTATCACAGCAGTTGTTCTCTATCTTGGGTGTGTATACTGTATTGTTGTTGTTGTCGTGTCTAATGAAGAGCCTCAGATGTCTCCGTACATCTCTATCACAGCAGTCGTTCTCTATCTTGGGTGTGTATACTGTATTATTGTTGTTGTGTCCAATGAAGAGCCTCAGATATCTCCGTACATCTCTTTCACAGCAGTCGTTCTCTATCTTGGGTGTGTATACTGTATTGTTGTTGTCGTGTCCAATGAAGAACCTCAGATATCTCCGTACATCTCTATCACAGCAGTCGTTCTCTTTCTTGGGTGTGTATACTGTATTGATGTTTTCGTGTCCAATAAAGAGCCTCAGATGTCTCCGTGCATCTCTAACACAGCAGTCGTTCTCTATCTTGGGTGTGTATACTGTATTGTTGTTGTTGTCGTGTCCAATAAAGAGCCTCAGATGTCTCCGTACATCTCTATCACAGCAGTCGTTCTCTATCTTGGGTGTGTATACTGTATTGATGTTGTCGTGTCCAATAAAGAGCCTCAGATGTCTCCGTACATCTCTATCACAGCAGTCGTTCTCTATCTTGGGTGTGTATACTGTATTGTTGTTGTTGTCCGGTCCAATAAAGAGCCTCAGATGTCTCCGTACATCTCTATCACAGCAGTCGTTCTCTTTCTTGGGTGTGTATACTGTATTGATGTTGTCGTGTCCAATAAAGAGCCTCAGATGTCTCCGTACATCTCTAACACAGCAGTCGTTCTCTATCTTGGATGTGTATACTGTATTGTTGTTGTTGTCGTGTCCAATAAAGAGCCTCAGATGTCTCCGTACATCTCTATCACAGCAGTCGTTCTCTATCTTGGGTATGTATACTGTATTGTTGTTGTTGTCGTGTCCAATGAAGAGCCTCAGATGTCTCCGTACATCTTTATCACAGCAGTCGTTCTCTATCTTGGGTGTGTAAAGCTGCTTTTCTGGGTCAATTTTCTGCAAGGAATGATTTGATGTCGCCGGTCTTTTTTTTTTTTTTTTTTTAAGGAGACGGAGGCAAAATTGTTCGCACTCGGTTATCTCGTGTGTCTTCAATAAAAGTCTATATGTAATATATTTCAAATTTATTGTATCAATCCCGATATACCTGCTGAAAGGTAAAACTTCCTTTAAGCTTTGTCCATGAGTGTATTTTCACTGCTTGATATAAAATACAATTGTCATAAAATTTCGAAAAGTTCAATAAACATTTGTATAGGCCTCAAAAAGTTTTGAATAAAAATATAAATTCGATTGTTTTTATCAGATTCTATATAGTTTTTACAAGGCTGAATTTGGAATAATTACTATGAGTATATATTATTTTTTCATATCAATGTACACTCATGGACAAAACTTAAGGAAGTTGTACCTTTTAGCATGTATATCGGGATTGAGACAATAACTCTGAAAGATATTACAATAACCTTTATTGAAGACACACGATATAACCAAGTGAGAATAAAATTGCCTATGTCTCCTTCAAAAAAATAGAAGACCGGCGACATCAAAGACTTCTTCAAGTTTTGTCCATGAGTGTAACTCTATATTTACATATTTCCCATATAACTTTGTAAATTTATATTTTTTTCTCTATTTCCCACCCCTTTTTCTGTATCTCTAAGTAAAATAGGTATACAAGACTAAAGGTCTTAATAAAGGTATTGATTGATTCATAGAAATATATTTAAAAAAAAAACTACCTGTTTTTTCAAGAGTCACGTATATTTTTGTGAATGTTTTTATTTATTTGCATATATCCAGCTTGATATCGTTTTATATATGTGTTTTGGTGTATTTCTACATTGATTTCGTTATTAGTTCTCTTAAAATGCTATTGGTCAATGGCTGACACGTGATATGGGTTACAACCACTAAGAGCTATCGCTATTGGCTAAAAATAAAAACCAATCGCGTGACAGGAAGCGACATTTCAGGGCACTCTGTCAGTAATGGGACACAAGAGACCACACAAACTTCCATGTGACATGTTTGTCCAGTGACAATTTTAGAAGCATATGTGATAAGACACAATTTGGATTATAGACTAGAACAGGGGTGGCAAACTGCGGCTCTTTGGATGTGAAGCTGCGGCTCTTTATATAGTTCTATATGTAAATATTATTTATACAAGTACTATTTATTGTTGGCAAGAAAAAAAATGTTGTGGCTCTTTAAAAACTTTGAAATTTTGTAAATTGTAATTTTTGACTTTTCCGACTCAAAAGTTTTCTGACCCCTAGTAACTACAAAATAATAAGAAAAATTCCAAATAAATAGTGTGTTACGTTTCGGTAACAGCGTTGTTACCATCATCAGACAAAAGTACTGAATGATAACAACGCTGTTACTGAAACGTCACACACTATTAGTTTATTTAGGCTTATTTTCCTTGTAGTTTTTATAAGCATCTGTTTTTACTTGATAAATTTGCATACTCTATACCTTCACTGTTTAATAACTAAGGTTGGTTGGTGGAATGGTATAAACAGTCACAAACCGGGATCTAATCCCGTATTGGGAAATTTGTTTTTCTTTCTGAAGAAAAATTACTTTAATGTATGTAAAATAGGGGACTATGCAAATCTCTGGAGATCTGGTTGAATCAGATTTGTCAAACTTTCCCTGTTGTACACAATCCTGTAGATAACTGTAGAAGCTGGGAGATGTAGAATTTGGATATTGTGTATTGGAGTGTTGGTTTTGTCGTTGTGTGGAAGTTGTTTAATAATAAATATAACCATACATAATAATTAGTTGTGGAGAAATAATTAGAATGTTAATAATTTAGCATGCGCAAGGGAATAAGACCAAATTCAAATAAATAAATAGTGTGTGACGTTTCGGTAACAGCGTTGTTACCATCTTCAGACAAAAGTACTGAATAATAAACACAAGGTAATAAGACCAATCCAAATAAATAAATAGTGTGTGACGTTTCGGTAAAAGTGTTGTTACCATCTTCAGACAGAAGTACTGAATAATAAACACAAGGTAATAAGACCAATCCAAATTAATGAAAAGTGAGTGACGTTTCGGTAACAGCGTTGTTACCATCTTCATACAAAAGTACTGATTTGTATTTGGTCTTATTACGTTATGTTTATAGATTCAGTACTTTTGTCTGAAGATGGTAACAACGCTGTTACCGAAATGTCACACACTATTTATTCATTTTCATTTGGTCTTATTACCTTGTGTTTATAATCTATAATCTAAATTGTACCTTATAATTTAGCACGCCTTATTTCACACCCGGATACATATTGTCACAAAGTACTTTAATTCAACTATTTTGTAGATATGTTTTTTTTTTTTTGCTTATCCCTAGTACACGTGGTACAGGCCATGATGATCATGGTGGGTAGTTAGCGACTGCTTTTTACTGTAAGCGCACCACATGTCTACACATGTGAAAGCAGTTCGACTTTGCACTTACAAATGTGCCAGAGCCCCGTTTGGTTACTTGCACTCGCTGGTGGGGTTGGACTTTTGCAAGAATCGGGGGGCCATTGGAGCATTTTTTTTTTTTTAACAGAAAAAAGTGTCCAATGCGGGGATTGAACCCGGGTCGTAGTGGTCGTAAACCAAACGGTTTAACCAGCCTTCCATGTCCTAACTAGTTTTCTATTAATTCATTTTTTTTTTTTGTTTGGGTCTATGTAAATATTTGAGAAATAGTTTTAGGCTTACACACACTCTCTAGAATAAGAGACACAAAGCATATAGTTGTTGTTGGCTTTTTCTATTGGACGGTGTGTTGAATAAAACTTACTTTTGAGTTTGCTCCGTGATTCCGTGGCTTACCAGCGACAGAATTAAAGAAAAGATTGTAACATTATAAAGGTGTTGGTAGAGAAATGGTACAGACTTTCGGATTACAACACCCATGACCCAGTATCGAATCCCGCATTTGAAACTTTTTTTTTTTTTTGTATAAAACAAAATTGCTTCATTGACGCACTCCCGATTCTTTCAAAAGTCCAACTTCACCAGTATGTGCAAGTAACCAAAGAGAACTCTGGCACATTTATAAGTGTAAATTTCTTTCTACATGTGTAGACATGTTCTTTATTCTTTATCTCTGTGATGACATAAAATGTATTCTGATTAACACCTTGGATGGGTTCATCATATGCATCAACTTCTACCTTTGCTTACTGAATAGATGATGATAAATGAGGTAATAAATGATGATGATGCGTCATTTACTGTGTCTGTTTGTACGAGAATAAGGGCATTAGATTCTACCCACCATGATTATCATGGTCTGTACCACTGTGTTAGTACTAAATACTACTACCCACTAGAAATCATTTTTAAAACCCTTCTTAGTTATATGGTGTGTTAGTATTTTTGTACAGTACAGTGACTTTGAGTCACTAACAGATTAAACTGGAGAGTATCTGTCTACAACGTCGACAATTGTCAACTTGATGGACCCTAACAACAAGACTTTTTTACTGAATCAAGTCTACAAGATTACAGAAATGGTTTATTTATGAAGAGTGTATCTTAAAGAGATAAGAAAAAAGAGAGAGGTACTTACTACGAGAACAGGTCTTCATGAATTTCATGACGTAATTTAGATCAGTGATGACAGTCTTGTTGTTATCTCTTTTATACTGTTGTCGACACACCACCTCCCCCAGATCCGTCAGTCTCTCGGCTAGAGTTCCATAGTAGACATCCCCAGCTCGGGACACCATACCGAACTTCTTCCAATCCAGACTCAACAGGAATCTATGGATGGCCCGTGCTTTGTCCCAGGCATCATAGGAGACACGTATGAGAGAGGTAAAACTTTGACGATCCTGTAGCACATCTCCCAAACCTGTCAGTAGAGGAATAGAGCGGTAAGCGGCATAGCGGCCAACAACAGCTAAATCATCCGAACATGCCGGGCCGATATAAGCAAGGACAGGACTCTTGCAATCAATTTCGGAAGCACGTCCCAATGCCAGTTCAGGTGAACAGCCTTCAGCATCATATACACCGTAGGTTAGTTTCAGCTCGCAGAGTTCTGCTCCCAACTCGATGGCAGGGCCGATATGTCTCATGTCAAAGCGATGAAGTCTGGATTCGTTGACCATGATAACGGCAGCTGCGGGGTCCCCGAGTCCGGTGGAAGGTCCGAGAGTCCAGAGCAGGAGCAGCGCAGCCCAGCCTGGCATGTCTGCATCGATCCACACCCAACAATTAGTCCACACGCACGTGCGCATTCTGTGACCGGCTTCGCCAATGCCGTTATAACATTTTTACATATTACCTCCTTGGCATCCTGCAACTCCAGAACACATTTTGGATTGTATTAGATACACTAAACAGGACCTTTGAGAGAGGTTACTGCTTATCATAAAACAGCTTAAGGAGCATAGACTCATGGAATTCCTGTAATCTTTACACAAGGAGATAAGGAACAATATACTACCTGTGACCTTGTGCGGGATCTGTTGTTCCGTTCTCACACTAACCCTAGAACATCTATACTAGTTTTCATACTGATCTTTCTCACACACACGTACTACGTATATGTAGTACAGGTATTACCACAGGCTACCTAGCACATATGTGAAAAGGATAATGTGCGAAAGCTTTTACAATGTGGGCAGCATGGAATTCTAAGCGGAGTCGGACAACAAATTATTTATCGTAAAATCAACTTTTCATTACATTATTTAATACAAATTATCAGAAGGGGTTAAATTATTGTATACTACATGTTGATGTTCTTTTTGTGTTGTGTTTATGTGTAGTGGTCAGTAGTTATTGTTGCTGGAACTCCGTATCTAGAAATCCAACCGCGAAAAAAAGCTTTTGCTACGCTTAGTGCAGTTTTGACCGAAATCGGAAAGGCTTCAGGCCATTTGAATATCTGTCTATAGAAGTCAAAATGTGGGTACAATTTTCAGAATGAGGTAAGGGGCCTATTAAATCAAGATGAACGTGTTCAAAGCGAGTTGATGGGAGAGGAAAAAGTTCGTGTTTTGTAATTGTATGCCTGTGAATTTTGTTTTTCTGACAGGCGTAATAATTAGCTAGGCAGTATGTCTCCAAGTTCTTCTTGAGTCAACAATAGCTGTAGTTTTTTTAATTCGCTGACAACGGTACATTTAATTATGGCCTTCTTTAGCGCGTCATATTTATTGTCTGGTGGAAGTGCACAATGAATTCACGTACCTCTATGGCAGTTGATGGAGGTAAAGTGAAATTAGATAAGAAAATTTGGTGTCATCATTTGTAATTGGACTTGGCTCTTGTTCAATAAAAATTTAGATTCCAATGTTATGAACCACAATTCTGGATCGTTTGGCCAAAATTCGGGTGCTTTAATCGAGTCCATTTTGAGAATATATTGTATTGAAAAAATTATATATCCTTAAGCGAGATTAAAATTCAGAAATATAATTTTGATTTTTTTTTTTTATTTGAAAAGAAATAAATATTCGAATATTAGGTTATAATTTTTATATTGTAAGTTATATATTCTTTTTGATTGCCTTTTTAATGTGTATGTAAATGTATTTAATATTTATATTTAAAAATTATATTTGATAGCGATTTGTTGTTAAGTTGAAATTATGCCTTGAATTAAAGACCAAATGATGTGCGTTTTCGTTGCTTTTCAATATTGCAAAATAAGTTATAATTTTGTTTTAAATATAAATATTTAATATGTATTTCTTATAAATTTATAATTTTATATTATGAGTAACTTTATTTTTCACTTTTTATCGAATTGAAATTTTTGTTTGCTTGCAAATGTTCGTTAAAGTTTATATTTTAAATACGGCTCACCATTTTGTGGGCGGCGTGGAATTCTAAGCGGAGTCAGACAACAAATTATTTATCGTAAAATCAACTTTTAATTACATTTATTTAATATAAATTATCAGAAAGAGTTAAATTGTTGTATACTACATGTTGATGTTCTTTTTGTGTCTTTTTTAGTGGTCAAATATCATTTCTAGATTATAAAATGTTAGATATATGTGTTTTGATAT
>CP092884.1:52775350-52816901 GCA_030710605.1 Cordylochernes scorpioides
CCAACTTATTTACATATTGGGAGCAGAGGTATGATCAGTAAGTTCCCGCGGACTGGTAATATAACTTTGCATATTCTATCAAGTAATATTATAAATATTTATATTACAATATAATGCGGTTTATGATTGTAGAACGACCTTTGAAAATTATCTCGCATGTTTTTTTTCACCAAAATTTGTAAAGAGAACCTGCTGGTTTCTAATATGCTTAGCAGTCAATTCATAGTGTTATGTGAGCAACATTAAATTAGTTTCTACTCATTTTATCAAGTGTAATTTAAATGTTTTTTTTTCCCGAGTATAGAGATCACGATCTTTTAATATTTTATAAAAACAGTCAATTTTTATTTAAACTCCTCCAGTTTTTTTTTAATAAGAGAATCTGTGCGGGAACTTAATGATCATACCTTATATGTAGGTTTTTATAACTTTTGTACTCTGACAAAGGATGGCGAGATGCCAATCGAAAGAGTGGTTAATAAATTCACATATTTCGGTGTAAAAGAAATGACATTTTGTGTTATACAGAGCGTTGTCACCAATAATGTCGTTGTCAGAGAGATTTCACATTGTGTATACACGCGGACACATACAAAGTAACCATATCGTTAATGCTCTCCTAGAGATATGTAAAAAAGTGAATAAAAAAAGCTATTTACATAATTCTCTAATTTTTCTCTCCGGTTCTATAATGTGATAAGATTATAATCATCCTTTATGTATATAGCAATAAAAAAAATATATAGTTATTTATTTGGTCAATTCTGGAATAATTAAAAAATCAAGGATTAGTTGATATTTATTCCGATAGATGGCGCAAGCCATCAGCAACTTTTAATTGCAACGATATGGAAATGTATTTTTTTTTTCTTAATAGTTTTTTTATCAAAAAATTAAAAAAAGGTTTCTGAAGATGAGTTTGGTTGTATCTTCTATACAGTTACTATTTAACCTTTAACCAATGCTATAAATATTATATTTAATAGAGCGATAACAATTATATATTTATTAGGCCTCCATTGTTTACATTCTGTATTGTCAGATCTTTTAGGTATGCATAGATTATACTATTTAGAAAAAGGCATCTCCTTATCGTGCAACTGAAAGTTGCTGATGGCTTGCACCATCTATCGGAATAAATATCTAGATGGCACAAGCCATCAGTAACTTTCAGTTGCACGATAAGGAGATGCCTTTTTTATAAATTTATGCACCTTATCCCAGTACAATATCACATTTGTACTATTTTTCAGATTATACTATATATAACATGTGTTCCCCTTTTTATTTAATTTAGGTAGTTTCAAGCTCTCTTTGGGGAATCTCTTCCCTTCTACAGAACATAAATAAACGAATAAAACGCCTCCTGATGTAAAACTATTTATTTAGTTTAAATAGTAGGACATCAGGCGGAGTTTTATTCGTTTATTTATGTTCTGTAGAAGGACAGAGATGTCCCGAAAGAGAGCTTGAGACTGTCTCGATAAAAGGAAAAGAAACTTGTCTCCAGAAACCTTTAAAATTATTTATGTCCAGGATATTTAAATCAATTTACATAGTTATTTATAATACAATATAATGCGGCTTATAATTGTAGAACGACATTTGAAAATTATCCCGCATGTTTTTTTTTTTTTTGAACGAAAAAAATCGCAATTTATTTTAAAGAGAAACAACGTTTATTTCTAACCTTATAGTTATTTATCAAAAAGAGGCACCTCTCCCTTTAAAAAAGGCATTCAAACAATGTCTTTGGAATAAGCCACAACACCAACTTTGACAAATTCAGACAAAAAGCCAACAACCAGTATACCATGGTTTCAGGCTAAGACCCTCATCAGTACAGGGACGGCTTCGATTTCATAACATGCTACGAAAGGAGTTATAATATCAGTTGAGACCAGGGAATTGCTTTGCATTTTGTACTCTAGGTGATGATGCATTGTTTTAATACATTTTTAAAGGGAGAGATGCCTCTTTTGATACATGAATATCATTCTCCCTCCATTTTAGTTTATATGTATATGTATTTTAGGTTTGATTTATATTATATACTTGAAAAACGATAAAATATACCCTTTACTTTGTCATTTTTTGAACAAAACAACTATTTATACCTTCTAATATTTAATGTTGTATATAAAAATTGGTATGTATTTTAAATAAATATATATATTATCTATTGTTTCGTCTGTGTTTTGAACATGCATATACGTCTATTTTGACGGGAGAGACTATCCTTTTGTTTTTTATACTATAAACAGTGGACTCTCGATAATTTGAAACTCGTTAATTTGAATCTCTCGATAATTTGAAATGTTTTCCCGGTCCCTTGAAAAATACTCGATAAGTTGAATAAAATCAATATTAATTGTGGTCCCCTCGGTAATTTGAAGTTGAAGGAATAGTATTTTGCTACAAATTAACAAATAACTGTGCAAATGTTTAAAATCAATTTTGCGCAACAAATATCTATAAAAAATAAAGGTGTGTGTGTGTGTGTCACTTCTCCCGTCAAAATAGACGCTAGAACTAAGCGCCATTTATTGACCATCTCCGCAAACTAACGACACAACACCAGCTTTGGTAAATCCAGAAGTGCCCACCTGGTGGTTTCAAGATAATGGCTTTCGTTAGTCCAGGGCAGGCTTTGACTTAATGGGATCTAAAATGGGATATTCAGGAACGGTCAAAGAGGTGTTTGGCTGGTGAAATGGCTAGGAAAAAGTCGTGTCTGTCGGGAATCGACGGTGTATACCATTCGACCACCATTTGAGTATGCAAAGATGATATTTGCATTTATACAAATATACAAGTATGCAAATACACTATAGATGCCATTTAAGATTTTTTTATTTAGAAAAAAAAAAACGCCAAAACGGGATTCGAACCCAGGTCGTGTCTGTCGGGAATCGACGGTGTATACCATTCGACCACCGACCAGATTGAAATAGCCCATGAAGCAATTATATCAACATCTTTATATAACTGAGGGAAAATGATAAGAAAGGAGAATACTCATTTCAACACAAACTGCTATGACTATATTTTATTTCAATATAGTCATAAAGCTTGTATATAAGTGCCTGGTATTTAAGAAAAGCTTGTTGAATGACATACCACCTTGACAAACAACAATAAATAAATGGTATAATAAAAGTAAATAGCGTAACTATAGAATTTAAAACTCTATAAATTTGACATAAAGTATTTTTTTTTTTAATTGGAAAGGAATAAAAATATCTATTATAAGCGAGCTTTATGTACCATGTATTAGGGCGACGGTGGCGCTCGAGTGGCAAAAGTGGGAACTAAAATTTACTTTATATATTTTTTAATGCCCAATATAAATTAAACTAGCGTATATGAGGCTAATAATTACATATAATTATAAAATTAATTATATTTTTAAAAATAACTTTAAACGAAACGTAAATATTACAAAGTTAATTTTAGTTCCAACTTTTGCCACTCGAGCGCCACCGTCGCCCCAATACATGGTCCATAAAGCTCGCTTTATAGAAAAAAAATTTCTTTCCCATAAAAAAAAAAAATACTTTACGTCAACTTTATAGAGTTAGAAATTCCATAGTTTCGCAATTTACTTTTATTATAACGTTTATTTATTGTTGTTTGTCGTTTTTCAGGTTATGCTTCTCTTGAGAAGAAGAAGAGGCTATTCCAGAGGTGGCGAACCTTTTTATATTAGAAGGCCAATTTTCATTTTACCATTTTTTGAGAAGGCCGCATCCATATATATATATATATAATTAAAAAGGCATATATTGGATCAAAAATAATATATATATATATACTAGCGGACGTACCCGGCTTCGCCCGGGTTTTACCCGAGTAAAGGTTTGTCTAACGAACATTTGTTAAAACAATTCTCTATAAAATTATAAAAAAATAATAGATATATTTTGATAATTTGAAAATCGTAAATTTGAATCTCTCGATAAAGTGAACATTTTTTCCCGGTCCCTGTGTGCCGTGTCATCCTGAATTTTGTCTTTCCTAATTTTCTACATTACAAAATCATCGTTTTATCTAGTGAACATTTTTCCCGGTCCCTTGAAAAATACTCGATAAGTTGAATAAAATCAATATTAATAGTATCTTTGCTTTGGAATTGTATCATTATTCTTGTCTCAAATAAATTGCCGTGTCATCCTGAATTTTGTCTTTCCTAATTTTCTACATTACAAAATCATCGTATCATCATGATAATATTTAGAGCAGATTGTTGAATTATAACAGATAAATTAGAATATTTATCTTGATTATTTTAAGGCGAAAAGTTTTTTCAAAAATTTTATTTGCTAGAAACCTTCCCAGTACTATACTAAACAACTTCCCAAAGTTTCATGGCGTTCCAATGAGTGGTTTGGTCAGGCATAAAGGACAAACAGACACACATACATTCATTTATATATATATATATATATATATATATATATATATATGTACGATTTAATTAAAGGGATTTATATACAAAATTAAAATACATAATTTTCTTTGCAATTAAATAGTTTATTTTTCAAAATGAATACAATTAATAAATTCCAAAATATTTGAAATTTATTTTTACAATCCAGAAAATTTAATGGGATTTCTGTGGTTGTTTATTGGATGACAAAAAAGAAATATTTGGTTCAATTGACGTGGTACGTAATTTAAGTTGATCTTCCAAATGAACATCATATTTTACTACAATACAATAGAAAACATTGTTCGATGTTTGTAATATGTATTATCTCACAACTTACCTTATTAAAAAAATAAACAACCATTTAGTAAAGTTGATACAGTTACACACCGGCAATTACGTTGCCTCGACGTTACGTTTAGTTTTAGTACTAGTGTTGACCGCAAATCGGCGCTGCCGATATAGTGGTATAGTTATGTACTTCATTTTTAGCACGACACTTGAATTACTTTTTGAAATTTAAATATTTACATTTACTATATTATATAATATATGACATTCTTATTAGATATTTTCAATAAAATAATGAAAGTAATTGAAAACTGCGAAACAAAAATTATAATTTTGAATTTATGAAAAGGCCACAACTTGGGCAAGAAAAGGCCACATGCGGCCTTAAGGCCGCAGGTTCGCCACCCCTGGGCTATTCTCTCTCTTAAAAATATCAGCCACTTATACAAACAAAACAAAAAAACCTCTTGTTGACCACATTTAAAAAATATATTATCATAGAGAATGTAAAAGTTCCACTAAAGTAAAATTTCGAAAAAAAAAATCAAAAGACGATTCATTTAAGTCAGCTTTATGGACCACATATCAGCTCGATTGTGGCGCTCGAGTGGCAGAAGTTGGAACTAAAATTGGAAATAATTTTAATAATAATTACGCTTCGTTTGAATTTATTTTTGAAATATATAATTAAATACATAATTATACTTTATTATTAGAGCCTCATACACGCGAATTCAATTCAAATTGAGCATAAAAAAATATTAAGTAAATTTTAGTTCCCACTTTTGCCACTCGAGCGCCACCGTCGCCCTGATACATGGTCCATAAAGCTCGCTTATAATAGACAATTTATTTCTTTCCCATAAAAAAAAAGTACTTTACGTCAACTTTATAGAGTATGAAATTATATAGTTTCGTTATTTACTTTTGTTATTAAATGTATTTATTTTTGTTTGTCAAAGCGAAATATCGTTCAAAAAGCTTTTCTTGAATATCAGGCACTTATAATAAAATATCTCTTTTTGTGAGTATTGTCAAGAAGCTCCATGGAACACCTGTCAATCATCACTGGACCCCGGGGGGACGACCACAGGTGTGAGGGGTTCTCGGAATCTTATCTGCAAATAAGGAAAACGGGACGCCTCGGTGGCTGACGCCGCTCATTATTATTATCTTACCTGGGGATAAGTTGTTTTTATCATCTGACTCTCTCCCTATAAATACCTCTTGTATATAATTTTATTGGAGAACTAAAAGTTAAATATCCACCTTTATAATAAATTAATTATCCCCAAATTTGCCCTTACTTTATTTATCTCCGCGACAATATTAAAATAAAATATAGTCATAGCAGTTTGTGTTGAAACAAGAATTTTTCTCTTCTTTCTTATCATCTTCCCCCAGATTTTGATTCAGTGGCTTCATGATTGAGAAAAGGGGGTCAGTGGACCGTAGATTTCTGACAAATGTGCCAGAGTCCCGTTTGGTTACTTATACTCATTAGTGGAGTTGGACTTTTGCAAACCACTACGCTGTTGTATTGCTAGATAGAATTGCGAACAACATCACAGCTGGCAAAAGTGCTTTTGAAAACACACGATTCCGGTTAATAAACCATATTTTTTCGCTTTTTTTCAAAATATAATTATATAAAGATAGAGGCTGCCTGGCCGGCATTCATATTTAAATATAAAAAATAGACACTTCGGCCAGTTGGAGTTTTTATTTTCCCAAAGTTTCGACAAAAATCTTTTGTCTTCGTCAAGAGAAGTAAATAAAAATAAAGCATTTGGCAAGGCGTTAAAAATTGTTCTGAGGTTTTATTTTTTTATTATCATACTGCACCTCAAGCCTTTTGAACCACTTTGGCTGAATATCTCTTCTAAATTTCAACAATCATTAAAGATATTATAACATCCACAAGTTGGATTCTAAGATGGAGGCGGCCGGCCAGCCATCCAATAATAAACGGAGTCGGCAAGACAATGATGGCTTTCTCCCATCGACTAAGCACAACTTTACGTTCAACAGCTGTGCAAATATGTTCAGTTTTACCTGCCAAACTCTGGAAGCCGTTATGCTGGACACCAACCTGGATACGTCATCGAAGAAGCAGCTGGCCATCAGAGGTATATTCCTTTCGATGGCTCAAAAGACAGAAATGCTCCTGGAAGACGCCTTTAAAGGAGTGAGTCTAAGATGCCCCCCGCCTCTGGTATACAAACCCCAAGCCCCGTCTTTTGCCTCCGCGGCTGCTGCAGATTCTATGCCAAAGAAACCAGCCACCACCAAATACGCAGCTAAGTCTTCTTTAGCGAACCTGGCCCCAAACTTTGGATCTCACGTGGTGGTCAGATCCACAGATAACAAGGCCAACCCACGGGATATTCTCAGGGAGATCCAGAAGATACACCCAACGTTTGCGGCCTCCAAGGAAGTTGTGGCGTCAACAAAGTCGGTTGGCAAAGTTATACTGCACACAAGTACCGAAGAGGTTGCCACACACACACACACTCGAGCGTGCGGCCACGCTTTCGCGAGCTCCGCCGTTTTCGCCTTTGGAGTGTGTGTCATTGGCGCTGAAACCTGCCGAATCCGGTGTCAGAAGATAGCCCTCGATCCGCTGATAACGTGCCTGAAAGGCCCAGCACTGGATCTCAACCAGGCGAGGAGTTTTCGCCGAAAACAGAAAATATGAAGAATTCAAAAGAAAATTCTTCTGAAAATCAAATAGATGCAAATCCGCCGGCAGGCGATATGCATGTAAATCTGGCCGCCGCGCGTGATGACGTCACGGCGCCAACGACTGCTGCTTCAACCAGCGCTACAACAGCCAGCCCGGCCTCGCTCAACTGGGCCGACAGCGAAATGGCGGAGGTGGATGACAACGAGGGCTTCATCGTCGTGAAGGTCAAGAAGAGGCGCCTCTCTTCAACATCTGAGCACGCCACAAAGCAGGCAAGCAGGCCTGCTGAGAAACGCGGCCCCCAGCAGCAGAAGCGGACAACAGGGCCGAGGTCAATGCCGCCCCAGGAAATCAAGGCGACGCGCGCCAACATCGCCGCAGCCAGGGCGAGGCAGGCCACCACCAACCACGAGAACTACATCTTCGTGGAGCTGTGCCCAGACATCCCGGACTACGCCTACCTCAAGGCCATGAGCGCGCTACTCGGAGGGCCAAAGAGCATCACGCAGTTCCACCGAATGAACGGCCACTTCATCGTGGGTCTCGCGGACAAGGAACTTGCGAGCCGTCTGGTCGCGGACGGCCTGGAAATCGAGGGTACGTCCCTCAAGGTCTTCCCCTTCCGCAAGAGGGCGGAACGAATAGTCGTGGCCAACCTGCCCGGCTTTGTGGAGGACAACACCATCGTGGACGCCCTGAGCAAATACGGGAAGGTCACCTCCATCGCCCCCATCCTGGTCAAAATGGGCGAGTTCACCTTCACCGACGGCCGCCGGGAGGCGTTCATCCTGCTCCGCGAGGGCGTAAGGCTGGAGACGCTGACCATCCACTCCAAGGGAGACACCCTGTCGGCCTTCCTCTCCTTTGGAATCAAGTGTTCCAAATGCGGTAAACAGGGCCACCGCAGAGCCAACTGCCCAGCGCTCGCCAGGCAAGGAAACGGCAGCCCCAGGCAAGCAGCGTCTCCCACCGACGCAAGGCCCCCCCTCCCTCCTCCTCAGCGACCAAGGAAGCCGGCACCTGCGCCCGCAACACCGGCGTCCCCTGTCCAACCGGCGAAGACTTCAGCCGAGGCTCAGGCGATCCCCTCGGCACACCAGCCTGCCGAACAGATGGATCTCACCCACCCCGCCCCTGCTGCCCACCCTGCTCCCCTGGCTGCCCTGCGGCCCCCCCGAGCCTCGCATCCCTCCGCTCGACCAGGAGATGTCGGTGGAGAAGCTGTCCTCACCTCCCGCCACGCCTGCCCGGGGAAAGGCCGCACTCGAACAGCTGCTGGAGCACCTCGGGAAGTCCCCCAACCCCTCCATCGACTGGGACAAGCTGCCCGACCTGAACTGCGAGGAGGCTCAGAAGCTCCTCACCTCTGAGACCACCATGAAGAGGCGAGCGCCCACGCTAACAAAGGAACAGTTCACCGCCCTCGAAAAACTGCACGAAACCATCAAGGCCTTGTGCCCAGACTCCAACTCCACCATCCGCAAAACCCTCCAGAAGACCAGGAAGGTGCTGCGTGAAGGACGGCCCCAATGAGTTACCGCGTCGCCACCATCAACGCGCGAGGGCTCGCCACTCGGAGGAGGAGCCTTGCCCTTTGTCATCTCCTCAGGCAACACCACGTGGACATCGCGTTTGTCCAGGAGACAAACGCATTTCATCTGGGCAGCGGCCAAGACCTCTGCCTCGGCTACAGTGCTGTTGTATTGGCCCATCCCGTAGCCATCTCGGGATCCGGACTCGCCTGCGTCTTCGGACCAGGCGTAGCCGTGCTACAACAACGCATCCTGTGGCCGGGCCACATCGCCTTGGCAACCATAGATGTCCGCGGCGAGGAGATGACGGCCATTGCCGTTCATCTGGCGCATGAACCCCGGGAGAGAAACCGACAACTGGAGCTCCTGGCGGCGACAGCGGCACAGGAGGAGGAGGGGGCCTGCTGGATCATCGGCGACTTTAACATCAGGGATCGGGGCCCCTCATCATCATCATCATCGGATGCCCTCGCCGCTCTTCTGGACCTGGCCGCGCTGGTCGACGTGGCCACCCAGTTCGACGCCGCCCACCTGCCCACCAGAGTCGCCATGCACGGCGACCAAGTCGAATCGAACCGCCTGGACCGGATCCTCGTCCCTGCTGGAGTCCTGGATCGCGTGTCCATCTACGCGACCAGCCACTACCACCTCTCGGACCACCGCCTCGTGCTGCTCCAGGTGGGCCCGCCCACCACCGCCGTCTCCTCCCCCACCCAGCCTCACTTGGCCGCGATGCTCCGCTCGGGCCTTGCTCTCGAACATCTGGCTGGCTACATCCGGGAGTTGGAGGAAGACACAGCGCACGATGACGACGACGGGACCTTCTGGGATAGGTGGACCTCCATCAAGGCGGGGCTGCTGGCGGAGGCCAGATCCCTGCACGACCCGCGCCACGCTGCCAGTGACAGCTACGTCTACAGGGCGAGACGTTACATCGCGGCGCAGCTCGAGGCCTCCTCCATCCGGGCAGACTACCCATCGCTGCCGGACCTGGCACGCGCCATCCGCCTCCGTCGCCCGGTCAGCGTCATCAGGGACGAGGAGGACAACGTCATCGAGGGCCCAGAGCTTCGGCGGAGGGCGTTCGCGACCTTCCAGCCCCGCTTCGCCCGTCCCACCAGCGATCCTGCTGCGGGAGCTGCCTTCATCGCCAGCAGCGCGCCCACCACCACCCGCGAGCTGAGTGAGGAGGACCCGCTCCACCGGCCAGACATCAGTCCCAGCGAGATAGCCCACGCCATCGAGCACCTCCCTCGCGGAAAGGCCCCCGGCTGGGACGGCTTGCCGTGCGAGCTCCTCGTCGCCTTCAACGAGGACTTCTTCGCGGAAGCTCTGGCCCGGGTGTTCGCGGCTTCACGGCTCCGCGGTGCCCTACCTCCGTCGACGCGGCGCAGCTCCATCTGCCTCGTGCCCAAGGCCCGCGGAGGTCGCGGCCTTGATGGCTACAGGCCTGTCGCGCTGCCCTCGGCCGACTACAGGGTCCTGGCCGCCATCCTTCACCGGCGCCTCAAGCCCCACCTGCGGACCCTTGTGCCGGAATGCCAGACTTACGCCGTCCCCGGGAGGTCCCCGTCCTGGAACATCGCTAAGGTGACGGATGCTGTTGAGGAGGCAACCGCCATGGGCTCGCCGCTGGCCGTCATGGGCATCGACTTGGAGTCCGCCTTCGACTCCCTGGACCGCGGCTTCCTGGAGTCCCTGATGACGTCCCTCCGCCTCCCGCCAGCCTTCATGGGCTGGATTAACATCTTGTACGCCGGGGCGGACGCAACGATCCGGGCTGGAGGCTTTCACACCACCGCCTTCCCCCTCCTCAACGGCCTAAGGCAGGGCTGCGCCGTAAGTGCCGCTCTCTTTAGTATCGCTACGGGGCCGCTGCTACGTCGCCTGGAGTTGACCCTCGGCGTGGGCAACGTCATCGCCTACGCCGACGACATCGTCCTCCTTTTCCATCGCGACGAAGAATTCGAGCGGGTGGCGACCGTCCTCGAAGACTTCAAGCGGGCCTCCGGTATCGCCGTCAACCTCGGGAAGAGCGCGGGCCTTTGGTGCGGAGCCTGGCGCAACCGCGGCGACTCCCCACTCGGCGCCTCCTGGTCGACCACCTCCATCAGGGTCCTCGGGCTCGACATCGCCCCCAGGAGCTCCGTAGCCCATCAGGAGCAGCATCTTCTCGCCCTTCTGGAGTCCGCCTGCCGCAGATGGACGCCCTTCACCCGCGGCCTATCCCTCGTCGGACGATCTAGAGCGGCGAACTCGCTGGTGAGCTCCACCATCCAGCATCACCTGCACGGGTACCTGCCATCACCCCCGACCATCGCCAAGCTGCAGGCCAGACTAGCGAGGTTCGTCTGGGGGCCCGAGCATACGGCGTGGCTTCCCGCCGCCGTCATGGCGAGGCCCGTAGCCATCGGAGGCCTCGGCCTCCTCGACCTGGCAACCCAACTCCAGCTCGCCTGCCTCAAGGGGGTGCAGGTCGCGCTCCGCGGAGGCAGAAATGCCTTCAGCTGGCTGGTAGAAAGCGGTGAGGCCTGGATTCAACCTCCACCGGACGGCACCCGTCTCCAGCCACGCCGTCTACGGCTGCTGAAGCTCTGGGAGGAGGCCTCCAACATCCTGAGCCTCAACCACCGGGCGCTCCCCACGGCT
This sequence comes from Cordylochernes scorpioides, assembly GCA_030710605.1. Lineage (NCBI taxonomy): Eukaryota > Metazoa > Arthropoda > Arachnida > Pseudoscorpiones > Chernetidae > Cordylochernes > Cordylochernes scorpioides. Next base: position 52,786,938 of record CP092884.1, read on the forward strand.
CAGCTGCTGGACCTCCCCATCATCGGCGGCTGCCGGTTCCTCCGCCCTCCCGACCTCCTGGCCCCCGCCCGCTGGCGTGGAGCCCGAGTCCGGGACCTTCTCGCGGAAGGCCACCTCATCGCCCGCCCTACGCGCTCCGTCCTGGCTGACGCCGCGACCCTGGGCGCCTTCTGTCGGAGGCTGACCTCCGAGAACGCCGTGGGCTTCGGGGCGGAGTCTGCACCCTCATCTAGCTCTTTAGCTGCGGCCGTGGTGCTGCGAGGGACGGCTACGCCGTTCCTCAACGGCCTCACGACCCGCTCGGCCCGACGGGCCCTGGATCGCCCGCGCCTCGCCGCCACGCCCATCTCAAGATTTACCTCGAGATGGTCGCCCACCATCGGTCCACCACCATCCAGGATCGACTGGGCCTCGCTGCGGCGCTGCGCCCACTCGGGCCACGAGGCTGACGCGGCCCTCAAGTTGGCCCTCCACGCCCTGCCCCATCCGGCCCATCCTGCCTCGGTCGGCCCCTCCTGTCCTGCCTGCGGGTCCATCGACCGCTCCCTCGGCCACCGTTACTGGTGCTGCCGTTCCATCAGGCCTCTCATCAGAGAGGCCTTCAACATCATAGGGCGGCCCCCTGACCTGCAGGCTTGGATCTTCGGCGGGTCCGGCCTTGAGGACGACGCCCTTTCCATCTTGGCGTCGGTAAAGTTGCGAATATATCGCTACTTTGTACAGGTTGGGCTCGGAGAAGCAGTGGAAGACCCGCTCATCGCCTGGTCCAGGACCCTCCAGCGCCGAGGTTTTCTTCCTCCATCTCCCATCACCATCTTGTAAAATATGTTTCATATATGTATATATTTTCTCTTCTCTTCTCATCCTCTTTTTTCTTTTTCTCTCCCTATGATTGAAAATGTATAATATTGTCTAAGATGACAATAAATATTTTTTAATTGTCAATTGTCACACACACACACACACACACACAAATCCCTGGCCTCAAAACTTTCAACACTCCCCTCAAACCTAACATGCCACAAACGCCCTACCATCCTAACTAGGTATTGCCTTTTTCAGAGTAGGCAATGAGGTATCAGATGAGGATATTTGCGAGGATCTCTCTTATAACCACGCCATCAAAACCCTATCTGGTCAACGCTTCATTAAGGTGGTACACCGCTCAAGAAATATTAGCCAGGACGCAGCAACAGTCTTCGTGGAAGTGGACGACCTTGTGGCGGAAACCCTGGGCCAACACGGACACATTCCCATAGCCGGTCTGATGATAAGGTTCGAGCGGAGCCACACCCTGCGGCAGTGCTTCCGCTGCTGCGGATTTGGGCATCGAGCTGCAGCCACACCTACTTGCTACAAATGCGGCTCTTCAGAGCACGAAAGCAAACAGTGCACAGCCGAAGCAAGCAAGGTACGCTGCTGCCACTGCAGTAAAAGAGCTGGTGCTGCCATCAACCACCTGGCCACATCTTCCACGTGCCCATTTGTAGGGGCCAAAATAATGCAATCCAGAAAACAATGCTAAGACCTTTAAGAATCTTTCAGGCCAACGCCCATAAATCTCCTTCTGCCATCTTAGAGCTTTCTAATTTGGCAGAGGCAACTAGAGCCGACCTGGCGCTTCTACAGGAACTTCCTGCCCACTCCAACTGGCCCTCGTCTGGTTTTCAAACCTTCTATACTCCTGGCTCCTATATACCTTCAGGTATAGTAGCACGTGCTAATTTTCAAGCCTTGCCCATCGATTCTTCAGACCTAGCTATCACATCTATTGCTAACTGGCTGGGGCACAGTCCTATCTCAGTCATCTCGGCATACTGGAATGGACAAAGGGATGCTGACGACTTTCTCCCTCACATTGAATCCATCAACAACAGGTTCCCGTTTCCGCTGATCATAGTTATGGACGCCAATACTAACTCCTCATGCTGGGGTATCAACGCCAGACTTGACTCACGTGGAGAAAATCTTGAGGATTTTTTCCACCCTAACGACCTCCACGTCTTAGGCCCACCAGTGCAGTTTACGTGGTCTACTGGTCACCTCTCTTCCTCTATTGATGTCACACTGGCGTCAAGTTCCCTAGCAGCCCATGCTACCAAGCATCTGGTGGGTGAGTTGGCATTCACGGACCACATTCCCATTCTCTCTGTTTTCGCTGACATGGTGACAAATGAACCCAGTGACACATGGGTGCAAACGGGCCACACTCACATCCTATCTTGAATCTTCGCTGCATCATGTCGCTTCCCTCCTCCAAGACGCGTCCACTCCTGAAGAGATTGACAATGTAGTGTTGCTCCTCACGTCCATCCTCCAAGGTGCCTGTGACGTCTCCATGCGGAGACGGTCCAACAGTCCCAGACCTTCAAAACCCTGGTGGACTCCCGAACTTGGTGGCCTGAGAAAACTAGTCCTTTCCCTTCATCGCTGCTCGCAGAGCACACAGAGTCCAATTCGGATTTTTTTCCGTGGCCTCTATCGAGCATGCCAAAATCTACTCAAAGCAGCGATACGAAAAGCCAAGAGTAAATGTTGGCTAAACCTCTGCAACGAAGTTTCAGGCACTGCTTGGAGCGCCATACACCGCTTCATAGCTCAGGGCCGTAAACCCAACAGGGGTCCTCCTGCATAATGATGGCTCCCCCTTCACTCCAGAGGAGACGAGCCGCACAGTCCTGGAGCATTTCCTTCCACCAGACAATCGACCACATCCACCTAAAAATGAACCTCCACCCTACTCCGATGAACCAGTTTTCCAGCCTTGGGAAATCTCCAGAGCCATCTACCGTTGTGGCAGTAGGAAGATCCCAAGTCCGGATGGGCTTGGCTCTCTATGCCTAGTCCTTGGTGGACCCCCACTACATTCATTACTGGCCACATTATTTTCCAAGTGCCTCAAAATTGGCCACTTCCCTCGTCCCTGGAAAGCTGGACGCCTCATCCTTATCCCTAAACCTTCTAGCTCAGCCCCAAACAAGCTAGATAGGTATAGACCCATTACACTTTTGAACAACTTGGCAAAGGTGTTTGAAAGATGCATTCTGGCCAGACTCCAATGGCTGGCAGATCGACACGGCTGGTTTTCTGACAACCAATTCGGATTTGTCCATGGGCGTTCAGCAGAAGATGCACTGGCCAAAATCACAAGAGTTTATAGACAGCAGGCAGTCACACTGGAGGAAGACTCTGGCAATAAGCCTGGACATCAGCAAGGCTTTCGATACCATTTGTAGACCGGCCATTGTCCAAAGCCTTGGTCACCTAATCTGCCCAGACACTGGTTTGCCTTGTGCAAAGTTTCCTCGAAGACAGGGAAGTCACGTATTCCGCGTGGTCATCCATTGCCTCAACCTTCTCCCAACAGGGAACACCCCAAGGCTCTTCGTTGAGTCCCTTCCTCTGGAATGTGGCCGCTCGTGAACTATTCCTGCTTTTTCAAATCAGGGGAAGTTCGCTGGTGGCTTTTTCCGACGACTTCACCCTCCTAATCCAGGTTCGTGGTCGATTTTCTGGACAGGATGACTGCTTGGTGTGTTGACAATGGTCTCCAGCTCAACCGCAAGAAGACACAGGCCTGCATCTTCCAGTGGAGGAGAGTTCGCCTCAACCCGGATCCTGGTTTAAAGATTCTCGGACAACCTATTACCATAAGCTAGAATATCACCATATTGGGGGTCGAATTCGATCAAGCTCGTAAATTCGTCTCCCATCTTAAGAAATTTGTACTACGGACCCGCTCTGCATAATTCCCCATCTCACTAATGCCATCTAAGGAAAATTTGGTCTGTCTTTTGTGGCTGGAAACCGCATTTTCAAAGATGTGGTGGTACCGGCTTTCCTCTATGGGGTCTCTGCTTGGGGCAGTCGCGCCTCCTCAAGAGAAGGCATCCGTCAGCTCCGGAGTCTGCAGTACCTTTTCGCGCGTCGCACGTTACGAGGTGGTCCCTGCGCTCCCACTATCTCAGCCATTTCTCTAACTGGTAGCCCTCCGCTTGATATCATAATCAAAGCGCGAATGACCTATCTCAAGGCGGCTAAGGAGGGCAAGTTCGAGTTTCGGCCTGGTCCAGCTGCTCTTCCATACCCACCCTTCCGACGCACAATTACTTTCAGCCTAGACTATGACAAAGTCACTTCCCCTGTTATACATACTAATGGATCGAAATCCGAGGCAGGAGTTGGTGTCGCAATTATCCTTCCCTCGCAAGACCAACCAATACTCCTCAGACTACATCCGGATTGCTCAGCTTTCCAAGCCGAACTGCTTGCCATTCTTTGGGCAACTCGCCTCGCGGAAAGTATGCCAGCCAACCCAGGAGTCACTTTAGCATCTGACTGCAGATCTGCACTGGCCACTATATGTACTCCTGGTCCAGCCCAAACGGCTCTAATTGCGGAGATAATTCTAGCACTAGACCAAGCACCTCAGGTCAGCCTCTGTTGGGTAAAGGGCCACAGTGGAGTTGCAGCCAATGAACTGGCTGACCAGGCAGCAATGACTGCAGCAATCTCTAACCTGAAACAATCCTACTGCATCCTCTCCCAAAGTCTTGCCCGCAGCCGTGCCTATTCATCTGCTATGGAAGCTTGGACCTTAGTCTACACCCAGGATTACCATAACAGAAAACTAAAAAGATTTGCGACCTCTTCAATCCGCCTTAGGTCATTCCTGTCCAAAATACGTCTTGGGATGGCCACCACTACCATCCTTACTGGTCACGGCCACGTTCTGGCAGATCTCTGGCATAGAGATCTAGATCCAACATGTCCTCACTGCCAAGAAGAGTCACAGACTGTGGATCACCTCCTCTTCTCCTGTCCAGCTTTTATGCTACACAGGCTACAGACAGCCCTTCTGCTTGGAGTACAAGACTTCAGCCTTGCCCCTACTTCCTGACACCCTGCCGGCCTGGAACTACCTGGTTCACCTCAGCAATCAGTCATCCCCATAACTAGACTTCTCTTCTAGACTGCTGTACAGACCGGGTAGTTGGCGATTTATGCTCCAAGAGCCTGGGTTACCTCTATTTTCTCTCTCTCTCTCTCTCTCTACACGTCCACAATACGTAATTAATCTGGCTGAAATTTTAAAAGTATAGAGTTGAATCTGGAAAAACTTATTGGCAAAATTTCAGGCTTCTATCTCGAATATTCTTGGAGTTATTAACAATTTTTTCTATTTCACTCGCAACCAGCGCCTCACTGCGGTAAGTTAGAGAAGAAAAGTTGAGGAAGGATGAACCACGTGGGGCGACGGGGGATTGGTGGAGCGGGACGTTTCACAAGAGTGATCTTGAGTGACGTAATGACGGCATAGGAACAAGAAATTACTTGCTATAATCAAATTTAAAAGACATTTATATATAAAAATCTAAATAATGCAATTTTGGAATATAATATTATTATAAAAAGTATTTTCACTTTATTTTGGAATATTATTAAGATATCGAATGCTGATGCTTTTGAGTACATGAGTATGTTTGTGATATAGCAGTCGTGGTAATATTAATAAAATATATATGGAAGCATAAAGAATGGTGAATGAGAAACTGTAGATAGCACACCACGGGCGTCTACAGACTCTTCAATAGATTGAAGGTGGGTCGTGTATTGTGGTGGTGGTGTCTTTTCCATGGAGAAGATCAGATCGGTCCGCGCACCCTGATTACAATACCAGCCAACTGAAGTGGTGGTGTCTTGTCCATGGAGCAGATCAGATCGGTTCATGTACCCTGATCACAATACCAGCCAACTGAGGTGTCTTGTTCGTATGGATGTCCTCTCCTTGATTGATGTCTGCCATATAGCGGGCTGTAAGGATGGCCGGGTATTGTAAGAGTACTGTAGTGATGGAATTAATACTTTTTATTTGGACCACGACATGGACTTAGACTTGTTTCTCCCAGAGCTGGACAAGGGACGGGGCAGCGGGTTCCTCACACAGCCAGTATGTCTCCATCTTCCCCTTGCCCTGTCACCACACGTGGTGGGGTGTAGACACTGTATGGTAGACAGTACTGTGGGTGCTGAAGTCTCTTATAGCTCAACAGACTGTCTATTCACAGTCTATCTATAGTGTATCCATTCCCTGTCTGTCTGTCAATTATCTGTATTTTAGTGTATATAGTCCCTGTTACTGTTTTGGTGTGGAACTAACACCTACGCACATATTCTCATGCCCAGCAATGGCCTTGCAGAAAATTGGCATGACCCAGAGCAGCAGCTTTACACACCCAAGATAGTGGACATTGCTATTGCTGTGATAGAGATGTATAGAGACATCTGAGGCTTTTCATTGGACACGACAACAAAATAGTCCCTGTTAGCTAACTATAGGTCAACAGACTGTCTATACTCAGTTTGTCTATGCTATATACATTCACTGTTTGTCTATTAATTGTCCGTATTTTAAGTGTGTATAGTCCCTGCAAGCTAGCTATAGGTAAAAAAAAACTGTCTATACTTCGTCTGTCTATGTTATATCCATTCCCCGTTTGTCTATTTGTCTATCAATTGTCCGTATTTTAATGTATTGTATAGGTCAACAGACTGTCTATACTCAGTTTGTCTATGGTATATCCATTCCCTGTTTGTCTAGTTGTCTATCAATTGTCCTATTTTAGTGTATATAGTCTCTGTTGGCTAAATAGAGGTCAACAGACTGTATATACTCAGTCTGTCTATGGTGTATCAATTTCTTGTTTGTCTATCAATTGTCCGTATTTTAGTGTAATATAGACCCTGTTGGCCTTTAACCTATAAATTACAAATTTAACATTTAATTCCAAAGCTTAATTGACCCGCAATGGGGTTAACCCAGCACAGTTTAACCTACAAATGGTCAACAGACTGTCTATACTCAGTCAGTCTATGGTGTCTATCCATCCCCACCAGTTGTCTATCTTGCAGCAACTGTCAGTCAGGACATACTCACCTTCACATCAACCTCTCCTCGAGGTTCCAGCACAAAGCCATCGAATTCCTTCAACAGATCGTGTGTCGTCTTGGACACGTGGATTCTCATTTCTGCACATAGACACACACGTTACACCAAACTTCTTGAGATAGATATCATAGGTAAATGCTAGCTTCCCGTAGTAACTTACACTACATGTGTAGTACACTGTAGTAGATACAGTGTATGTTCACTGATGTCTTTAGTTAATAGTTTATGAACCACTCTTTTATATGGACTTTTAGATGCAACATTCAGAAGCGTTCGTTTATATTGCCATGTAGAAAAAGAAGAAAAGACAAATATGTGTGAATGTGACAAGGTTGTTTATCTATAAAAAGAAAAGTCGCTTCACTCATCAAAATATCTATATATATAAAAATGAATGTTTGTATGTTTGTTGGTCTGTTGGTATGTCCGGTATACAAATTCGCAGTAGTTCACTAATTCAAACCAAAATTTCCATACATAGGTAAAAAATAACGGGGATGACGATAGGCCATTTTAAAATATATATAAATCATTTATTAAAACTATATATTCAAATTATTCAACTTAGCTCACGAGAAGCGCCCTCTAGAACACTCAGACGTCGACGGCGGCGCGCGACGATTGGCTGCCGGCGCAGCAGGTGACTTCCCTGCCCCCCCCCCCCCGCCAGGTAAATGAGATCTCCCGGCTGCCGGTCGGTTGAGCTCACGAGCAGCGCCCTCTAGAACGCGTGGCGATTTTGACGGCGGGGCACGCTCCCGGTTGGACACAGTTGCGCGGGGGCAGAGTGACCTCTCGGGTGCCCTCCGGGAACTACGTCCATCTTCCATATGTAATACAAGGTGCGTTCATTAATTTCCAGGACTGCTCTGTATCTTTGAAAAAATAAAACAAATAAAAAAACTAATTTAATATTTTTCAAAATATGCCCCTCCTGCCTCAATACACCTGTTCCATCTTTTTTTCCAATTGTCGAAGCAGGAGATAAAATCACTTTTTGAGAGGTTCCTCAAGGTTGCCTTCGATTCAGCTTGTATCATATCAACGTTGTCAAATTTCCTTCCTTTCAACTTCATTTTCAATTTAGGATAGAGGAAAAAGTCATTGGGGGCTAAGTCGGGGGAATAGGGTGGATGAGGGATCTGTATGGTTGAATCCTTGGCCAAGAACTGCAAAAAAACATGGGCTGTGTGCGGCCGCGCATTATCGACGTGAAGTATCCAGTCATTGTTTTGCCATCTTTCGGGTCTTTCAAGGCGCACTGCCTCCCTTAAGCGCCTCATTATCCCCAAATAAACCTCTTTATTAATTGTACGTCCGAAAGGAATAAATTCATGGTGAACCAAACCATTAATATAAAAAAAATGTAACAAGCAATGTCTTGACTTTGGATTTTGTAAATCTTGCCTTTTTGGGTTTTGGTTCCCCTCTTTCAATCCATTGTCTGGATTGACGTTTGGTTTCCGGGTCATACTGATACACCCATGTCTCAACCCCGGTAATGATTTTTGGCATCCATTCTCGAGTCATTTTAACCATGTTTTTGCAGACATCCATTCTAACCTCCTTTTGTTCCTCTGTTAGAATCCAGAGAACAAATTTTGAAGACGTCCGGATCATGTCCAAATCTTTTGTTACTATTTGATGACACAGTCCTACAGATAGTCCAGTCTCTGAAGATAAGTCTTTAATAGAAATTCTTCTGTTAGATTTAATTTATTCCTTTATTTTGAGCTTGTTTTCCTCGCAACGTAATGATCTTGGACGCTCAGTATGCTGATCATCTTTTACCTTTTCCCGACCTTTTAGGAAGCGTGAAAACCATTCAAAAGTTCTTGAACGGGATAAAGCTGCATCGCCAAAAGCTTCTTTATTCAATTGATACGTCTCGGTAGCACTTTTTTCCAATTTAAAACAAAACTTAATGCAGATTCTCTGCTCTTCGAAAATGGCCATTTTAAAATTAGAAATGCGAACCTTACAAGGAAGTTGTTTTGTTCTATTTTTAGATCGGCGCGTGCGCCACGAGACTCGTGCTTTCAGTCAGGTGTGGTCGAATGTCCAATATTTAACTCTGTATAAAAATATTTTATTTAGCTTTTTTATTTATTTTATTTTTTAACCAGTCCTGGAAATTAATGAACGCACCTTGTATACATTTAATCGTGTAAACCCGGGCGTTGCCCGGGTCATTCGTCTACAAATTCGCAGTAGTTCACTAATTCAAACCAAAATTTCCATACATAGGTAAAAGAATACTGGGAAGACGATAGGCTATTTTAAAAATATTGCTGTTTCATGTTTGATTATCAGGATTATATCGGGAAAAATTCCAAAAAACAGAGACCTCGGGTGAAACAGGGTACATTTAATAGGGTAAAACCCGGGCGTTGCCCGGGTCATTCGTCTAGTATATATATATAAATGAATGTTTGTATGTTTGTTTGTTTGTATGTCCGGTATACAAATTCGCAGTAGTTCACTAATTCAAACCAAAATTTCCATTCATAGGTGAAAAAATACGGGGAAGACGATAGGCTATTTAAAAAAATATATAAATCAATTATTAAAACTATATATTCAAGTTATTCTACTTAGCTTACGAACAGCGCCCCTCTATCAAAGATTAGATTAAATTATGCTGATGCAAACAAATAGATAATGCTAATAACAAACAAATATAAAAAAATCTTATCTAAATATATATATCACTCGGGTAGATATGCACACGGGTCAATCCCGGGGCGAAGCCCGGGTCACCCGTCTAGTAGACTATAAAAATAAGCTCCATCTATTGACGGTTTCCACAAACTAGCGGATTCAGGTCGGTGACAAAGCCACAATACCAGCTTTGGAAAAATGAGAAGCGTCCACCTAGAGACCGTGGTTTCCGGCTAATAGCCCTTGTCAGTGCAGGGCGGACTTTATTCCATGAGATCCACACGGGATCAAATGAAGTCTTCACAATCTTTCAAAGAGATGTTTAGCTGGTAGAGTGGCTAGGCCAGTTCTATGGCAATAATATAGATGGAAATTTTGCAGGAAAGATATTGATCTATAAAAATAAAGTTCGTCTCTTCCGTCAAGGGACAGAGTTCAACTTAATCTAAACAATTACCAACATATGTGAGAACAGAGCAGTGAGAGAAAGATCTGCTGAGTATAACTAAAATATGTGTTAATATAATAATTTAAAACAAAAAATAAATCGATTAGTATTTCTTAAAAATAACTATTTTAGTTGATTAATTAAAAAAAAACACTCAGTGTCACAATATTTACCTTAAATATGAAGACAGTAGATCGCTGAAATGTGCCGATATATTTGCCAGTACAAATCTTCTCAGAATAAAAAAGTAATTTACGGATGCTAAAGACTTTTATACCTTATTTGCATATGAGAGTAAGAAAAAAATTAAGTTGCATATCTTGAGACACTTTTTTTACGATATGCAAATTTTAATTGAAATTTGATAAATTATTTATGGAGAATATATGCATAAATATTTAGATGTTGTTCAGTGTATATATAGGTACTGATATTACATCACAATGGTTAGGTAGTTACGTGAAACTTACGTTCTCCCGTAGATTCCATACGCGACGCTGTGTTGACAGTGTCGCCAAAAAGACAGTACCTGGGCATCTTACGTCCCACCACACCAGCGCAGCAAGGACCTGTTCAATCGATACTGTATTAGACCATATACACACATGGAGACAAAACTTGAGTGGATAGTCTTTGATGTCGCCGGTCGTCTGTTCATTTAAAGGAGACAATTTTGTCTCCTCTGCTCTTGTTGAGCGGTACCTAATAAAGTGATTTTGGAAAAAGCAATAGTTTACATTAATTACAACAGATAGCACGGTAATACATCATATTAATAAAGCCTTATATACATATCTACAGAATGTATCTCACCAGAATGGAGTCCGATACGTAGACGTAGGCGATCCTGTGGTCGATGACGTATACGGAACTGCCGAGATGCCTTCAGTAGTGCGAGGGCTAGACGCGCCACCTCGGGAGCGTGACGTGTACCGTTACGGTCTGGGAGTCCGGACACTACCATGTAGGCATCACCGATTGTCTCTACCTACAACAGCGTTACACACAATCTACAGTATCACCGTTACTTCCTTACCTTGTAGGCATCGTAGTCGCTCACAATGGCATCGAAACATGTGTAGAGGTCATTCAGGAAGTCTACAACCTGAAAACATAACAGTCTAGTGCCTGACTCATCACTTAGAACTTCAGTATTTTACCAAGGTATTACATGCACTTATAATTACTTACAATCATGGACATACAAAAATTAAGGAAGTTGTACCTTTTTATATATCGTGTTTTATAAATAGCATCAAAAAACGATTTATTTTATTCCACTCAGACACATGTTAACTCTTGCGCCCACAGCAAATATGTAAATATGAAGCGAATAAACACTAAATAGACAATAAATAGCAGAGAAGTATTTAAATAGACTAGAACAAGTAAACAAGATGTCGATGTGATACATAGCAAGATTATATACCATGTTGTATACTTTCAAACGTAGTATTTAAATAGAAATGACCAGAAGGCCACGGGGAGGATATGACATTAAGACAGTATTCTTTGAAGAAGTTAGAGCCTTGTTAAGAAGACAGAATCCGCTTAAGACGATATCCACTTAAGGCATTTTACTGTACCAAAAAAGGCACCTCTCCCTTTAAAAATACATTAAAACAAGGCATTTTAGTTCATCACCCCAATATAGAACGTTATGGTGATGATGTAGAATGTACAACCACACCTGTTTTGGAAATTTACATAAAAGTCGACAACACTTGTATACCATGGTTTCGGAATATGGCCTTCATCAGTTGGAGACGCCGGTTATGTAAATTTCTCTCTCTTTTTTTTTTTTTTGCTTATTTTCATTCAGAAGATTTAGATATTTGTAAATAGAATTCTTTATATACGGATGTATAAGTTAAATAAACGTGTGTCAGTTATAAATCGGGTGTTGGTGAATTATTAGTGTCATCAGTGTGTTGTGGGCACTTTTAAGGAAGCATATATAGGCTTCAATTCGGTTGAAGACCAGAAGAAGTCTGGCAAGAAGATACAGTCAAGCTCTGCCACAACTATTTAGATAAGACCAGACATATCCAGGAAACGGCAAGCTTTCCGAGCTTAGTAAGTAAGGCAGTGATTGTATCCGAAACATCAGTACAGGGGCGACTATAATTTCATAACAACTTAAACTAGAGTTGTGGCACATTCTTCATCATCTTAACATTCTTTACTGGGATGGTAAACAATGAAAATTGTTTTAAAACCATTTTTATTGGAGAGGTGTCTCCTTTGTTAGCAAGAAATACATTCCTCCCGCAACTTTACATTACTTAATTTTGAATGGGGGTCGATGGAAGGATGATCTAAACCGTTGGTTTTCGATCGCTACGACCCGGTATCTAATCCCGCATTGGGCACTTTTTTTTTAAATAAAAAAATGCTCCAATGGCTTCCGATTCTTGCAAAAGTCCAATTCCACCAGCGAGTGGAAGTAACCATACGGAGCTCTGGTACATTTGTAAGTGCAAAGTCGAACTGCTTTTCACATGTGTAGACATGTGGTGTACTTACAGTAAAAGTAGTCGCCAACTTCTACCCACCATGATTAACATAGCTATTACCACGTGTACTAGGGATAATAATTAAAAAAATCCCTCCCTCGACGAGAATGGGTGCTTCTAAACCGCTTTAGGACAGGTCAGGGAAGGTGTGCTGAGCTGATGAAGTTATGGGGCTACACCAAAGATCCAAATTGTGCCTGCAACGTCCCATAATCAATGTCCCATATACTAGATGACTGCCCGCTGTACAAATTCAATGGAGGAATCTGTCACCCCGGAAGCCCTGAACTGGCTGAAGGCCTTGCCTCTCAGACTTTAATGACCGATATGTCCTCACTTCTTTTTTCTAGATTTAATTCATTTTGTCTCCTCTCTAATTGTAAATACGCTGCTGTATCACTTCATAAGCATAAATAAATAATAATTTAAAAAAAAACTTAATTTTGATATGCAAAGTGGTTTTTGATCATTGCATAGTTTTATCTTGTTTCTGATAGGGAAGGAAGAGGTGGAACCTGCATGGGCGTGCTAACTGAACATAGCGCCGTGAAGCCCACGATGTCGCTGAAGTAGATAGTGACACTCTGGAATAGTTCAGGTTGGGCCGCCTTTCCTTGCTTCAACTGTTCAGCCACAGATCTGTACACATCTCTCTGTACACTGGACATTACAGAATGGACAAGTTCTTACCTCGGTAGAACCTGGTAAAGCAGTTTTTCTGATCGTCTTTTCTCCTCGTGGAAAGCTTCCGTTCTTTGTTCGACCAAAACTTCCAAGTTGTTGGCGTATTGGGCCATTCTGGTCAGTAGATTTTCCATGATGTTCACGTCTCCATGTTCAACTCTGACATCATACCCCGTCACTTTAAGTTTCGTCTGTAATAGTATTGTGGCGAAGAAATAATTTATTTTTATATTTAATTTAATTATTCAATGAAAATATTTGGAAACAGATTTAATTCCATTTAATTATTCAGTATAAAATAATGATCGAAATTTATTTGCGTGCTTGCTCAAGATTCTCTAGCTGTAGATAGTTGTGTTGAGTTGTTGATAATTGTCAACTAGTCGTACTGACGTCATCAATAAATACTTTCACATCCCCAGATATGCAAAGACTTGATTTTCTACGCTACAATATTAATTAATACATTAGAACTACTTCCCTGTAAAGGACAACACCTAATTGCAGAGTCAAACTGTCTTTTAGGGAGAGGTGTCCTTCTTACCAGAGAGTTACTAAATAGTAAAAATGATAATTTTGCAAATGAAAACTGTCCTTTATAGAGAGATGTCCCCTAAAAGAAGGTTCTACTGTATAAGCAATAGAGTGGTACCTAGAAATATTCGAATAGGTAAAACTAGGTCAAAGAATTTCTTTATTTTGAGTTTTTGCAAGTTTTCGAGCAAATTTTTCTCTCCAACAGGCAAATCCAAAAACAAATAGAGATGTGATCTGGCATGGATCACAGACTATATTCCAGCTAAATGTTGAATAAATATTTAAATAGTTATATAGTTTATATCAACACTGTGGGTTCGATTCCCATCCCTGGACACTTTTATTTTCCGTTTATCATTACTCTTCATAATTCATCCTTTCATACTTCATCTCTAAGGTTAGAAATAATCGTTATTTTTCTTTAAAATAAATTTTGATTTTTCGTTGAAAAGAAACACATGCGGGATAATTTTCAAATGTCGTTTTATATAGTACTAGACGGGTGACCCGGGCTTCGCCCCGGGATTGACCCGTGTGCATATCTACCCGAGTGATATATATTTAGATAAGATTTTGTTTATAATTGTTTGTTTTAGCATTATCTATTTGTTTGCATCAGCATAATTTAATCTAATCTTTGATAGAGGGCGCTGTTCGTGAGCTAAGTAGAATAATTTGAATATATAGTTTTAATAATTGATTTATATATTTTTTAAAATAGCCTATCGTCTTCCCCGTATTTTTTTACCTATGTATGGAAATTTTGGTTTGAATTAGTGAACTACTGCGAATTTGTATACCGGACATACAAACAAACAAACATACAAACATTCATTTTTATATATATAGATATATTAAATATTTAAAATACACAAGGATTCCATGTTGTATGTCTCACTTGACGATGGCATGCATCTCAGCCCGAACGGTGTGGAAGTCTGGCCGTTCCCCGGGGTCCTCTGCCCAGCACCGCTCCAGAAGTTGCATAAGCTCGATGGAACAGGACACAGGCTCCAGCTGGGGTCTGAACGGAGGTCTCTCGCTGCGCACCACTCTCTGTACGATGTCTGCACACAGGGTCTTCTTACTTCACGCCATGGTTATCATTGTAGGTAATTAGCGACTGATTTTAATGCAAGTGTATCTCATCTATATATTTATATTATATTAGGTAATAAGAGGCATATATTGAATTAAAATACAATATAACGCGGCTGATGATTGTAAAACGAAAATTGCAATTATACCGCGAATGTTTCTTTTAAACAAAAATCGAAATTTTTATTTTAAAGAGAAATAAAGACTATTTCTAACTTTAAGGATGAAGTATGAAAGGGTGAAAATATGAAGAGTAATGGCGAACGGAAAAATAAAAGTGTAAGCGGAACACTGTGGGTTCGATTCCCATCCCTGGACACTTTTATTTTCCGTTTATCATTACTCTTCACAATTCATCCTTTCATACTTCATCCTTAAAGTTAGAAATAGTCGTTATTTCTCTTTAAAATAAATTTCGATTTTTGTTTAAAAGAAACATTCGCGGTATAATTGCAATTTTCATATATTGAATTGAATGAAAATATTTATTTGCCAATATTTCGGTTGGCTGAACGCCATCCTTTGTCAAGGCATTACATTTTTGTATAAACAAACTCAGCGCCCCGCATAGTTCTTTATATTGAGATATACAGAAATCCCGCACACACACAATTAGACTTTTGAACTTAAAAGGGCTCTAGAGTTACTTGCAATCTCTGGTGTTTGGTCGGTGAAGAAGTGGTATAAAACGTTGGTTTTCGACAGCAATGATCCAGGTTCGAATCCCGCATTGGACACTTTTTTAAAATTAAAACAAGGCAAGGGAAGGCTGGTTAAACCGTTTGGTTTTCGACCACTAGGACCCGGGTTCGATTCCCGCATTGGGCACTTTTTTCTGTTAAAAAAAAATGCTCCAATGGCCCCCGATTCTTGCAAAAGTCCAACCCCACCAGCGAGTGCAAGTAACCAAACGGGGCTCTGGCATTTGTAAGTGCAAAGTCGAACTGCTTTTCACATGTGTAGACATGTGGTGCGCTTACAGTAAAAAGCAGTCGCTAACTACCCACCATGATTATCATGGCCTGTACCACGTGTACTAGGGATAAGCAAAAAAAAAAACTCTAATGCCTTCCAATTATTGCAAGAGTCCAACCCCACCAGTGAGTGTAAGTAACCAATGGGGCTCTTGCACACTTGCAAGTGTAAAAGTCGAATTGCTTTCTACTTGTGTAGACATGTGGTGTACTTACAGTAAAACCATTTGCTAACTAATACTCACCATGAATACCATGACCTGTATAAGGGATTATTAAAAGAAAACTGGTGTGCTAGAATTTTTGTAAGAATACAGGGTGAATTTTGAAGCACACAATTTTTATATATAAAAAAGGTGTCGAATGCTGTATTCCCCGAAATTTGTAAAACTCCTACTATATCCTATCTCTAGTACAGGCCATGATAATCATGGTGGATAGTAGTTGACGACAGTTCTTTACTGTAAGTGCATCAAATATCTACACATGGTGAAAGCAGTTCGACTTTTACACTTACATGTGTGCCAGAGCCCCATTTGGTTACTTACACTCAATAGACAAACAGCTTTAGCAAGACTAAGAAGTGGCCACTTAGTCCCTATTTCTGCTCCGCGCTTATGGAATTGAAGATTAGAGGCGATGGCGTCGACCTTTCATATTAAATCTTACTTTTCCTTATTACTAATAATTGTATATAGTTGCGGAACTACTGGTTTCCTGTGCTGCTCTTTTCCTGTTATTGCACCTTGTACGGAGAATCTGTATAAGACTAACGTCTTAATGAAGGCTGTGTGTGTGTGACTAAGAAGTGGCCATATAAAAACCTTAAAATTTCAAAATGAACAAAAAACCTTCAATAACTGCTTGAAATGCAAAAGTGCAGAAGCTTCTCCGGAGCATATCTTGTCATGCTCAGAACTGACAATAGAGGACCTATTTTCCAGGCCTATAACTACCATCGCAAAATTGGAGAGGAGTGGACTTCAGGAATTGGTTTAACCATGGAGATAAGCACCACCACATACTCACTGGTAAAACTGGACTTTTGCTTGAATCAGGAGCCATTAGAGAAATTTATTTAATAAAAAAAAAGTGTCCAGTGCGGGGTTCGAACCCGGGTATGTGTTGTCGAAAACCAAGAGTTTATACCACTCGTCCACTAAACTCCTGTTTCCAAAGATACTATAGGGAGTTAATAAACACATTACAAACGAAGGAATTACCAGACATCATCTTGAAGAAGGAATCAAAGTTTACGTCGACGTGTTTCCTTTATTTGTGCGGTGTAATCGGTAAGCTTTCGGACTTTGACGTCCTTCAACAGGTTACTATCCAACAAACTAGAGGATAATATATAGGTACATAGATGTAGAAATTGCCGGGAGGAAATTGATCCATAGAAGCATAGGGCGCCTCTCCCGTCAAAATAAACGTCCAAACCTGACGCCATCTATTGACCGTCGCCGCAGCTAGCGGCCTCGGGTCGGTGACAAAGCCACAACACCAGCTTTGGCAAACTGAGAAGCGTCCACCTAGAGACCATGGTTTCGGGCTAATGGCCCTCGTCAGTCTAGGGCGGACTTTATTCCATGAGATCCACACGGGATCTTGGTGGACGCTTCTCAGTTTGCCAAAGCTGGTATTGTGGCTTTGTCATCGACCCGAGGCCGCTAGTTGCGGCGACGGTCAATAGATGGCGTCAGGTTTTGACGTTTATTTTGACGGGCGAGGCGCCCTATGCTTCTATATATGTACATGTAAATATTTACATAATTATAAATTTCTAATTATTTCTTTTATTTGTGCTGTATAATCGGCAAGCTTTCGGGCTATGATGTCCTTCAACAGGCAACTTGGATTCTTAGATAGTAGCCTGTTGAAGGACGTCACAGTCCGAAAGCTTGCCGATTATACAGCACAAATAAAAGAAACCCATTGCCGAAAGCTTTGATTCCTTCTTCAATAAACACAAAATAGAAGAAGGGTGAGTTACCTAGATGGTCCAACAGTCCACAGAAAGGATGGAACGGCTCCTCTCGGGTGACGATCTCCTGGGCAATGATACTGAAGCTGTACACGTCACCTTTCTGTGTCCCACATGTCGCTTTGTCTCTTAGCAGCTCCGGTGCCCGCCACAGCACTTCTGTACACCATCCTCATTGATGTCAAATATCAGATACTATGTGACAGGCAATAATATCACATTAGAATATAATAATAATACTATGTTTTTGTATGTTTTTCTTTTTCTCCTCAACCTTTCTCCTTGTATATAGGCAATTTGATATGATGTAAAGAAATGTATTGACGCAAATATCCCTGAGTTTGGGATATCACGTTATAGGATGTTAATAAAGTTAATATTACATTAGAATATAATAATAATAATACATTAACACAGACAAGAATTCATTATTAAAAAAAAATGTGGAAAAAAAAGAAGTGGAAATCTTTGATGCCGTCGGTCGTCTTTTTTTTTTTTTTTTTTAAGGAGACAGAGACAATTTTGTTACAATTGGTTATCTCGTGTGTCTTTAATAAAGGTCACAGTAATATATTTCAGAGTTATTGTCTCAATCCCGATTATACATGTTAAAAGGTACAACTTCCTTAAGTTTTGTTCATGAGTGTATATTAAGAATTTAGAAGACACCGCATAATTCTAGAATTAATCTAAGGTTTGTTGAAGGTTACTAGGTTCGAAAAAACTACCCAAACATAATTTTAAAAATGAAACCTGTTAAATGGTATGTTTTGAATGGTATTGAATCTTTGATTTTCGGGCAATTGGTGGTGGTGTTGTCTTGTTCACTCCATGGAAAGGGGAGGTGCCATTGCCCCGTTAGTCAGCCACATTTAAGAGTTCCCTGTTCACGGTTACTGTAGCGGCTCGGGGCTCACGACACCGTACCACAAGGCAGTCCCTTACTTGTGCTGCTTCTCCCACCTGCCACCGTAAAGGAGGACCTCTGGGCGAGCGGGAATTTGATACGAATGTATTTAGGCACGTCTGAAGAAAGAAAGAGAGAGAGGGAGATCAATCATACAGGACGACCTCCCCAGAACGACCATGTCAGAAAGAACGTAAAAGAAAAATGCTAACACACGTACTCTTGGAGTTGAAGTTGATGGTATAGTCCTCCCTGAAGGATGGCAGTCCGAAGTCCGTCAGTTTGAGGACGAAGTGGGAGTCCACGACACAGTTGGATGAGCTGAGCCGTCCATGGACCCGGATCTCGGAGTTGTGGATGTAATACATGCCCTGACGTCACACTGAGGTCACGTGGTCACAACATGGCGGCGGTACTTACCTTGATGATGTCACTCATCAGAGAGTACTTGAAGATCCAGTCCAACTTCAAACTTTCGTTGCGGAGAACGTCCTGTTCAACAATGGTCCAACAATCGTATATAACAATGTGGTGATAGTTATCTAACAATGGTTTAACAATGATCTGACAATGGTTCAACAAACGTCTAACAATTAGCTGAAAATGATCCCACAATCACCTAGCAAAGATATAAAAATCGTCTAACAATGTCCAACAATCTTCTAACAATGATCTGTCAATGTTCTAACAATTGTTTATCAATGGTCCAACAATCGTCTAACAATGCATCAACAATTGCACAACAATTATCTGACAATGACCCAACAAACGTCTAACAATGGACCAACAATCCTCTAACAATGTGACAAAAATGGTGTGGCAATCAGATAGCAATTTGCCAACAATCACCTAAAAATAAAGGTCAAAAATCAAACTCTCAGTTTCAGTAGAAGGTAAGAAAACGTTTAGAATCCACCATATTGATGTCGCAACAGGGCGACCATCAGTTCCAGAATGATCCGTCCTACCTGCAAACTTCCTCTGGGACAGAACTCTGTGATGATGGCCACGTTGGGCGGCTCGATGCACAATCCGATGAATCGGGCCAAGTGGGGGTGCTGCGCCTCGCGAACCTGCACATACCTCCTTAATGATAACGTCATATCATCCTGAAAGTTCTCTTTACCATCTTAATCTCCATCAGGATTGGTCGCACCATCTCTGGTCTCTTCTGATTGGTTGGGAGACGCTTGACAGCTACTGTAGTGCCCTGTAGACCGCACAAGAGTCATTGCTCAAGAAAAGTCAATCCGCAGATGAGTTGTATACTCATAGACAAAACTTAAGGAAGTTGTACCTTTTAGCAAGTATATATCGGGGCAATAACTCTGAAAGTTTTTTGATACATAATAACATTTATTGAAGACACGAGATAACCAAGTGTGAACAAAATTGCCTCTGTCTCCTTAAAAAAAAAAAACAGACAACCGGCGACATCAAAGACTTTCCACTTAAGTTTTGTCCATGAGTGTATAAGTAATTGCAATTCTTCTTTAACTGTGTAAAACAATATATATTTTGGTTGAACATTCAATCAAGCAATTGATTGTCAAATTCTGTTCATTCATCCAGTATGTTGAACTCACCTTGAAGATGCCAGTTAGGATGAGATCATGTCTTGCGTTTATATCATTCATCACTTGCATGTAGCTGTTCTGGACACATCATATCTTTTGTATTTGCATATATACCATGCTCTCTTATAGTAAATGGAAACTCGCCTTTCCTCTTACCCATATTGAAAGGAGAGTTGGGGAGCACTTATCAAGCCAATTCTGGTCTCAGGATGGAGAGAAAAGATAACAAGTTGACCAGGTAGTTCCAAGCCTCCATCGGATAATGTGTAGAGAAGGAGGAAAGTGTAGATAAAGTTGCATAATCAGAGAAATGAGATGACCTACCATACTGGTCAAGGAGCTCCGACTAGCCACCCAGCTGACTCGAGTCTGCTGTGGGAAATGTAGTTCCTCCCATTTGACTTCCCACGTCATATTGGCAAGAGCAGCTTCCAGTTTCAACTTCCTACACAATCCTTTAGCAATATTGTACCAGTATTACAGTAGCAACTCACCTGTAGACGATGAATCCAACCAGCAACAAGATGAAAAGGAAGATGGACACGGTACCAAGCACAGTCTCCAATGTGGGGAAAGCTGGGACTCAGGGTTATATACTGTGGTAGCAGAGTGATGATACCTGAATACCTCACCTGAATCCTTGCAGTCGCTGCCCGTGAAGCCACAGAGAGAACATCCACGGCTTTATTCCCACGTGGCCACAGGATGTCACGTATCTTGATAGGACGGTTTGACACTCCAGTATAGACGCTCACCACCTATACCGACAACAAGGTGCCATAACGGTATAAACCGTCGTTTTTATCCTACTACAATCCGGGACCGCATTGTGAACACATTTTTCCCAAAAACTTGCTTCCTCCTTCAGTGTCTTCTTATGCGGAGAGACCGTGTGGCCCACCCTCAGTAAAGGAAGGCATTGAAGGAGGGAGATATGGAGAGACCGTGTGGCCCGCCCTCAGTAGAGAAGAACGCACTGAAGGAGGGAGATATGGAGAGACCATGTGGCCCACCCTCAGTAGAGGAAGGCACTGAAGGAGGGAAATATGGAGAGACCATTTGGCCCACCCTCAGTAGAGGGAGGCATTGAAGGAGGGAGATATGGAGAGACCGTGTGGCCCGCCCTCAGTAGAGAAGAACGCACTGAAGGAGGGAGATATGGAGAGACCATGTGGCCCACCCTTAGTAGAGAAGAAGGCACTGAAGTAGGGAAATATGGAGAGACCATTTGGCCCACCCTCAGTAGAGAAAGGCACTGAAGGAGGGAGATATGGAGAGACCATGTGGTCCACCCTCAGTAGAGAAGTAGGCACTGAAGGAGGGAGATACGGAGCGATCATTTGGCCCACCCTCAGTAGAGGAAGGCACCGAAGGAGGGAGATACGGAGAGACCATGTGGCTCACCCTCAGTAGAGGAAGGCACTGAAGGAGGGAGATACGGAGAGACAGTCTTTCCATGAGGTGGGCCAAGAGGCCTCTCCATATCTCCCTCCTTCAATGCCTTCCTCTAATGAGGGTAGGCCAAATGGTCTCTCCGTATTTCCCGCCATCCGCTTTATATCCTCGTAAAACATGATTCAATGACCCCACAAAAGCGATGCCTCTACATAAAACCTCTCTGTAAAAGATAACACCTAGTTGCAGAGTCAAAGTGACCTTTAGAGATAGCTGTACCGTTATCACACAGAGAGTTGCTAATTAGTAAAATATTCGACCAAAAAGTGTCAATAAAGGTGTCCTCAAATGAGATTGTCCTCTCATAGAGGTTCTACTGTACATGGAATACGTGCTCTACAATGAAATTTAAAAATGATATTTTACGCAAAAAAATTGCTAATGTTAATGGATTTGCCAATAAATTATAAAACTCTCTATTCAAAAAACTATTAAATAGAAAGACCCAGGATATAAATAAATCAAGAAAAGATGGAACCTGGCAGATGTATGTGTCAAAAGAAAACACGCAAACATCTGTGTTGTGTTCAATCAACCATACGACCATTACAACACATGCCAAATACACTCAAGGTCACTGTAATATATTTCAGAGTTATTGTCTGAATCCTGATATACAGGTTAGAAGGTGCAACTTCCTTAAGTTTTGTCCATGAGTGTATATTGGTTATCTCGTGTGTCTTCAATAAAGGTCACTGTAATATCTTTCAGAGTTTTTGTCTGAATCCTGATATACATACTAAAAGGTACAACTTCCTTAAGTTTTGTCCATGAGTGTATATTGGTTATCTCGTGTGTCATCAATAAAGGTTACTGTAATATCTTTCAGAGTTATTGTCTGAATCCTGATATACATACTAAAAGGTACAACTTACTTAAGTTTTGTCCATGAGTGTATATTGGTTATCTCGTGTGTCTTCAATAAAGTTCACTGTAATATCTTTCAGAGTTATTGTCTGTATCCTGATATTCATGTTAGAAGGTACAACTTCCTTAAGTTTTGTCCGTGAGTGTATATTGGTTATCTCGTGTGTCTTCAATAAAGGTCACTGTAATATCATTCAGAGTTATTGTCTGAATCCCGATATACATGCTGAAAGGTACAACTTCCTTAAGTTTTGTCCATAAGTGTATATTGGTTATCTCGTGTGTCTTCAATAAAGGTCACTATAATATCTTTCAGAGTTATTGTCTCAATCCCGATATACATGCTAAAAGGTACAACTTCCTTAAGTTTTGCCCGTGAGTGTATATTGGTTATCTCGTGTGTCTTTAATAAAGTTCACTGTAATATATTTCATAGTTATTGTTTGTATCCCGATATACATGTTAAAAGGTACAACTTCCTTAAGTTTTGTCCATGAGTCTATATTTAAAATTACTATCGTGAAACACACCATAATATTCACGCTCTCCACAAAAATATTATTTTATGGAGAATTAAATGTGTGTGAAGGAGGGTGTTTATTCTACAACTACAGTCAAATGAGAAATGAGAATCCACAGGAGAAATATGAAAGCATGATTCTGGCGTTGCGTGCTTCTCTCTAGGAAGGCCATCAATTTTTATAAGGCCGTCGCGGTAATTTGATTGGTTGGTTATCCAGGGTTGCCAAATAGCTCCATAAAGTGGATTACTCACTTCGAAGTCGCCCTTAGCTTCGTCCACCATGTCTAGGAGGACGTATTCGGCCACCCTGTCACCTTTGGAGTTGATGTTCACCTGGCCCGTGATACCTGGTCACACTGGAATTGTTAGAATTGTATTCGGTTACACTGGAACTGTTATAATTGTGTCTGGTCACACTGGAACTGTTAGTATTGTGTCTGGTCACACTGGAACTGTTAGAATTGTACTGGTCACTCTGTAACTGGTATAATTGTGTCTGGTCACACTGGAACTGTTATAATTATGTCTGGTCACACTGGGACTGTTAGAATTGTGTCTGGTCACACTGGACTGTTAGAATTGTGTCTGGTCACACTGGAACTGTTAGAATTGTGTCTAGTCACACTGGAACTGTTAGAATTGTACTGGTCACACTGGAACTGTTAGAATTGTGTCTGGTCACACTGGAACTGTTAGAATTGTGTCTGGTCACACTGGAACTGTTAGAATTGTGTCTGGTCACACTGGAACTGTTAAAATTGTACTGGTCACACTGGAACTGTTAGAATTGTGTCTGGTCACACTGGAACTGTTGGAATTATGTACTGGTCACACTGGAACTGTTAGAATTATGTCTGGTCACACTGGAACTGTTGGAATTGTGCCTGGTCACACTGGAACTGTTGGAATTATGTACTGGTCACACTGGAACTGTTAGAATTATGTCTGGTCACACTGGAACTGTTGGAATTGTGCCTGGTCACACTGGAACTGTTAGAATGTACTGATCACACTGGAACTGTTATAATTGTGTCTGGTCACACTGGAACTGTTGGAATTGTGCCTGGTCACACTGGAACTGTTAGAATGTACTGATCACATTGGAACTGTTATAATTGTGTCTGGTCACACTGGAACTGTTGGAATTGTGTCTGGTCACACTGGAACTGTTAGAATTATGTACTGGTCACACTGGAACTGTTGGAATTGTGCCTGGTCACACTGGAACTGTTAGAATTGTGTCTGGCCACACAGGAACTGTTAAAATTGTACTGGTCACACTGGAACTGTTATAATTGTATTCGGTCACACTGGAACTGTTAGAATTGTGTCTGGTCACACTGGAACTGTTAGAATTGTGTCTGGTCACACTGGGACTGTTAGAATTGTGTCTGGTCACACTGGAACTGTTAGAATTGTGTCTGGTCACACTGGAACTGTTAGAATTGTGTCTGGTCACACTGGAACTGTTAGAATTGTGTCTGGTCACACTGGAACTGTTATAATTGTGCCTGGTCACACTGGAACTGTTAGAATTGTACTGGTCACACTGGAACTGTTAGAATTGTACTGGTCACACTGGAACTGTTAGAATTATATCTGGTCACACTGGAACTGTTAGAATTGTGTCTGGTCACACTGGAACTGTTAGAATTGTGCCTGGTCACACTGGAACTGTTATAATTATGTCTGGTCACACTGAAACTGTTAGAATTGTATTTGGTGCCCCCCCCCCCCCCCGAAAATGTTAGAATTGTATTTTGCCACTGTTACAATTGTGTTTAAAATACCATAATTGTCAATTATGTAGATAACTATATAGAATTAATATTTTCACGTGATAGCCAACATTTTCAATAAAAATAAATATACGTTCGCTGCATGTATAGCTTAAAATATGGGTTGTCTTGGAGGAGCCGTGATTAAGAAGAGACAAACTTATAGATGATCAACCACGTGTTGACATAGATGGAAATGACATGACAGTCAGCCCTGTGTTTGACATAGATGGAAATGACAGTCAGCCCAGTGTTGACATAGATGGACATGACATGACAGTCAGCCCTGTGTTGACGTAGATGGACATGACAGTCAGCCCTGTGTTGACATAGATGGACATGACATGACAGTCAGCCCTGTGTTGACATAGATGGACATGACAGTCAGCCCTGTGTTGACATAGATGGACATGAGTCAGCCCTGTGTTGACATAGATGGACATGACATGACAGTCAGCCCTGTGTTGACATAGATGGACATGACAGTCAGCCCTGTGTTGACATAGATGGACATGAGTCAGCCCTGTGTTGACATAGATGGAAATGACAGTCAGCCAGTGTTGACATAGATGGACATGACAGTCAGCCCTGTGTTGACATAGATGGACATGACAGTCAGCCCTGTGTTGACATAGATGGACATGACATGACAGTCAGGCCTGTGTTGACATAGATGGACATGACATGACAGTCAGCCCTGTGTTGACATAGATGGACATGACATGACAGTCAGCCCTGTGTTGACATAGATGGACATGACATGACAGTCAGCCCTGTGTTGACATAGATGGACATGACATGACAGTCAGCCCTGTGTTGACATAAATGGACATGACATGGCAGTCAGCCCTGTGTTGATATAGATGGACA
Organism: Cordylochernes scorpioides; assembly: GCA_030710605.1. Taxonomy (NCBI): domain Eukaryota; kingdom Metazoa; phylum Arthropoda; class Arachnida; order Pseudoscorpiones; family Chernetidae; genus Cordylochernes; species Cordylochernes scorpioides. The sequence goes on from CP092884.1 coordinate 52,812,766, forward strand.
TGACATGGCAGTCAGCCCTGTGTTGACATAGATGGACATGACATGACAGTCAGCCCTGTGTTGACATAGAATGACATGGTAGTCAGCCCTATGTTGACATAGATGGACATGACATGGTAGTCAGCCCTGTGTTGATATAGATGGACATGACATGACAGTCAGCCCTGTGTTGACATAGATGGACATGACAGTCAGCCCTGTGTTGACATAGATGGACATGACATAGCAGTCAGCCCTGTGTTGACATAGATGGACATGACATGACAGTCAGCCCTGTGTTGACATAGATGGACATGACATGGTAGTCAGCCCTGTGTTGACATAGATGGACATGACATGGTAGTCAGCCCTGTGTTGACATAGATGGACATGACATGACAGTCAGCCCAGTGTTGACATAGATGGGCATGACATGACAGTCAGCCCTGTGTTGACATAGATGGACATGACAGTCAGCCCTGTGTTGACATAGATGGACATGGCAGTCAGCCCTGTGTTGACATAGATGGACATGACAGTCAGCCCTGTGTTGACATAGATGAACATGACATGACAGTCAGTCCTGTGTTTGACATAGATAGACATGACATGGTAGTCAGCCCTGTGTTGACATAGATGGACATGACAGTCAGCCCTGTGTTGACATAGATGAACATGACATGGTAGTCAGCCCTGTGTTGACATAGATAGACATGACATGGTAGTCAGCCCTGTGTTGACATAGATGGACATGACAGTCAGCCCTGTGTTGACATAGATGAACATGACATGACAGTCAGTCCTGTGTTGACATAGATAGACATGACATGGTAGTCAGCCCTGTGTTGACATAGATAGACATGACATGACAATGACAATGAAAACAAGTTTTATTGACTATTTAGTCAACAATTACACAGTTAAAAAGAAATATTTACAATTGTCTGGACCGTCAGGAGCCCAGAGCCAGCTTGAGGTTGGATATTTTCCTGCAAATAGTGGGATGGCTGTTCCAGGTTCGCACGATAGCAGCGTCAAGAAAGCCCGCGAGAATGTTCCTCTTCTCAGACGGAATTTCGAGGTGATACTCTTCGGGGTATAGAACCGCGAACATAACGTCATCCAGGTCAATCCCCGATTCTAACATGGGCCTTGAGCCGGGTTCAACGATCATTTCGTTGAATATTGTATCTATGTCCGGCATCAGATCCTTCTGCTTCATCGGGGCAGGTAGTGGGAGGCGGTGGTGTTATCATGGCTGTAAATGAATCCTCCTTATGGGGAGGCGGGCGGCGCCGGCTTGGCAGGGCCGAGGCGCAGGCAGTGCTTCCCTCCGTCATTGGATTGTCCTCCTCCATGTCCGTCGGGGCGGGGGGCGGAGGTGTCATCGAAGTGAGGTGTCAGTTCCTCCCTGTGGGTAGTGGGCAGCATAGGCTCAACGGGCCGAGGCGCAGGCAGTGGGTGGGTGTTGGAGGCACTGCAGCTGGTGTTGTCCTCAGCTCAGCTTTGACTTGCCAAGGACTTTATAGAGGTTGCTGGCTGCTCCGGGCCTCAGATCCAATATTTGCCTAATCAGGCTGGCGAGGGCGTCGCACTGCGGAGGCGACAGGAGGGGTCCTTTCCTCTGCGCCTTGGTCCTCGAGGAGAGGAGGGTCCAGGACCTCCTCCCGCCCAAGACCAAGGGCGTCCGTCCTAGCGAAGGACACGGTGGGGTGCCTCTCGATGAACGCATCGAGGTCGACCCTCGTTGCGTTCTTTGCTGCTGACGTGGAGGACGCAGAGGTCTCCTCCACGATGGACATCTCCACGTCCGGTGTTGGGGCCACAGGCCCGAGGGTCTTCTGGGCGGGCAGAGGGTCACGCGGGGGCAACGATTTCCGGCCGAGCGGGAGGCGGCTCTGGATGTTTGTGAACTGGCTGGGCGAGGGCCCACGGGACCCTCAGGCGCCTGCAGGGACGGAGCAGGGGTCACAAGTGGAGGGGCAGAAGGCGTCTCCTCCATAGGTAAGGCTGGGGCCCGCTGGTGGAGATGGCCGAGGTGCGGATGGATGGAGCACAGCTCGGGCCACGGGAGGAGCGCTGCAAACCTCCATGGCTGGACTGGGAGGCGCTGGCGCAGGAAGGTGCGGCCGAGGTCCGCCTAGGTAGCCCAGGCGCAGTTGATGGTGGGAGGCTGGTGGAAGGGGGCGGTGAAGCCCGTCTGGAGGTGGTGGGCCGCCCATGGAGTTGGGGGCAGTTGGCTCTTCGATGGCCTTGGCCGTTACATCGCGAGCACTTTATTCCATAGCTCAGGAATGCTGGCCATGGGCTCGCCGTTGATCTTCACCTCGAAGCGAGTAGGGAGCTTGTCGAGGGTTATTCCGTCGTGGAGGAGAATAAAAGCCTCCCGGCGGCCGTCGGTGAAGTCAAACTCGCCGACCCTTAGCTGTTTGGGGGCGATGGAGGTGATGCGTCCGTACCGGAGAGGGCATCCATTACGGCGGCGTCCTTCACAAAGGAAAGGCAGGTTGCCAATTGTGATCCTGAATGATCTCTTTCTGAAGGGGAAGGTCTTGAGGAGGGTTCCCTCGACCTCGAGGCCCTCTCGGATCAGGCGCTCCGCCAGGGATTTGTTGGCGAGTCCTATTAGATAATGACCATTCATCTTTGTCATTTGGACGATACCCCTTGGTCCTCCAACGACTCTTAGAATGGCCTTCAGGTATTGGTAGGTCTGGAAGTCTGGGCAGTACTCCAGGTAGAAGCACTGCTCCTCTGTGCAGGATGCCTGGCGAGCCCCTGGCCTCCGCGATGTGCGCTCTCGTAGTCCTGATTTCTTGGACGCGGGGAGTCACTGCAGGCGAGGATCTTGGTCGCCTGGCAGTCGATCCAGTGCTGTTAGATTGAGCGCCGTGACGCCCGGTGCTCTCGTGTCGCGGCGTTTTCTTTTGTTTTGGACGATGGTATAATCGTCTCCTATTTCAGGATTTTGGTCTACAAAGATGTCTTCGGGTTCTGTTGACCAAGAATTGCGCCAAAGGAAGGCATCGTAGTTGTAAATTCGTGCGAATTGGCAAAATTTGCATGACTTTCGCCAGTAGGCAGATTTGCATAGCTGGCCGTTTCTTGCATTGCAATTGATGTTTGAAACTGCAATTGGTTTTCCGCAGATAATTCTGCGCTGGTTTCAGATATCAAGCCGACCTTGCAGGTAATTCTTCGGCATTGAATGGGCTATCCGCCCATACCAAATTTGTCGCTTCCAGCGACAATTCTCCGCTATTCAAAGGCGAAAGATGCGGAGCTCGCGCGACGCGTGGCCGCACGGCCGGGTGTAGACATGTGGTGTAGACATGACATGGTAGTCAGCCCTGTGTTGACATAGATAGACATGACATGGTAGTCAGCCCTGTGTTGACATAGATGGACATGACAGTCAGCCCTGTGTTGACATAGATGGACATGACAGTCAGTCCTGTGTTGACATAGATGGACATGACAGTCAGTCCTGTGTTGACATAGATGGACATGGCAGTCAGCCCTGTGTTGACATAGATGGACATGACATGACAGTCAGCCCTGTGTTGACATAGATGGACATGACATGACAGTCAGCCCTATGTTGACATAGATGGACATAACATGACAGTCAGCCCTGCGTTGACATAGATGGACATGACAGTCAGCCCTGTGTTGACATAGATGGACATGACATGACAGTCAGCCCTATGTTGACATAGATGGACATGACATGACAGACAGCCCTGTGTTGATATAGATGGACATGACATGACAGTCAGCCCTGTGTTGACATAGATGGACATGACAGTCAGCCCTGTGTTGACATAGATGGACATGACAGCAGTCCTGTGTTGACATAGATGGACATGACAGTCAGCCCTGTGTTGACATAGATGGACATGGACATGGTAGTCAGCCCAGTGTTGACATAGATGGACATGACATGACAGTCAGCCCTGTGTTGAAATAGATGGACATGACATGACAGTCAGTCTTGTGTTGACATAGATGGACATGACATGACAGTCAGCCCTGTGTTGACATAGATGGACATGACATGACAGTCAGTCCTGTGTTGACATAGATGGACATAACAGGAAGAATACCTTCGAAGGAAGTGTTTGCGGAGAGCGTCAGATAACAGCGAGCCGTTGAAG
>CP092884.1:52817001-52868891 GCA_030710605.1 Cordylochernes scorpioides
GATCCTTCCAACGGCTCGCTGTTATCTGACGCTCTTCGCAACACTTCCTTCGAAGGTATTCTTCTGTTATGTCCATCTACGTCAACACAGGACTGACTGTCATGTCATGTCCATCTATGTCAACACAGGGCTGACTGTCATGTCATGTCCATCTATGTCAACACAGGACTGACTGTCATGTCATGTCCATCTATGTCAACACAGGGCTGACTGTCATGTCATGTCCATCTATGTCAACACAGGGCTGACTGTCATGTCATGTCCATCTATGTCAACACAGGGCTGACTGTCATGTCCATCTATGTCAACACAGGGCTGACTGTCATGTCCATCTATGTCAACACAGGGCTGACTGTCATGTCCATCTATGTCAACACAGGGCTGACTGCCACGTCATGTCCATCTATGTCAACACAGGGCTGACTGTCATGTCATGTCCATCTATGTCAACACAGGGCTGACTGTCATGTCATGTCCATCTATGTCAACACAGGGCTGACTGTCATGTCCATCTATGTCAACACAGGGCTGACTGTCATGTCATGTCCATCTATGTCAACACAGGGCTGACTGTCATGTCATGTCCATCTATGTCAACACAGGGCTGACTGTCATGTCATGTCCATCTATGTCAACACAGGGCTGACTGTCATGTCCATCTATGTCAACACAGGGCTGACTGTCATGTCCATCTACGTCAACACAGGGCTGACTACCATGTCATGTCCATCTATGTCAACACAGGGCTGACTACCACGTCATGTCCATCTATGTCAACACAGGGCTGACTGTCATGTTCATCTATGTCAACACAGGGCTGACTGTGATGTCATGTCCATCTATGTCAACACAGGGCTCACTGCCATGCCATGTCCATCTATGTCAACACAGGGCTGACTATCATGTCCATCTATGTCAACACAGGGCTGACTGTCATGTCCATCTATGTCAACACAGGGCTGACTGTCATGTCATGTCCATCTATGTCAACACAGGGCTGACTGTCATGTCATGTCCATCTATGTCAACACAGGGCTGACTACCATGTCATGTCCATCTATGTCAACACAGGGCTGACTGCCATGTCATGTCCATCTATGTCAACACAGGGCTGACTGCCATGTCATGTCCATCTATGTCAACACAGGGCTGACTGTCATGTCCATCTACGTCAACACAGGGCTGACTGTCATGTCCATCTATGTCAACACAGGGCTGACTGTCATGTCATGTCTATCTATGTCAACACAGGGCTGACTACTATGTCATGTCCATCTATGTCAACACAGGGCTGACTGCCATGTCATGTCTATCTATGTCAACACAGGACTGACTACCATGTCATGTCCATCTATGTCAACACAGGGCTGACTGCCATGTCATGTCCATCTATGTCAACACAGGGCTGACTGCCACGTCATGTCCATTTATGTCAACACAGGGCTGACTGCCACGTCATGTCCATCTATGTCAACACAGGGCTGACTGCCATGTCATGTCCATCTATGTCAACACAGGGCTGACTGTCATGTCATGTCTATCTATGTCAACACAGGGCTGACTACCATGTCATGTCCATTTATGTCAACACAGGGCTGACTGTCATGTCATGTCCATCTATGTCAACACAGGGCTGACTGTCATGTCATGTCCATCTATGTCAACACAGGGCTGACTGTCATGTCATGTCTATCTATGTCAACACAGGGCTGACTGTCATGTCATGTCTATCTATGTCAACACAGGGCTGACTGTCATGTCATGTCTATCTATGTCAACACAGGGCTGACTGCCATGTCCATCTATGTCAACACAGGGCTGACTGCCATGTCATGTCTATCTATGTCAACACAGGGCTGACTGCCATGTCCATCTATGTCAACACAGGGCTGACTGTCATGTCATGTTCATCTATGTCAACACAGGGCTGACTGCCATGTCCATCTATGTCAACACAGGGCTGACTGTCATGTCATGTCCATCTATGTCAACACAGGGCTGACTGCCATGTCCATCTATGTCAACACAGGGCTGACTGCCATGTCATGTCCATATATGTCAACACAGGGCTGACTGTCATGTCATGTCCATCTATGTCAACACGTGGTTGATCATCTATAAGATTGTCTCTTCTTAATAACGGCTCCTCCAAGACAACCCATCTTTTAAGCTATACATAGAGCGAACGTATATTTATTTTTATTGAAAATGTTGGCTTTCAGGTGAAAATATTAATTATATATAGTTATCGATATATATAAATTGACAATTATGGTATTTTAAACACAATTGTAACAGTGGCCAAATACAATTCTAACATTTTCAGTGGGACACCAAATACAATTCTAACATTTTCAGCGGGACACCAAATACAATTCTAACATTTTCAGTGGGACACCAAATACAATTCTAACATTTTCAGCGGGACACCAAATACAATTCTAACATTTTCAGTGGGACACCAAATACAATTCTAACATTTTCAGTGGGACACCAAATACAATTCTAACAGTTCCAGTGTGACCAGACACAATTCTAACAGTTCCAGTGTGACCAAATACAATTCTAACAGTTCCAGTGTGACCAGACACAATTCTAACAGTTCCAGTGTGACCGAATACAATTTTAACAGTTCCAGTGTGACCAGACACAATTATAACAGTTCCAGTGTGACCAAATACAATTCTAACAGTTCCAGTGTGACCAGACACAATTCTAACAGTTCCAGTGTGACCGAATACAATTTTAACAATTCCAGTGTGACCAGACACAATTCTAACAGTTCCAGTGTGACCGAATACAATTCTAACAGTTCCAGTGTGACCAGACACAATTCTAACAGTTACAGAGTGACCAGTACAATTCTAACAGTCACAGTGTGACCAGCCATAATTCTAACAGTTCCAGTGTGACCCGACACAATTCTAACAGTTCCAGTGTGACCCGACACAATTCTAACAGTTCCAGTGTGACCCGACACAATTCTAACAGTTCCAGTGTGACCCGACACAATTCTAACAGTTCCAGTGTGACCCGACACAATTATAACAGTTCCAGTGTGACCCGACACAATTCTAACAGTTTCAGTGTGACCAGTACAATTCTAACATTTTCAGGGGGACACCAAATACAATTCTAACAGTTCCAGTGTGACCAGACACAATTCTAACAGTCACAGTGTGACCAGACACAATTCTAACAGTTCCAGTGTGACCAGACATAATTATAACAGTTACAGAGTGACCAGACATAATTTTAACAGTTCCAGTGTGACCAGACACAATTCTAACAGTTCCAGTGTGACCAGACACAATTCTAACAGTTCCAGTGTGACCGAATACAATTCTAACAATTCCAGTGTGACCAGGCATCACGGGCCAGGTGAACATCAACTCCAAAGGTGACAGGGTGGCCGAATACGTCCTCCTAGACATGGTGGACGAGGTTAAGGGCGACTTCGAAGTGAGTAATCCACTTTATGGAGCTATTTGGCAACCCTGGATAACCAACCAATCAAATTACCGCGACGGCCTTATAAAAATTGATGGCGTTCCTAGAGAGAGAGAAGCACGCAACGCCATGCTTTCATATTTCTCCTGTGGATTCTCTCATTTCTCATTTGACTGTAGTTGTAGAATAAACACCCTCCTTCACATTTAATTCTCCATAAAATAATATTTTTGTTGAGAGCGTGAATATTATGGTGTGTTTCACGATAGTAATTTTAAATATACATTCACGGGCAAAACTTGAGGAAGTTGTACCTTCTAACATATATATCGGGATTCAGACAATAACTCTGAAAGATATTACAGTGACCTTTATTGAAGACACACAAGATAACCAATATACACTCATGGACAAAACTTAAGGAAGTTGTACCTTTTAGCATGTATATCGGGATTCAGACAATAACTCTGAAAGATATTACAGTGACCTTTATTGAAGACACACGAGATAACCAATATACACTCATGGACAAAACTTAAGGAAGTTGTACCTTTTACCATGTATATCGGGATTGAGACAATAACTCTGAAAGATATTACAGTGACCTTTATTGAAGACACACGAGATAACCAATATACACTCATGGACAAAACTTAAGGAAGTTGTACCTTTTAGCATGTATATCGGGATTCAGACAATAACTCTGAAAGATATTACAGTGACCTTTATTGAAGACACACGAGATAACCAAAATACACTCATGGACAAAACTTAAGGAAGTTGTACCTTTTAGCATGTATATCGGGATTCAGACAATAACTCTGAAAGATATTACAGTGACCTTTATTGAAGACACACGAGATAACCAATATACACTCATGGACAAAACTTAAGGAAGTTGTACCTTTTAGCATGTATATCGGGATTCAGACAATAACTCTGAAAGATATTACAGTGACCTTTATTGAAGACACACGAGATAACCAAAATACACTCATGGACAAAACTTAAGGAAGTTGTACCTTTTAGCATGTATATCGGGATTCAGACAATAACTCTGAAAGATATTACAGTGACCTTTATTGAAGACACACGAGATAACCAAAATACACTCATGGACAAAACTTAAGGAAGTTGTACCTTTTAGCATGTATATCGGGATTCAGACAATAACTCTGAAAGATATTACAGTGACCTTTATTGCAGACATACGAGATAACCAATATACACTCTTGGACAAAACTTAAGGAAGTTGTACCTTCTAACATATATATCAGGATTCAGACAATAACTCTGAAAGATTTTACAGTGACCTTTATTGAAGACACACAAGATAACCAATATACACTCATGGACAAAACTTAAGGAAGTTGTATCTTTTAACATGTATATCGGGATTCAGACAATAACTCTGAAAGATATTACAGTAATCTTTATTGAAGACATACGAGATAACCAATATACACTCATGGACAAAACTTAAGGAAGTTGTATCTTTTAACATGTATATCGGGATTCAGACAATAACTCTGAAAGATATTACAGTAATCTTTATTTAAGACATACGAGATAACCAATATACACTCATGGACAAAACTTGAGGAAGTTGTACCTTCTAACATATATATCAGGATTCAGACAATAACTCTGAAAGATATTACAGTGACCTTTATTGAAGACACACGAGATAACCAATATACACTCTTGGACAAAACTTGAGGAAGTTGTACCTTCTAACATATATATCGGGATACAGACAATAACTCTGAAAGATATTACAGTGACTTTGAGTGTATTTGGCATGTGTTGTAATGGTCGTATGGTTCATTGAACACAACACAGATGTTAGCGTGTTTCCTTTTGACACATACATCTGCCAGGTTCCATCTTTTCTTGATTTATTTATATCCTGGGTCTTTCTATTTAATAGCTTTTTGAATAGAGAGTTTTATATTTTATTGGCAAATCCATTTTCATTAGTATTTTTTTGCTTAAAATATTATATTTAAATTTCAATGTAGAGCACGTATTCCATGTACAGTAGAACCTCTATGAGAGGACACTCTCATTTAAGGCACCTTTATTACCACTTTATTGGTCGAATATTTTACTAATTAGCAACTCTCTGATGAGGGTACAGCTCTCTCTAAAGGTCACTTTGACTCTGCAACTAGGTGTAATCTATTACAGAGAGGTTTTATGTAGAGGCATCGCTTTTGTGGGGTCATTGAATCATGTTTTACGAGGATATAAAGCGGATGGCGGGAAATACGGAGAGACCATTTGGCCCACCCTCATTAGAGGAAGGCATTGAAGGAGGGAGATATGGAGAGGCCTCTTGACCCACCTCATGGAAAGACTGTCTCTCCGTAGCTCCCTCCTTCAGTGCCTTCCTCTACTGAGGGTGGGCCACATGGTCTCTCCGTATCTCCCTCCTTCAGTACCTTCCTCTACTGAGGGTGAGCCACATGGTCTCTCCGTATCTCCCTCCTTCAGTGCCTTCCTCTACTGAGGGTGGGCCAAATGATCTCTCCGTATCTCCCTCCTTCAGTGCCTTCCTCTACTGAGGGTGGGCCACATGGTCTCTCCGTATCTCCCTCCTTCAGTGCCTACTTCTCTACTGAGGGTGGACCACATGGTCTCTCCATATCTCCCTCCTTCAGTGACTACTTCTCTACTGAGGGTGGGACAAATGGTCTCTCCGTATCTCCCTCCTTCAGTGCCTTCTTCTCTACTGAGGGTGGGCCACACGGTCTCTCCATATCTCCCTCCTTCAGTGCCTTCTTCTCTACTGAGGGTGGGCCACATGGTCTCTCTGTATCTCCCTCCTTCAATGCCTTCCTCTACTGAGGGCGGGCCACATGGTCTCTCCATATCTCCCTCCTTCAGTGCCTTCTTCTCTACTGAGGGTGGGCCACATGGTTTCTCCATATCTCCCTCCTTCAGTGCCTTCTTCTCTACTGAGGGTGGGCCACATGGTCTCTCCGTATCTCCCTCCTTCAATGCCTTCCTCTACTGAGGGTGGGCCACATGGTCTCTCCATATCTCCCTCTTTCAGTGCCTTCCTCTACTGAGGGTAGGCCACAGGGTCTCTCTATATCTCCCTCCTTCAGTGCGTTCTTCTCTACTGAGGGCGGGCCACACGGTCTCTCCATATCTCCCTCTTTCAGTGCCTTCCTCTACTGAGGGTGGGCCAAATGGTCTCTCCACATAAGAAGACACTGAAGGAGGAAGCAAGTTTTTGGGAAAAATGTGTTCACAATGCGGTCCCGGATTGTAGTAGGATAAAAACGACGGTTTATACCGTTATGGCACCTTGTTGTCGGTATAGGTGGTGAGCGTCTATACTGGAGTGTCAAACCGTCCTATCAAGATACGTGACATCCTGTGGCCACGTGGGAATAAAGCCGTGGATGTTCCTCTCTGTGGCTTCACGGGCAGCGACTGCAAGGATTCGGGTGAGTTATTCAGGTATCTTCACTCTGCTACCACAGTATATAACCCTGAGTCCCAGCCTTCCCCACATTGGAGACTGTGCTTGGTACCGTGTCTATCTTCCTTTTCATCTTGTTGCTGGTTGGATTCATCGTCTACAGGTAAGTTGCTACTGTAATACTGGTACAATATTGCTAAAGGATTGTGTAGGAAGTTGAAACTGGAAGCTGCTCTGGCCAATATGACGTGGGAAGTCAAATGGGAGGAACTACATTTCCCACAGCAGACTCGAGTCAGCTGGGTGGCTAGTCGGAGCTCCTTGACCAGTATGGTAGGTCATCTTATTTTTCTGATTATGCAACTTTATCTACACTTTCCTCCCTCTCTACACATTATCCGATGGAGGCTTGGAACTACCTGGTCAACTTGTCATCTTTTCTCTCCATCCTGAGACTAGAATTGGCTTGATAAGTGCTCCCAAACTCTCCTTTCAATATGGGTAAGAGGAAAGGCGAGATTCCATTTACTATAAGAGAATATGGTATATATGCAAATACAAAATATGTGATGTGTCCAGAACAGCTACATGCAAGTGATGAATGATATAAACGCAAGACATGATCTCATCCTAACTGGCATCTTCAAGGTGAGTTCAACATACTGGATGAATGAACAGAATTCGTCAATCAATTGCTTGATTGAATGTTTATAACCAATATATATATTGTTTTCACAGTTAAAGAATAATTGCAATTACTTATACACTCATGGACAAAACTTAAGTGGAAAGTCTTTGATGTCGGCGGTTGTCTGTTTTTTTTTTTTTTTTTTTAAGGAGACAGAGGCAATTTTGTTCACACTTGGTTATCTCGTGTGTCTTCAATAAAGGTTATTATGTATCAAAAACTTTCAGAGTTATTGCCCCGATATATACTTGCTAAAAGGTACAACTTCCTTAAGTTTTGTCTATGAGTATACAACTCATCTGCGGATTGACTTTTCTTGAGCAATGACTCTTGTGTGGTCTACAGGGCACTACAGTAGCTGTCAAGCGTCTCCCAACCAATCAGAAGAGACCAGAGATGGTGCGACCAATCCTGATGGAGATTAAGATGGTAAAGAGAACTTTCAGGATGATGACGTTATCATTAAGGAGGTATGTGCAGGTTCGCGAGGCGCAGCACCCCAACTTGGCACGATTCATCGGATTGTGCATCGAGCCGCCCAACGTGGCCATCATCACAGAGTTCTGTCCCAGAGGAAGTTTACAGGTAGGACGGATCATTCTGGAACTGATGGTCTCCCTGTTGCGACATCAATATGGTGGATTCTAAACGTTTTCTTACCTTCTACTGAAACTGAGAGTTTGATTTTTGACCTTTATTGTTAGGTGATTGTTGGAAAATTGCTATCTCATTGCCACCCCATTGTTGGATCATTATCAGATAATTGTTCGAAGATTGTTGGACCATTGTTAGACGATTGTTGGATCGTTGTTAGACGTCTATTGGATCACAATCATTGTTAGATAATTGTTAGACCATTGTTAGGCCTTTGTCAGATCATTGTTGAGCGATTGTTGATACATTGTTAGCTAATTGTTACACGATTGTTGGGGACCATTGTTAGACCATTGTCATGAAATTGTTTGACGATTGTTGGACCATTGTTAGACGATTGTTATATCCTTGTTAGGCGATCGTGGGATCATTTTCAGCTAATTGTTAGACGTTTGTTGAATCATTGTCAGTTCATTGTTAAACCATTGTTGGATAACTATCACCACATTGTTATATACGATTGTTGGACCATTGTTGAACAGGACGTTCTCCGCAACGAAAGTTTGAAGTTGGACTGGATCTTCAAGTACTCTCTGATGAGTGACATCATCAAGGTAAGTACCGCCGCCATGTTGTGACCACGTGACCTCAGTGTGACATCAGGGCATGTATTACATCCACAACTCCGAGATCCGGGTCCATGGACGGCTCAGCTCATCCAACTGTGTCGTGGACTCCCACTTCGTCCTCAAACTGACGGACTTCGGACTGCCATCCTTCAGGGAGGACTATACCATCAACTTCAACTCCAAGAGTACGTGTGTTAGCATTGTTCTTTTACGTTCTTTCTGACATGGTCGTTCTGGGGTGGTCGTCTTGTATGATTGATCTCCCTCTCTCTCTCTTTCTTTCTCAGACGTGCCTAAATACATTCGTATCAAATTCCCGCTCGCCCAGAAGTTCTCTTCTATGTGGCGAGTAGGAGAAGCAGTACAAGTAAGGGACTGCCCTGTAGTACGGTGTCGTGAGCCCCGAGCCGCTACGGTAACCGTGAACAGGGAACTCTGAAATGTGGCTGACTAACGGGGTAATGGCACCTCCCCTTTCCATGGAGTATGAACAAGACAACACCACCACCTAGTGCCCGAAAATCAAAGATTCAATACCATTCAAAATGACAGGTTTCATTTATTTGATTACTAGCGCCCCAGAATATTTAAAACAGACGGATGGACATGCGAGATTTGCGGGACAAGAATGGAGCCGGGGCTACATCACCATTTACTCTCATGTATGGGGCTGAAAGACGAACGAGAAGTGCTCCTCAGTGAAATAGGCCTCGAGGGACTCTCTTTGGAGCTCCTGTTGAATGAGGTGGTGAGAAACAGAACTGGAGCTTTTGCGTTGTTCAAATTTTGGAAGACGGCTGAAGAGAAGAGGAGGCTATATACATAATCAAATTGATGTAAATAATTATATGCAAATAATCTATGTCAGAATTAGAATGACGTAGACCATAAAAGGCTTGTTGCTGCTGTTGTATATAGTCACAGTGTAGAAAATACTATACCTACTACATATAGGTTTCTCTCTGTATTCTTAGTTCTCTTCTCTTACTCTGTAAACTGGCGAATCCTGTATAGGACGAGAGGTCCTCAATAAAGGCTTTTGTTGTTGTTGTTGTTGTTATTTGATTACTAGCCGAATGACCCGGGCAACGCCCGGGTTTTACCCGATTAAATTTTTTTATTCAAATACTATTCTTTACAATTATAAATTGGAGCCGTGGATGTCACTCTTGTGAAACGTCCCGCTCCAAAGTTTACATGTACATTAGGTCAGCTGGTATTACCCCCCATTTTCACCGCTAGAGGCGCGAGCGAAAGAGCAAATAACACGACGGATATTCGGGATAGAGACCTGAAATTTTCACTAAGAGTTTTTCCAGATTCTACTTTATATACTGTTAAAATTTCAGTCAGATTAGTTACGTATTGTGGACGTGTATAGTTGACAAACATACATACGCTGACTTTTATATATATAGGGATAATAATATAAATGAGTTTAAAAAATTGTAAAAAAAAAATAAATGCATCGGCCGGGAATCGAACCCGGGCCGCCCGCGTGGCAGGCGAGCATTCTACAACTGAACCACCGATGGTTATAAAAAATGGCCATATTTGGGTATTTATTCCATTCACAAAAGCAAACTGTGACAGAATTGATTAAGAATTGCTTGATGACTCTGATACTTGTATATTTTAATGCTTGGGTAGTTTTTTCGAACCTATTGACCTTCAACAAACCGTAGAATAATTCTAGAACTTCTATATGGTCTTCTAAATCTATATTAATAAAATGGAAATTTCATAAGTGGACATCACTAAAAACTTTCGTTACAATGCATCAATTTCAACCAAATTTTCAACATTTATGTAAAACGAGATGGAGCAGGTTTTGCTTAACATCAAAATATATTTCCTAACATTAACATGCGTAACTTCGCTGTTATCGATTAAATACAAAAAAAAATCAACAGAGTTAATTTTATTTATATATAAATACAAAATTAAATTTCAACAGAGTTAATTTTTTTACATACTAGCTAATAATCTCAATCTAAAAAATATTCAAAACAAACAATTTTAAGATAACACCATATGTAAAACAGTCGGCCAAGAAAACAACAACGATATTACATCTTTCTCACATATTCACACACAATCTTGATTAATAATTAAAACTAATCTTTAACATTGTTTATTATACTTCAACTTTTATTTCTACATTTGTTTTTAAATACCCAATTGTTTTATCATGTTTCTAATTTCGCCTAACAAATATACACATTTATAGTGACCAACATATGCAAATTTTATATTTGTTTTTATTTAACTTGATATCGTAAACATAACATCCATTGTAAGCATTTTTCTGTTCACCTTCCGTGGTTTCTCTTTTCTCTGATAGTTTTTAGGTGTAGTATATTTTCTTATTACTAGACTACAAACATTCCCTCGAGAAAAACCTGGGCGAAGCCGGGTACATCCGCTAGTTCTTAATATACACTCATGAACAAATCTTAAGGAAGTTGTACCTTTTAACATGTATATCGGGATTCAGAAAATAACTCTGAAATATATTACAGTGGCCTTTACTGAAGACACACGAGATAACCAATTGTAAACAAAATTGTCTCTGTCTCCTTCAAAAAAAAAAAAAAAAAAAAAAGACGACCGACGGCATCAAAGATTTCCACTTCTTTTTTTCCACTTTTTTTTCCCCACTTTTTTTTTTTAAATAATGAATTCTTGTATGTCTTAATGTATTATTATTATTATATTCTAATGTATTATTAACTTTATTAATATCCTATAACGTGATATCCCAAACTCAGGGATATTTGCGTCAATACATTTCTTTACATCATATCAAATTGGCTATATACAAGGAGAAAGGTTAAGGAGAAAAATAAAAACATACAAAAACATAGTATTATTATTACATTCTAATGTGATATTCTTGTCTGTCACATAGTATCTGATATTTGACATCAATGAGGATGGTGTACAGAAGTCCTGTGGCGGGCACCGGAGTTGCTAAGGGACAAAGCAACCTGTGGGACACAGAAAGGTGACGTGTACAGCTTCAGTATCATCGCCCAGGAGATCGTCACCCGAGAGGAGCCGTTCCATCCTTTCTGTGGACTGTTGGACCATCTAGGTAACTCACCCTTCTTCTATAATGTGGTTTATTGAAGAAGGAATCAAAGCTTTCGGCAACATGTTTCTTTTATTTGTGCTGTATAATCGGCAAGCTTTCGGACTTTGACATCCTTCAACAGGCTACTATCTAAGAATCCAAGTTACCTGTTGAAGGACATTATAGCCCGAAAGCTTGCCGATTATACAGCACAAATAAAAGAAATAATTAGAAATTTCTAATTATGTAAATATTTACATGTACATATATAGAAGCATAGGGCGCCTCGCCGTCAAAATAAACGTCAAAACCTGACGCTATCTATTGACCGTCGCCGCAACTAGCGGCCTCGGGTCGATGACAAAGCCACAATACCAGCTTTGGCAAACTGAGAAGCGTCCACCAAGATCCCGTGTGGATCTCATGGAATAAAGTCCGCCCTAGACTGACGAGGGCCATTAGCCCGAAACCATGGTCTCTAGGTGGACGCTTCTTAGTTTGCCAAAGCTGGTGTTGTGGCTTTGTCACCGACCCGAGGCCGCTAGCTGCGGCGACGGTCAATAGATGGCGTCAGGTTTTGACGTTTATTTTGACGGGAGAGGAGCCCTATGCTTCTATGGATTAATTTCCTCCCGGCAATTTTTACATCTATGTACCTATATATTATCCTCTAGTTTCTTGTATAGTAGCCTGTTGAAGGACGTCAAAGTCCGAAAGCTTACCGATTACACCGCACAAATAAAGGAAACACGTCGCCATAAACTTTGATTCCTTCTTCAAGATGATGTCTGGTGATTCCTTCTCTTGTAATGTGTTTATTAACTCCCTATAGTATCTTTGGAAACAGGAGTTTAGTGGACGAGTGGTATAAAATCTCGGTTTTCGACAACACATACCCGGGTTCGAACCCCGCACTGGACACTTTTTTTTTTTAATTAAATAAATTTCTCTAATGGCTCCTGATTCAAGCAAAAGTCCAATTATACCAGTAAGTATGTGGTGGTGCTTATCTCCATGGTTAAACCAATTCCTGAAGTCCACTCTTTTCCAATTTTGCGATGGTAGTTATAGGCCTGGGGTCCTCTATTGTCAGTTCTGAGCATGATATGTTCCGGAGAAGCTTCTGCACTATTGCATTTCAAGTAGTTATTAAAGGTTTTTTGTCCATTTTGAAATGTTAAGGTTTTTATATGTTCACTTCTTAGTCACACACACAGCCTTTATTAAGACATTAGTCTTATACAGATTCTCCGTACAAGGTGCAATAACAGGAAAAGAGCAGTACAGGAAACCAGTAGTTCCGCAACTATATACAATTATTAGTAATAAGGAAAAGTAAGATTTAATATGAAAGGTCGACGCCATCGCCTCTAGTCTTCAATTCCATAAGCGCGGAGCAGAAATAGGGACTAAGTGGCCACTTCTTAGTATTGCTAAAGCTGTTTGTTAATTTCTATTGAGTGTAAGTAACCAAATGGGGCTCTGGCACACATGTAAGTGTAAAATTCGAACTGCTTTCTCCATGTGTAGATATTTGGTGCACTTACAGTACTGTCGTCAACTACTATCCACCATGATTATCATGGCCTGTACTAGGGATAGGATATAGTAGGAGTTTTGCAAATTTCGGGAAATACAGCATTCGACAGTTTTTTTATATATAAAAATTGTGTGCTTAAAATTCACCCTGTATTCTTACAAAAATCCTACCACACCAGTTTTTTTCAATTATCCCTTAATCATACAGAGGCCATGATAATCATGGTGAGTACTAGTTAGCAAATGCTTTTACTCTAAGTACACCATATGTCTACACAGGTAGAAAGTGCAGTTCGACTTTTGCACTTAGAAGTATGCCAGAGCTAAATTTGGTTACTTAAACTCACTGGTGGGGTTGGACTCTTGCAATAATTGGAAGGCATTAGAGTAATTTGAAAAAATAGTACAAATGTAATATTGTACTGGGATAAGGTGCATAAATTAAGAAAAAGGCTTCTTCTTATCGAGCAACTGAAAGTTGCTGATGGCTTGCGCCATCTATCGGAATAAATATCAACTATTCTCGTTGATTTTTAATTATTCCAGAATTGGCCAAATACCCATTCTTGATTAATCAAGAAAAGCTAACCACGGACGCGTTTCGGGCTTTTGGCCCTCATCAGCGTGGTGCAAGCTGTACCTCAACGACCAAAAATTTGGTCATTAAGGCTTGAAAAATCATGAAACGGGTAGTTAAGGCCAGAATTACGTGAGAACGCTACACGCACGGGAATAGTTGATATTTATTCCGATAGATGGCGCAAGCCATCAGCAACTTTCAGTTGCTCGATAAGAAGAAGCCTTTTTCTTAATTGTAGTAATTTGTTTTAATCAGAAAAAAAAAGTGTCCAATGCGGGATTCGAACCTGGATCATTGCTGTCGAAAACCAACGGTTTATACCACTTCTTCACCGACCAATCACCAGAGATTGCAAGTAACTCTAGCGCGCTTTAAAGTTCAAACATCTAATTGTTTGCGAGCGGGATTTCTGTATATCTCGATATATAGAGAGTTAAAATCCTCTGAAGAATATAAGTATAAGAATTTAAGACATGCGAGGATGTGTTTCTTAAAGGTTTTAATACGGGCGAGCTTTCGGGTTATTAACCCTTCTACAGGACATCATCTCTGAGTAAAACTGCATCTTATATACATATCCATATTGAGAAAAATTAGCATATATACAAGAAAACTATAAACATATTAACAAAATTGGTGAAAAAGTACAAATAAGAAAAATCTGCGTGTTCTGAGTATGCTAAGAAGTAAAATCAAAATAGTTTTACAAGAAGGATACGGTTCAATTTAAGGCTGCAATAGTAAAACAATCCAAAACAATCCCTCTGTCCTCACCACTCTCTGAAATAGTTATGCGAAAAATTGACAGTTTAATTACAAGTCACTTCCCAGCAGATATTCATACCTGGTTTAGATACATAGACGATATTTTCTGTATAATTAATATAGAATCCTTGGACAGTATATTCATACTAAATTAAATTCACTATTTCCGGACATCCAATTCACATTCGAAAAAGAAAACAATTGTTCCTTGGCATTCTTGGATATCATGATCACAAAACAAAATAGCAGGTATATTACCAACGTATACTATAAGCCCTCCTTCCATCCCTCCTATATACACTATACCTCATACTGCCCCCTTAGCCATAAAGTTAATACGGTCAAAACCCTCTCAAAACGTATTTTTACTCACTGTTCAACATCTGAATTTAAACATACAGAGACCCAGAATGTGGTTAATCACCTAATGAACTCAGGCTACCCCAGAAACTTCATTCTCCGACACTTTTACAATCCACAACAGTAGCTAAGCAGTCAGACTTATAGATCGACTTGCATCATCCCTTACTCTGCCCATAGTATCAACATCGCTAGATACTTAAAAAACAAACATGGAATACGTACCTCCTATACCAACACTCCTAAATTAGAAACAATAGTTAGAAACCCCATCACCAGAAATAGTTTTCCCATTACCCTGCCATATCTAACGAACTCCGTATATTCCTTAAAATGCTCAGATTGCAATATTTTGTATATAGGAGAAACAGGCCGTAGAATCAAAGATAGGATAGATGAACACCATAGAAACATCAGAAACAGTGAACCTAGATCCCTTATAGTACAACACATTAGACAGACAGGACACTCTTTCGATACCTCTCAACCACAGGCATATTACTCAGGAATCACGAACAAATACAGAAGGTTGGTCGTCGAGGCGTTGCTCTCTTTAAGACATAACAGTATTAACAGGCACATAGACATCCCTGATATATACAATGCAATATTGCCATAGTGTACCTTAGGTGACCATTGCCAGAGCGTTTTATTTTGGATTGTTTTACTATTGCAGCCTTAAATTGAACCGTATCCTTCTTGTAAAACTATTTTGATTTTACTTCTTAGCATACTCAGAACACGCAGATTTTTCTTATTTGTACTTTTTCACCAATTTTGTTAATATGTTTATAGTTTTCTTGTATATATGCTAATTTTTCTCAATATGGATATGTATATAAGATGCAGTTTTACTCAGAGATGATGTCCTGTAGAAGGGTTAATAACCCGAAAGCTCGCCCGTATTAAAACCTTTAAGAAACACATCCTCGCATGTCTTAAATTCTTATACTTATATCTCGATATAAAGAACTTTTTGGCGCGCTGAGTTTGTTTATACAAAAATGTAATGCCTTGAAAAAGGATGGCGTTCAGCCAACCGAAATATTGGCAAATACATATTTTCATTTAATTCAATATATGCCTTTTATTACCTAATATAAATATAAATATATAGATATGAGATACACTTGCATTAAAATCAGTCGCTAATTACCCACAATGATAATCATGATGTGAAGTAAGAAGACCCTGTGTGCAGACATCGTACAGAGAGTGGTCCGTAGTGAGAGACCTCCGTTCAGACCCCAGCTGGAGCCCGTGTCCTGTTCCATCGAGCTTATGCAACTTCTGGAGCGGTGCTGGGCAGAGGACCCCGGGGAACGGCCAGACTTCCACACTGTTCGGGCTGAGATGCATGCCATCGTCAAGTGAGACATACAACATGGAATCCTTGTGTATTTTAAATATATACAATATAAAACGACATTTGAAAATTATCCCGCATGTGTTTCTTTTCAACGAAATATCAAAATTTATTTTAAAGAAAAATAACGATTATTTCTAACCTTAAGGATGAAGTATGAAAGGATGAATTGTGAAGAGTAATGATAAACGGAAAAATAAAAGTGTCCAGGGATGGGAATCGAACCCACAGTGTTCCGCTTACCGGGCAGATGCCAGGCTGTGGGTTCGATTCCCATCCCTGGATCCTTTTATTTTTCCGTTTATCATTACTCTTCACAATTCATCCTTTCATACCTCGTCCCTAAGGTTAGACATAATCGTTATTTCTATTTAAAATAAATTTTGATTTTTGTTGAAAAGAAACACATGCGGGATAATTTTTCAAATGCCGTTTTACAATCACAAGCCGCATTATATTGTATATACTATATAAACTATTATATTATGATGCATTAGCATGATAATTCGAAACTCTTATAGACGCGTTCTTTTACAAATCAAACAATTTCCATTGCAGTAAGGACAGTAGCAATTGTTTTATTTGTAAAGGAATCATACACGCGTCTATAATAGTTTAGAATTATCATATAAACTATATAACTATTTATTCAACATTTAGCTGGAATGCCAGATAACATATATATTTGTTTTTGGATTTGCCTGTTGGAGAGCAAAATTTGCTCGAAAACTTGCAACAACTCAAAATAAAGAAATTCTTTGCTTAGTTTTACCTATTCGAATATTTCTGGGTAACACTCTATAGTTTATACAGTAGAACCTCATTTTAGCGGACACCTCTCTATAAAAGACATTTTTCATTTGCAAAATTACCATTTTTACTATTTAGCAATTCTCTGGTAAGAAGGACACCTATCCCTAAAGGACTGTTTGGCTCTGCAATTAGGTGTTGTACTTTACAGGGAGAGATTCTACTGTATTAATTAATACTGTAGCGTAGAAAATCAAGTCTTTGTATATCTGGGGATGTGAAAGTATTTATTGATGACGTCAGCACGACTAGTCGACAATTATCAACAAATCAACCAAACTGTCTACATCTAGAGAATCTTAAGCAAGCATGCAAAGAAATATTTCAATCATTATTTTATATTGAATAATTAAATTGAATTAAATCTGTTTCCAAATATTTTCATTGAATAATTAAATTAAATTAAAAAATAAATTATTTCTTCGCCACAATACTATTACAGACGAGACTTAAAGTGACGATGTATGATGTCAGAGTTGAACATGGGGACGTGAACATCATGGAGAATCTACTGACTAGAATGGCCCAATACGCCAACAACTTGGAAGTTTTGGTCGAACAAAGAACGGAAGCTTTCCACGAAGAGAAGAGACGATCAGAAAAACTGCTTTACCAGGTTCTACCGAGGTAAGAAATTGTCCATTCTGCAATGTCCAGTGTACAGAGAGATGTGTACAGATCTGTTGCTGAACAGTTGAAGCAAGGAAAGGCGGCCCAACCTGAACTATTCCAGAGTGTCACTATCTACTTCAGTGACATCGTGGGCTTCACGGCGCTATGTTCAGTTAGCACGCCCATGCAGGTTCCACCTCTTCCTTCCCTATCAGAAACAAGATAACACTATGAAATGATCAAAAACCACTTTGCATATCAAATTTAAGTTTTTTTTAAATTATTATTTATTTATGCTTATGAGGTGATACAGCAGCGTATTTACAATTAGAGAGGAGACAAAATGAATTAAATCTAGAAAAAAGAAGTGAGGACATATCGGTCATTAAAGTCTGAGAGGCAAGGCCTTCAGCCAGTTCAGGGCTTCCGGGGTGACAGATTCCTCCATTGAATTTGTACAGCGGGCAGTCATCTAGTATATGGGACATTGATTGTGGGACGTTGCAGGCACAATTTGGATCTTTGGTGTAGCCCCATAACTTCATCAGCTCAGCACACCTTCCCTGACCTGTCCTAAAGCGGTTTAGAAGCACCCATTCTCGTCGAGGGAGGGATTTTTTTAATTAGTATCCCTAGTACACGTGGTAATAGCTATGTTAATCATGATGGGTAGTTAGCGACTACTTTTACTGTAAGTAGCACCACATATCTAATACATGTGAAAAGCAGTTCGACTTTTACACTTACAAATGTGCCAGAGCTCCGTATGGTTACTTCCACTCGCTGGTGGAATTGGACTTTTGCAAGAATCGGGAGCCATTGGAGCATTTTTTTATTAGAAAAAAGTGTCCAATGCGGGATTCGATCCCGAGTCGTAGAGGTCGAAAACCAATGGTTTAGACCATCCTTCCACTGACCCCCATTCAAAATAAAGTAATGTAAAGTTGCGGGAGGAATGTATTGTTGTTACCAAAGGAGGAATCTCTCCAATAAAATGGTTTAAAACAATTATTGTTTGTTTACCATCCCAGTACAGAATGTTAAGATGATGATGAATGTGCCACAACTCTAGTTTAAGTTGTTATGAAATTATAGTCGCCCCTGTACTGATGTTTCGGATACGATCACTGCCTTACTTACTAAGCTCGGAAAGCTTGCCGTTTCCTGGATATGTCTGGTCTTATCTAAATAGTTGTGGCAGAGCTTGACTGTATCTTCTTGCCAGACTTCTTCTGGTCTCCAACCGAATTGAAGTCTATATATGCTACCTTAAAAGTGACCACAACACACTGATGACACTAATAATTCACCAACACCCGATTTATAACTGACACACGTTTATTAAACTTATACATCCGTATATACAGAATTCTATTTACAAATATCTAAATCTTCTGAATGAAAATATGCAAAAAAAAAGAGAGAGAAATTTACATAACCGGCGTCTCCAACTGATGAAGGCCATATTCCGAAACCATGGTATACAAGTGTTGTTGACTTTTATGTAAATTTCCAAAACTGGTGTGGTTGTACATTCTACATCATCATCATAACGTTCTATACTGGGATGATGAACTTAAATGCATTGTTTTTATGCATTTTTAAAGGGAGAGGTACCTTTTTTGGTACAGTAAAATGCCTTAAGCGAATATCGTCTTAAGCGGACTCTGTCTTCTTAACAAGGCTCTAACTTCTTCAAAGAATACTGTCTTAAGGTCATATCCTCCCCGTGGCCTTCTGGTCATTTCTATTTAAATACTCCGTTTGAAAGTATACAACATGTGTGTGTGTGTGTGGTATAAAATCTTGCTATGCGTCACATCGATTTCTTGTTTACTTGTTCTAGTCTATTTAAATACTTCTCGGCTATTTAACGTACATAGTGTTTATTCACTTCATATTTACATATTTTCTGTGGGTGCAAGAGTTAACATGCGTCTGAGTGGAATAAAATAAATCGTTTTTTGATGCTATTTATAAAACATCATATCTAAAAAGGTACAACTTCCTTAATTTTTGTATGTCCATAAGTGTAAATAATTGTAAGTACATGTATACCATGGTAAAATACTGAAGTTCTAAGTGATGAGTCAGGCACTAGACTGTTATGTTTTCAGGTTGTAGATTTCCTGAATGACCTCTACACATGTTTCGATGCCATTGTGAGTGACTACGATGCCTACAAGGTAAGGAAGTAACGGTGAAACTGTAGATTGTGTGTAACGCTGTTGTAGGTAGAGACAATCGGTGATGCCTACATGGTAGTGTCCGGACTCCCAGACCGTAACGGTACCCGTCACGCTCCCGAGGTGGCGCGTCTAGCTCTCGCACTTCTGAAGGCATCTCGGCAATTCCGTATACGTCATCGACCACAGGATCGCCTACGTCTACGTATCGGACTCCATTCTGGTGAGATACATTCTGTAGATATGTATATAAGGCTTTATTAATATGATACATTAGTGTGCTATCTGTTGTAATTAATTTAAACTATTGCTTGTACCAAAATCACTTTATTAGTTACCGCTCAACAAGAGCAGAGGAGACAAAATGTTTTCCTTTAAAAGAACAGACGACCGGCGACATCAAAGACTATCCACTCAAGTTTTGTCTCCATGTGTGTATATTGTCTAATACAGTATCGATTGAGCAGGTCCTTGCTGCGCTGGTGTGGTGGGACGTAAGATGCCCAGGTACTGTCTTTTTGGCGACACTGTCAACACAGCGTCGCGTATGGAATCTACGGGAGAACGTAAGTTTCACGTAACTACCTAACCATTGTGATGTAATATCAGTACCTATATATACACTGAACAAAATCTAAATACTTATGCATATATTCTCCATAAATAATTTATCAAATTTCAATTAAAATTTGCATATCGTAAAAAAGTGTCTCAAGATATGCAACTTGATTTTTTTTCTTACTCTCATATGCAAATAAGGTATAAAAGTCTTCAGCATCCTATATTAATTTGTTTATTCAGAAAAGATTTGTATTGGCAAATATATCGGTACATTTCGGCGATCTACTGTCCTCATATTTAAGGTAAATATTGTGACACTGAGTGTTTTTTTTAATTAATCAACTAAAAAATAGTTATTTTTAAGAAATATTTATCGATTTATTTTTGTTTTAAATTATTATATTAACACATATTTCAGTTATACTCAGCAGATCTTTATCTCACTGCCTCTGTTCTCCCATATAAATAGAGGTTGGTAATTGTTTAGATCAAGTGATGAACTATGCCCCTTAACGGAAGAAGCGACCTTTATTTTTATAGATCGATATCTTCCCTGCAAAATTTCTATCTATATTTTTTGCCATAGAACTGGCCTAGCTACTTTACTAGCTAAACATCTTTTGGCAGATTGTGAAGACTTCATTAGATCCCGTGTGGATCTCATGGAATAAAGTCCGCCCTGCACTGACAAGGACCATTAGCCCGAAACCATGGTCTCTAGGTGGACGCTTCTCAGTTTGCCAAAGCTGGTGTTGTGGCTTTGTTACCGACCTGAATCCGCTAGTTTGCGGAAACGGTCAATAGATGGCACTTATTTTTAGAATCTATTTTGATTAGAGAAGCGATCTTTCTTTTTATAGATAAACACCCTTGTCACATTCACACATATTTGTCTTTCTTCTTTTTCTACATGGCAATATAAACGAAAGCTTCTAAATGTTGTATCTAAAAGTCCATATAAAAGAGTGTTCTATAAACTTTTAACTAAAGACATCAGTGAACATAAACTGTTTGTACTACAGTGTACTACACATGTACTGTAAGTTACTACGGGAAGCTAGCATTTACCTATTCTATCTACCTCAAGAAGGTTGGTGTAACGTGTGTGTCTATGTACAGAAATGAGAATCCACGTGTCCAAGACGACACACGATCTGTTGAAGGAATTCGATGGCTTTGTGCTCGAACCTCGAGGAGAGGTTGATGTGAAGGTGAGTATGTCCTGACTGACAATTTCTGTAAGATAGACAACTGGTGGGGATGGATAGACACCATAGACTGACTGAGTATAGACAGTCTGTTGACCATTTATAGATTAAACGGTGATGGGTTAACCCCATTGCGGGTCAGTTGAGCTTTGAAATTGGATGTTAAATTTGAAATTTTTAGGTTAAATTAAAGGCCAACAGGGACTATATTACACTAAAATACGAACAATTGATAGACAAATAGATAATGGATACACTATAGACAGACTGAGTATAGACAGTAAGTTGACCATTTGTAGGTTAAACTATGATGGGTTAAACCCATTGCGGGTCAATTGAGCTTTGAAATTGGATGTTAAATTTGAAATTTTTAGGTTAAATTAAAGGCCAACAGGGACTATATTACACTAAAATACGAACAATTGATAGACAAATAGATAATGGATACACCATAGACAGACTGAGTATATACAGTCTGTTGACCTCTATTTAGCCAACAGAGACTATATATGTGGCAATATCGTTGCGGGGTTTCTTATTGTTGGATGCGAATGGTGAGATTTGGTTGAAGCGCAGCCGTTTGAGTGGAAGTTGCAGCATACAGTTAGGAATAATCAGGACACGTGATTGAGTTTGAAAATAAAGGCAACGGGTTGGAGGAAAGAAAGTTTGATAAGAGCTGAGCGATTTGACTTATTAATTAACTGATCACATGGCGGTGATTGTACTTAGCTGTGGGATGAGCAGAGGGGGAGAGGTCTAGAGCCGATGTCACCTCCTTGGGAGCCAAAGCGTAACTGACATTTCTTGCTTTTCGATTTAACACCAAGCTTCAGTTTCTCTCTGATTGGTTGAGATATGATCACATGGTGTTTTCCTATTGGTTGACCTACTTAGTGGTTCCTCCCTAATTGGCCGGCGGCTCTCCTTGATGAAAGATGGCCTGCCTGGTATATCCGATTTCGTCAGGAAGTATTGGGTATCTTGACGCTTATAGCTTCGACGGATATTAGATACGTCCTGTTTTTGCCGGAAGTATTGAGTGCATCTTGGCTAAAATAACTTCTGCGGTCACTAGAGACGTCCGGTCTCTGCCCCTGCAATGTTGACACAGGGGTGCCAAAATAGTCGTGCCAGCTTTAGTCTTACTTCCTATATCTTTTGTTACTTTTTTTCCTCCAGTTACCTTGTTCTTTATTAAGTCTTTGAGAATCATACATGGTACATACATAGTGGGTCGGGGTTGCATTTAATTATATACAAATTATGACAGATGCGCCCCCTACATGTGAAGAATTCAAGAAGGGGTTAGCCTGAGAGAATTCTGTAAAGTGAAAAATAATTTTGTAAGAAAATTAGTTGTGGGTATTGAGGGGCTATATACAAGCATTGCTGGTGACATAAAAGTAAGATAGAATGGGGTTGATGATATAGGTTGAGTATAATTAATAGAAATCAAAAAATTTTTTAATTGTAAGAAATCAATGAATGTTATGGTACATAGTGGGTAAAAAGAAAATGCGCCTAAACGAATTCTACTCGAGATAAGACATGATATCGAGGGAGTTCTATTAAGGCTTTTGAAATCAAAATAAAAACAATATAAAATTAGTTGAATGAAATCAAAATTGAATGTGTTTGGTTGAAAAAGAAAAATATTTTGTTGCATGGTGACAAAGACAACTGCTTAGTTACTTTTTTGCTCGACTTTTGAGAAAAGAAATCGAGGAAATTTCATAAGGCGCTTTGAAATCAAAACAAAATAAAATAAGAGTAGTTGAATGAAATCAAAATTGAATGTGTTTGGTTGAATGGTGAGAAAAAAAAAAAAGAAAAATGCCTAACCATATTCTAGCTCGAAATTGGGAATGGAGACCGAGGGAATTCTATTAGGTCTTTTGAGAAATCAAAAATAAAAATAAATAAAAGTTTTTTGAGCGAAATCAAAGTAGAGTGCTTGGAAAAAAGAAAAATGAAAAATAAAAAGATTTCAACAACAAAGGGTGATTTAATGTTTTTAGTTTAATCGAAAGTCAGTGAGTTTTCGTTGATAATTGAGTTGTGGCAATATAAGTCAAGTGGTAAATAGAATGATAATTGATAAATGAAAATGATAATATAAACTAATTGGTAAATAAAATGATAGTTAATGATTAAAATTGATAATAAGTTGAATAAATTGCTAAATTGATTAAATATTTAAATTTTAATTGAGAGAAAATAATGAAAATGATTGATATGAAAAATAAGGTGTATTGGTTGGAACCCTTTGGTATCTTCATGCCCTGATCTACATGTATTGGTTGCTCCATTTTGCCCTATAAATGTTTTACTTGCTCAATTATGCCCTATAAAATTTTTGTCTCGTCTGTAGCGACACTTAGGTGAAAAACGTGATTCTAGCCCTCAAGTGCGTTTATGCTGTGTGTACAGGAGACATGGAAATCTATATAACCTTTATGTGTAATTTTTTGTCTTTGTGTGTGTGTTGTGAAAAAATGTTAGAAGTCTGTTGTGTAAGCGATGTGTGAGTTAGTTCTAGGTGTTGTTTCGTGGATGTGGAGTTGGGTGGTAAAAATCGATATGTAGACTCGAACTGGAATCCAAAAATTCGGTGGCATAGAGAAATCTGTGGCCGGGGAGAGCGGTGACCTAATTTGGATGAGCGGGGCTTTGTAATGAGACGCCGGAAGCGGGACTCGGGGACGCGAGGTCCGGTCTAAACTTATCCACCCCCTGTTTGCGTAATTGGAGTCATAGCGACGTCCTTATTTCTTCGCGGGACGATATCTGCCTTGCTTCTACGTTTCTTGTCGGCCTAATTGTTTTTTATAATTGAATCTTTTACTTTCGGCATTGGTTGCGTTGTGTGTATGATATGTTTCGTGTACGAAATTTTGTTTTGTTTGTGGGTTTTACTTGTTTGACGATGTCTTGTGTCATGTGTTATGGTCTGCCAATACATTGTGAAGAGATAAGTTGGTATAATTTCGGCATTATTTGTATTTTGAAAATCCGGACGTTGTATCCATTTATTAAATCGAATGGTCGTTGTGACTTTAGTAAAAAATGCTATTCAGTGGCATTAGGGTGGAATTGAGTGAAAAATGAGGCTTACGACGTGAACACGCTTTGAGTGAGAGACGTGTCACAGGCTTGGTGAAAGGCGTCTGTGGCCTGAAGTGAAAAAGTTTTGTGGGTGACCTGTGACACGAATCGAAAAAAAAAAAAATTGTGAATGAAAAGGTGTCACGCGAAATCCTTGTTTGTACAAAATTTTACCTGTTCTCACTATGAACAACAAATTTATTAAAGTCATATATCGAAATTTCTATTGTTAGAGTATATGGTACCTTTTAAGGTGAACATTTTTTTGTGTTTTGGGTAGACGAGATGATTGTTACTAACGACGGTGCATGCGTTTGTTTGTGGTTGTCGTCTTTTGGCGCGAGTGTCGTGCTTGTTGGGCGGGTTGTGCGTGTTTGCTAGCGTGAAAACCGTCCTTTGGATGGATGTTGTCGGTGTATTGTTGTTGCGAATGTTGTGATTGTTGCTAAATACGTTTGTGGGATTGTTGTGAGGTACATTTTTATGGCGTGGCGTCGTATGGTCATGCATAGATTTTGTGTGGTAAGTGTGTGAGCGGTACTGACACGTTTTTTTGGGCATGGTGAGGGTTGAAACCGTTGTGGCTTGTATTTGAGGGCATATAGTACTGATAATTGGGTTGAGTGATAAACATGGTGGTGGGGTCAATGAATGCAGGTAAGGGTTGTCCTGTGTGACAAATTTGATTGCAGTGCAAGTCCTTTCGGACAGGTTTGGTCTAGCCCGTGCGTGCATTCATTGAGTACAAAGGTTAGATATGGTTAAAGGGGTAGGTAGGTTAGATAGAAGTTCAAAGTCAATTCCTTGACGGCATAGGGTGGGTGCCTACCTCAGTTCAACAGGTCTCCTTTGGGACGCCTTGGTTTGGAGTGGTTGGCTTGGCTCGGGACTGCTCGCACCGTCCGCGAAATTGAAGTGAAGTCCGGTACTGGAAGATCATTTTGGGATCGTTTGTGCTGACCCGGATCGCGTGGATTGGTTTCGGGGACGGTGTACGGCATGGCGGTGGATGACTCCTCGGTGGTCGGTGTCCGGCCTTGGTGACACTCGCCTGGGGTTGGCGGGGGTTGTGTCCGTCGTCCTCCCCGGGGAATGGTGCTCCGGAATCCCGTCTCACTTTGTGGGGCGTTGACACGTCGGATGGCCACGGTCATCTGCCATATGATGGCCGCTAGAAGGCGCCTGGTCGCCTCTCTTCTTGTCCGCTTCTTTTCCGCTGGTTTTGTCATTGTCGTTTGATTTGCTGGTGTCTGGGCTAATTTCCATCTTGATCCTGATTAAACTCCATAATCTTTATCCTGTCGACTTAACCGTTCTGTGGCAATATCGTTGCGGGGTTTCTTATTGTTGGATGCGAATGGTGAGATTTGGTTGAAGCGCAGCCGTTTGAGTGGAAGTTGCAGCATACAGTTAGGAATAATCAGGACACGTGATTGAGTTTGAAAATAAAGGCAACGGGTTGGAGGAAAGAAAGTTTGATAAGAGCTGAGCGATTTGACTTATTAATTAACTGATCACATGGCGGTGATTGTACTTAGCTGTGGGATGAGCAGAGGGGGAGAGGTCTAGAGCCGATGTCACCTCCTTGGGAGCCAAAGCGTAACTGACATTTCTTGCTTTTCGATTTAACACCAAGCTTCAGTTTCTCTCTGATTGGTTGAGATATGATCACATGGTGTTTTCCTATTGGTTGACCTACTTAGTGGTTCCTCCCTAATTGGCCGGCGGCTCTCCTTGATGAAAGATGGCCTGCCTGGTATATCCGATTTCGTCAGGAAGTATTGGGTATCTTGACGCTTATAGCTTCGACGGATATTAGATACGTCCTGTTTTTGCCGGAAGTATTGAGTGCATCTTGGCTAAAATAACTTCTGCGGTCACTAGAGACGTCCGGTCTCTGCCCCTGCAATGTTGACACAGGGGTGCCAAAATAGTCGTGCCAGCTTTAGTCTTACTTCCTATATCTTTTGTTACTTTTTTTCCTCCAGTTACCTTGTTCTTTATTAAGTCTTTGAGAATCATACATGGTACATACATAGTGGGTCGGGGTTGCATTTAATTATATACAAATTATGACATATACACTAAAATACGGGCAATTGATAGACAACTAGACAAACAGGGAATGGATATACCATAGACAAACTGAGTATAGACAGTCTGTTGGCCTATAGTTAGCTAACAGGGACTATGTTGTTGTCGTGTCCAATGAAAAGCCTCAGATGTCCCTATACATCTCTATCACAGCAGTATCAATGTCCACTATCTTGGGTGTGTAAAGCTGCTGCTCTGGGTTCATGTACATTTTCTGCAAGGCTGCGACCATTGATGGGCATGAGAATATGTGCGTAGGTGTTAGTCCCACACCAGAACAGTAACAGGGACTATATACACTAAAATACGGACAATTGACAGACAGACAGGGAATGAATACACTATAGATAGACTGTGAATAGACAGTCTGTTGAGCTATAAGAGACTTCAGCATCCACAGTACTGTCTACCATACATTGTCTACACCCCACCACGTGTGGCGACAGGGCAAGGGGAAGATGGAGACATACTGGCTGTGTGAGGAACCCGCTGCCCCTTCCCTAGTCCAGCTCTGGGAGAAACAAGTCTAAGTCCATGTCGTGGTCCAAATAAAAAGTATTAATTCCATCACTACAGTACTCTTACAATACCCGGCCATCCTTACAACCCTCTATATGACAGACATCAATCAAGGAGAGGACATCCATACGGACAAGATACCTTTGTTGGCCAGTATTGTGATCAGGGTACATGAACCGATCTGATCTGCTCCATGACCCACCTTCAATCTATTTTAGAGGCTGTAGACCCCAGTGGTGTGCTATCTACAGTTTCTCGTTCACCATTCTTTACGCTTCCATATATATTTTATTAATATTACCACGACTGCTATATCACAAACATACTCATGTACTCAAAAGCATCAGCATTCTATATCTTAATAATATTACAAAATAAACAGAAAATCATTTTTATAATAATATTTCAAAATTGCATTATTTAGATTTATATATATATATGAATATATTTTTAATTTGATATATACATAAAATGATAGTAAGTAATCTCTTGCTCCTACGCCATCATTACGTCACTTAAGATCACTCTTGTGAAACGTCCCGCTCCACCAATCCCCCGTCACCCCACGTGGTCCATCCTTCCTCAACTTTTCTTCTCGAACTTACCGCAGTGAGGCGCTGGTTGCGAGTGAAATAGGAAAAATTGTTAATAACTCCAAGGATATTCGAGATAGAGAAGCCTGAAAATTTGCCAATACGTTTTTCCAGATTCAACTCTATATACTGTTGAAATTTCAGCCAGATTAATTAAGTATTGTGGACGTGTAGAGAGAGAGAGAGAGAGAGAGAGAAAATAGAGGTAACCCAGGCTCTTGGAGCATAAAACGCCAACTACCCGGGCTGTACAGCAGTCTAGAAGAGAAGTCTAGTCATGGGAGGGGGGGCAGATTGCTGAGGTGAACCAGGTAACCAGGTAATTCAAGGCCGGCAGGGAGTCAGGAAGTAGGGGCAGGACTGAAGTCTTGTACTCTAAGCAGAAGGGCTGTCTGTAGCCTGTGTAGCATAAAAGCTGGACAGGAGAAGAGAAGGTGATCCACAGTCTGTGACTCTTCTTGGCAGTGAGGACATGTTGGATCTAGATCTCTGTGCCAGAGATCTGTCAGAACATGGCCGTGACCAGTAAGGATGGTAGTGGTGGCCATTCCATGGCGTATTTTGGACAGGAATGACCTAAGACGGATTGGAGAGGTCGCAAATATTTTTAGTTTTCTGTTATGGTAATCCTGGGTGTAGACTAAGGTCCAAGCTTCCGTAGCAGATGAGTAGGCACGGCTGCGGGCAAGACTTTGGAGGAGGATGGAGTAGGATTGTTCCAGGTTCGAGATTGCTGCCGTCTTTGCTGCCTGGTCAACCAGTTCATTGCCTGCAACTCCACTGTGGCCCATTACCCAACAGAGGCTGACCTGAGGTGCTTGGTCTAGCGCTAGAATTATCTCAGCAATTAGAGCCGTTTGGGCTGGGCCAGGAGTACATATAACGGCCAGTGCAGATCTGCAGTCAGACGCTATAGTGACTCCTGGGTTGGCTGGCATACTTTCCGCGAGGCGAGTTGCCCAAAGAATGGCTAGTAGTTCGACTTGGAAAGCTGAGCTGTCAGGATTGAGTCTAAGGAGTATTGGTTGGTCTTGCGAGGAAAGGATAATTGCGGCACCAACTCCTGCCTCGGATTTCGATCCATCAGTATGTATAACAGGGGAAGTGACTTTGTCGTATTCTAGGCTGAAAGTAATCGTGCGTCGGGAAGGGGGGTATGGAAGAGCAGCTGGACCAGGCCGAAACTAGAACTGTTCCTCCTTAGCCGCCTTGAGATAGGTCATTCGCGATTTGATTATGATATCAAGCGGAGGGCTACCAATTAGAGAAATGGCTGAGATAGTTGAAGTGCAGGGGCCACCTCGTAACGTGCGACGCGCGAAGAGGTACTGCAGACTCCGGAGCTGACGGATGCCTTCTCTTGAGGAAGCGCGACTGCCCCAAGCAGAGACCCATAGAGGAAGGCCGGTACCACCACAGCTTTGAAAATGCGGTTTCCAGCCACAAAAGACAGACCAAATTTTCCTTGGATGGCATTAGTGAGACGGGGAATTATGCAGCGGGTCCGGAGTACAATTTTCTTAAGATGGGAGACGAATTTCCGAGTTTGATCGAATTCGACCCCCAATATGGTGATATTCTGGCTTATGGTAATAGGTTGTCCGAAAATCTTTAAACCAGGATCCGGGTTGGAGCGAACTCCCCTCCACTGGAAGATGCAGGCCTGTGTCTTCCTGGGGTCGAGCTGGAGACCATTGTCAACACACCAAGCAGTCATTCTATCCAGAAAATCGTTTATAGCCATGACAGGCAAATGACTTGGACACGGACCTGGATTAGGAAGGTGAAGTCGTCGGCAAAAGCCACCAGCGAACTTTCCCTGATTTGAAAAAGCAGGAATAGTTCACGAGCGACCACATTCCAGAGGAAGGGACTCAACAGAGAGCATTGGGGTGTTCCCCGTTGGGAGAAGGTTGAGGTATTGAATGACCACGCGGAATACGTGACTTCCCGGTCCTCGAGGAAACTTTGCACGAGGCAAACCAGTGAGTCTGGGCAGACTAGGCGATCAAGGCTTTGGACAATGGCCGGTCTCCAAATGGTATCGAAAGACTTGCGGATGTCCAGGCTTATTGCCAGAGTCTTTCTCCAGTGTGACTGCCTGCTGTCGATAAACTCTGTGATTTTGGCCAGTGAACCTTCTGCCGCACGACCATGGACAAATCCGAATTGGTTATCAGAAAACCAGCCGTGTCGATCTGCCAGCCATTGGAGTCTGGCCAGAATGCATCTTTCAAACACCTTTGCCAAGTTGTTTAAAAGCGTAATGGGTCTATACCTATCTAGCTTGTTTGGGGCTGAGCTAGAAGGTTTAGGGATAAGGATGAGGCGCCCAGCTTTCCAGGGACGAGGGAAGTGGCCAATTTTGAGGCACTTGGAAAATAATGTGGCCAGTAATGTATGTAGTGGGGGTCTACCAAAGACTAGGCATAGAGAGCAAAGCCCATCCGGACCTGGGGTCTACCTGCTGCCACAACGGTAGATGGGTCTGGTTATTTCCCACGGCTGGAAGTCTGGTTCATCGGAGTAGGGTGGAGGATCATTTTTAGGTGGATGTGGTCGATTGTCTGGTGGAAGGAAATGCTCCAGGACTGTGCGGCTTGTCTCCTCTGGAGTGAAGGGAGAGCCATCATTATGCTGGAGGAGAGGAGGACCCCTGTTAGGTTTACAGCCCTCAGCTATGAAGCGGTGTATGGCGCTCCAAGCAGTGGCTGAAACTTCGTTGCAGAGGTTTAGCCAACATTTACTCTTGGCTTTTCGTATAGCTGCTCTGAGTCGATTGTGGCATGCTCGATAGAGGCCACGGAAGAAACTCCGGATTGGACTCTGTGTGCTCTGCGAGCAGCGACGGAGGAAAAGGACTAGTTTTCTCAGGCCACTAAGTTCAGGAGTCCACCAGGGTTTTGAAGGTCTGGGACTGTTGGACCGTCTCCGCATGGAGACGTCACAGGCACCTTGGAGAATGGACGTGAGGAGCAACACTAAATTGTAAATCTCTTCAGGAGTGGACGCGTCTTGGAGGAGGGAAGCGACTTGATGCAGCGAAGATTCAAGATAGGAGGTGAATGTGGCCCGTTTGCACGAGGATTCAACCCATGTGTCACTGGGTTCATTAGTCACCATGTCTGCGAAAACAGAGAGAATAGGAATGTGGTCCGTGAATGTCAATTCACCCACCAGATGCTTGGTAACGTGGGCTGCTAGGGAACTTGACGACAGTGTGACATCAATAGAGGAAGAGAAGTGACCAGTAGACCACGTAAACTGCACTGGTGGGCCTAAGACAGGGAGGTCGTTAAGGCGGGCAAAGTCCTCAAGATTTTCTCCACGAGAGTCAAGTCTGGCGTTGATACCCCAGCATGGGGAGTGAGCATTGGCATCCATGCCTATGATCAGCGGAAATGGGAACCTGTTGTTGATGGATTCAATGTGAGGGAGAAAGTCGTCAGCATCCCTTTGTCCATGCCAGTATGCCGAGATGACTGAGATAGGACTGTGCCCCAGCCAGATAGCAATATATGTGATAGCTGGGTATGAAGAATCGATGGGCAGCACTTTAAGATTAGAGCGTGCTACTATACCTGAAGGTATATATGAACCAGGAGTATAGAAGGTTTGAAAACCAGACGAGGGCCAGTTGAAGTGGGCAGCAAGTTCCTGTAGAAGCACCAGGTCGGCTCTTGTTGCCTCTGCCAAATTAGAAAGCTCTAAGATGGCAGAAGATTTGTGGGCGTTGGCCCGCAAGATTCTTAAAGTTCTTAGCATTGTTTTCTGGACTGCATTATTTTAGCCTTTACAAATGGGCACGTGGAAGGTGTGGCCAAGTGGTTGATGGCAGCACCAGCTCTTTTGCTGCAGTTGCTGCAGCGTACCTTGCTTGCTTCGGCTGTGCACTATTTGCCTTCGTGCTCTGGAGAGCCGCATTTGTAGCAAGTAGGTGTGGCTGTAGTGCAGTTGGTAGCTCGATGCCAGAATCCGCAGCAGCGGAAACACTGCCGCAGGGTGTGGCTCCGCTCAAACCTTGTCATCAGATCGGCTATGGGAATGCGGCGTCCGTGTTAGCCCAGGGTTTCCGCCACTAGGTCGTCCACTTTCACGAAGACTGTTGCTGCGTCCTGGCTATTATTTCTTGAGCGGTGTACCACCTTAATGGAGCGTTGACCAGAGAGGGTTTTGATGGCGTAGTTATAAGAGAGATCCTCGCAAATATCCTCATCTGATACCTCATTGCCTACCCTGAAAAGGCAATACCTAGTTAGGATGGTAGGGCGTTCGTGGCATGTTAGGTTTAAGGGGAGTGTTGAGGCCAGGGATTTGGCAACCTCTTCGGTGCTTGTGTGCAGTACAACTTTGCCAACCGACTTTGTTGACGCCACAACTTCCTTGGAGGCCGCGAACGTTGGGTGTAACTTCTGGATCTCCCTGAGAATATCCCGTGGGTTGGCCTTGTTATCTGTGGATCTGACCACCATGTGAGATCCAAAGTTTGGGGCCAGGTTCGCTAAAGAGGACTTAAATGCGTATTTGGTGGTGGCTGGTTTCTTTGGCATAGAATCAGTATCAGCCGCGGAGGCAAAAGACGGGGCTTGGGGTTTGTATAGAGGAGGCTGGGAGCGTCCTAAACTCACTCCTTTAAAGACATCTTCCAGGACGCTGTCTTTTGAGCCAGCGACAGGTATGTACCTCTGATGACCAACTGCTTCTTCGATGACGTATCTAGGTTAGTGTCCAGTATAACGGCTTCCAGAGTTTGGCAGGTAAAACTGAACATATTTGCACAGCTGTTGAACGTAAAGTTGTGCTTAGCCGATGGGAGAAAGTCACCATTGTCTTGCCGACTCCGTTTATTATTGGATGGCTGGCCGGCCGCCTCCATCTTAGAATCCAACTTGTGGATGTTATAATATCTTTAATGATTGTTGAAATTTAGAAGAGATATTCAGCCAAAGTGGTTCAAAAGGCTTGAGGTGCAGTATGATAATAAAAAAATAAAACCTCAGAACAATTTTTAACGCCTTGCCAAGTGCTTTATTTTTATTTACTTCTCTTGACGAAGACAAAAGATTTTTGTCGAAACTTTGGGAAAATAAAAAACTCCAACTGGCCGAAGTGTCTATTTTTTTAATATAAATATGAATGCCGGCCAGGCAGCCTCTA
This sequence comes from Cordylochernes scorpioides, assembly GCA_030710605.1. Lineage (NCBI taxonomy): Eukaryota > Metazoa > Arthropoda > Arachnida > Pseudoscorpiones > Chernetidae > Cordylochernes > Cordylochernes scorpioides. The sequence goes on from CP092884.1 coordinate 52,850,330, forward strand.
TCTTTACGATGATTATATTTTGAAAAAAAAGCGAATAAATATGGTTTATTAACCGGAATCGTGTGTTTTCAAAAGCACTGTTGCCAGCTGTGATGTTGTTCGCAATTCTATCTAGCAATACAACAGCATCGTTGTTTGCAAAAGTCCAACTCCACTGATGAGTATAAGTAACCAAACGGGACTCTGGCACATTTGTCAGAAATCTACGGTCCACTGACCCCCATATCTCAATCATGAAGCCACTGAATCAACATCTGGGGGAAGATGATAAGAAAGAAGAGAAAAATACTTGTTTCAACACAAACTGCTATGACTATATTTTATTTTAATATTGTCCCGGAGATAAATAAAGCAAGGGCAAATTTGGGGATAATTAATTTATTATAAAGGTGGGTATTTACCTTTTAGTTCTCCAATAAAATTATATACAAGAGGTATTTATAGGGAGGGAGAGAGTCAGATGATAAAAACAACTTATCCCCAGGTAAAGATAATAATAATGAGCGGCGTCAACCACCGAGGCGTCCCGTTTTCCTTATTTGCAGATAAGATTCCGAGAACCCCTCACACCTGTGGTCCCCCCCGGGGTCCAGTGATGATTGACAGGTGTCCCATCTGGATGGAGCTTCTTGACAATATATTCACAAAAAGAGAGATTTTTTTTATAAGTGCCTCATATTCAAGAAAAGCTTGTTGAACGATATTTCTCCTTGACACAAACAAAAAATAAATACATTTAATAATAAAAGTAAATGACGAAAAAATATAATTTCATACTCTATAAAGTTGACGCAAAGTTTTTTTTTTTTTTTAATGGGAAAGAAATAAATTGTCTATTATAAGCGAGCTTTATGTACCTTGTATCAGGGCGACGGTGGCGCTCGAGTGGCAAAGGTTGGAACTAAAATTGGCTTAATATTTTTTTTAATGCTCAATTTGAATTGAATTCGCTCTAATAATCAAGTATAATTATGTATTTAATTATATATTTCAAAAATATATATAAATTCAAACGAAGCGTAATTATTATTAAAATTATTTCCAATTTTAGTTCCAACTTCTGCCACTCGAGCGCCACAGTCGAGCTGATATGTAGTCCATAAAGCTGACTTAAATGAATCGTCTTTTGATTTCTATTTTTTTTTTACCTAAATTTTGCTATAGTGGAACTTTTACATTCTCTATGACAATATATTTTTTAAATGTGGTCAACAAGAGGTTTTGTTTGTTTGTGTGTAGAAGTGTCTGATATTTTAAGAATAGCCTCTTCTTCTTCTCAAGAGAAGCCTAGCCTGAAAAACGACAAACAACAATAAATAAACGTTATAATAAAAGTAAATTGCGAAACTATGGAATTTCTAACTCTATAAAGTTGACGTAAAGTATTTTTTTTTATGGGAAAGAATTTTTTTTTCTATAAAGCGAGCTTTATGGACCATGTATCAGGGCGACGGTGGCGCTCGAGTGGCAAAAGTTGGAACTAAAATTAACTTTGTAATATTTACGTTTCGTTTGAAGTTATTTTTAAAAATATAATTAATTTTATAATTATATGTAATTATTAGCCTCATATACGCTAGTTTAATTTATATTGGGCATTAAAAAATATATAAAGTAAATTTTAGTTCCCACTTTTGCCACTCGAGCGCCACCGTCGCCCTAATACATGGTCCATAAAGCTCGCTTATAATACACAATTTATTTATTTCCATTTTTTGAAAAGTACAATACGTCAACTTTATAGAGCTTGAAATTATATAGTTTCTTCATTTACTTTTATTATAACATTTATTTATTGTTGTTGGTCATGGTGGTATGTCATTCAACAAGCTTTTCTTAAATACCAGGCACTTATATACAAGCTTTTGACTATATTGAAAGAAAATATAGTCATAGCAGTTTGTGTTGAAATAAGTATTCTCCTTTCTTATCATTTCCCTCAGTTATATAAAGATGTTGATATAGTGGTTTCATGGGTTATTTCAAACTGGTCGGTGGGCGAATGGTATACGATTCCCGACAGACACGACACAGGATCGAATCCCGAATAGGTCTTCTTTTTTTTTTTCTTAAATGGCATCTATAGTGTATTTGCATACTTAGATATTTGTATAAATGCAAATATCATATTTGCATACTCAATTATTGCTAAGGAATATGTAGATATATAGCGGCACAATTTTGATAATAGTCAGTCAAAAGGATGCATCTATTGTAAGGTAGGTTTATTTCTAATATTTCTTAAGTCCGTGGCCTTAATCTCGAGTGGCAGAAGTTGGAACTAAAATTGACCATGTAATATTTACGCTTCGTTCGAAGTTATTTTTGAAAATAGAATTAAATATATAATTATATGTGATCATTATCCTCATACTTGTGATTTCAAATTAAATTGGGTGTAAAAAATATATATATTAAGGAATTTTAGTTCCAACTTTTACCACTCGAGCGCCTCCGTCGCCCTGATAAAGGTCCATAAAACACGTTTATAATAGAAAATTTCTTTCTTTCCCATTAAAAAAAAAAATACTTTGCGTCAACTTTATAGAGTTTGAAATTCCATAGTTTCGCAATTTACTTTTATTATAACGTTTATTTATTTTTGTTTGTCGTTTTTCAGGCTATGCTTAAATATCAGACACTTATACACACAAAAAAAAAAAAAGAAAAAATAAACAAAAACCTCTTGTTGACCACATTTAAAAAATATATTGTTACAGAGAATGTAAAAGTTCCACTATAGCAAAATTTAGGTAAAAAGGGAAATCAAAAGATGATTCATCTAAGTCAGCTTTATGGGCCACATATCAGCTCGACTGTGGCGCTCGTGTGGCAGAATTCGGAACTAAAATTGGAAATAATTTAAATAATATTTACGTTTCGTTTGTAGTGATTTTTGAAAATAATTAATTTTATAATTATACATGATTATTAGAGCCTTATACGCGAATTTAATTTATATTAGGCATTAAAAAATATATAAAGTAAATTTTAGTTCCATCTTTTGCCACTCGAGCGCCACCGTCGCCCTGATACATGGTCCATAAAGCTCGCTTATAATACACAATTTATTTATTTCCATTTTTTGAAAAGTACAATACGTCAACTTTATAAAGTTTGAAATTATATAGTTTCGTCATTTACTTTTATTATAACATTTATTTATTGTTGTTTGTCAAGGTGGTATGTCATTCAACAAGCTTTTCTTAAATACCAGGCACATATAGACAAGAGATAACATTTTGTGACTATATTGAGAGAAAATATAGTCATAGCAGTTTGTGTTGAAATAAGTATTCTTCTTTCTTATCATTTTCCCTCAGTTATATAAAGATGTTTGTTATGTATTCATAGAGATTATTTATCATCATCATTTACTGTATAAATACTTTGTTTTTAATTAAAATGTAGTATGCAAAAATGGCTAGCGTTGCGTCATAATATTTTAAAGTAGATACATAATAATTGGCGACGAAGGTAAATCTTTTATTAAGTTAAAGCTGAAGAAATTCTTTTATTTTTACTAAGTTAAAGCTTAGGTAAGTGAATTTTATTTTTAAAATGGCAAATTTTGGAAGCATAGAATCTTTTGATCCTAAAAATCCAGAGAAATGGATAGTGTACTTGGAAAGAATGAATTTTTTCTTCCTGGCTAATGATATTGTAAAGGCTGAAAGACGAAAGGCTATATTTCTTACGCTAATAGGCGCTGAAACTTATACTATAGCAAGATCGTTGACCTCGCCAAAAGAATTATCTTTCGTGGAATATGATGATTTAATTAAATTATTGACGGATCATTTTTGTCCTAAGCCATATATAATAGTACAAAGATTCTTGTTCAATAAAAGAAATCAGGGTGAGGAATCAGTTAGTGCATATGTAGCAGAGCTAAGAAAGTTGAGTGAAAATTGTGAATTTGTTGATTTGGAGGTTCGATTGAGAGATAGACTGGTGGATTGAGAAACGAATCAATAGTGAAAAGATTATTATCTGAAAGTAATTTAACTCTTGATAAGGCCTTAAACATTGCTATATGTGATGAATCGGCTAGTGCAGACGCCAGTGTTTTGCAAGAAAGGATTACAGAAGTAAATATGATGAAAAAGGCTAGCAAAACTGAACCACCTAAATTTAAATCCGGCAAAGTTCATTTTAAGGAATTCAAGAAAATGAATAATAAAATAATTTGCATACGTTGTAAAGGAAATCATATGCCAAATGTTTGTAAATTCCGAAATGCTAAATGTTTTAAATGTGGCAAGATTGGTCATGTACAAAAAGCTTGCTTAACAAATGTTGGTAAATCTGGAAACCTATATAGGGCTAATAGTAATCCAACTTTATTTTGCCTGAGAAGGGAAGAGATAAGCAATCCTTATTATATAACAGCAAATTTGGATAACCACGATGTACACATGTTAATTGACTCGGGAAGTGCATACTCATTATTAAATAAAGAAACTTTTCTTGAATATTGGAAATTGACGCAACTTAAAAGATCTGAGATACTTCTAAATACTTGGTCATCCAGTCAAGTAAAAATTCTTGGGAAACTCTATGTTAAAGCAAGACTATCCCATGGTAGTAAAAGTTTGCCAATTTTAGTGGCTGATGGATTAGGTCCCAACATTCTGGGAAGGCAATGGTTTTCAGCTTTTCGCCTGAAGTTAAACTTTTTAAATTCATTGGAAACTAATCCTATTTCACCTGATTTCGAGGAATTGTTTAAGGAGCAAATTGATGTCTATAATGGGCTATTAATTCACATTGATATTCCTGATAATGCTGAGCCCAAATTTGTGAAGTCCAGAACCGTGCCGTTTGCTCTGCGAAATTTAGTGGATGAAAAGTTGAAAGTACTAGAGGAACAAGGTGTTATCGAACCGGTAAAATTTACTAAATGGGCTTCTCCGGTTGTTGCGGTTCTGAAGAATGATGGCTTCATAAGAATTTGCCACGATTATAAATCAACAGTTAATTTATATTCTAATCCTGATAAATATCCGTTGCCTACAATTCCTCAACTATTGGATAAGTTGAGAGGAGGCAAATTGTTTACTAAAGTAGATATGGCTCAAGCGTACCAGCAGTTGAAAGTTGATGAGGAATCTTCAGAAATCCTGGCTATTAATACACATAGAGGCTTATACAAGATGAAACGTCTACCTTTTGGTTTGAATTCTGCCGTTGGAACTTTCCAGAGGTTTATGGACACTCTTTTGAGTGGAATTGATGGAGTAGCGGTATATTTGGATGATGTCCTTATTGCAGGAAGTAATTTTGAAGACTTAAAAAAGAAAACTGAAAAAGTTCTTTTGCGTTTCAAAGAAGCAGGACTTCGGCTTAAAAGAGACAAATGCAAATTCTTCGTGTCTGAAATCGATTTTCTAGGACTAAAAATTGACTATAAAGGAATTCATCCATCCGAAGAAAAGTTGAGAGCAATTAAAGATGCCAGACCACCATCTAATAAAAAAGAATTGATGTCTTTTTAGGACTTTTGAATTACTATGAAAGGTTTTTAAAAAACAAGTTCACAGTGGTTGAACCGCTTCATAGACTGTCGGATAGTAATTCACCTTGGAAATGGAGAAGAGAACACCAAAGATCTTTTGATAAGGCTAAAGATTTGATTAGTTCTGAATCGGTGTTGGCTCTTTTTGATGACAATTTACCTATTTTAATCAATTGTGACGCATCAGAGTATGGCATTGGCGCCGTTTTGTCTCAAATACACCATGGAGTGGAAAAACCAGTTATGTTCGCCTCCCGGACTTTAAATAAAACCGAAAGAAGATATGCAGTAATTGATAAAGAGGCATTAGCGGTTATTTTTGGTGTATCAAAATTTTCACAGTATCTTCTAGGGAGAAAATTCAAAATATTAACTGATCATAAGCCCCTAGTTGGAATGTTCAACCCAAAAAAGCCGATACCTCAAGTGCTATCGCCGCGCATGTTGAGATGGTGTTTGACTCTGGCTGCGTATACTTATACTATAGAGTATAAACCGGGAAAAGTAAATTGTAATGCCGATGCATTAAGTGGACTTCCTTTAAATGAATGTCCAAGTGTAGTTCCGAACCCTTCAGAGGTGTTTTTTATAGAATCGGAACATGCTGCAATTAATTCTTCGGAAGTGGCAAAACTAACTAGTAAAGATCTTATTGGTGAAGCATCGAGTCCTATTTTGAGAAGGTCCTCAAGATTAAGAAGGCCTTCGAAGTTTTTTGAAATGTAAATTTTTGTTGTGGGGAGAAGTTGTTATGTATTCATAGATTATTTATCATCATCATTTACTGTATAAATACTTTGTTTTTAATTAAAATTTAGTATGCAAAAATGGCTAGCGTTGCGTCATAATATTTTAAAGTAGATACATAATAATGTTGATATAGTGGTTTCATGGGTTATTTAAATCTGGTCGGTGGTCGAATGGTATACACCGTCGATTCCCGACAGACACGACTTTTTCCTAGCTATTTCACCAGCCAAACACCTCTTTGACCGTTCCTGAATATCCCATTTGAGATCCCATTAAGTCAAAGCCCGCCCTGGACTAACTAGAGCCATTGTCTTGAAACCACCAGGATTCTGGATTTACCAAATCTAGTGTTGTGTCGATAGTTTGCCGAGATGGTCAATAAATGGCGCTTAGTTCTAGCTTCTATTTTGACGGGAGAGGTGAGACACCTTTATTTTTATAGATATTTGTTGAGCAAAATTGATTTTAAACATTTGTACAGTTATTTGTTCATTTGTAGCAAGATACTATTCCTTCAACTTCAAATTACCGAGAGAACCACAATTAATATTGATTTTATTTAACTTATCGAGTATTTTTCAAGGGACCGGGAAAACATTTCAAATTATCGAGAGTCGACTGTATATAATATAAAAAACAAAAGGATAGTCTCTCCCGTCAAAATAGACGTATATATATGTTCAAAACACAGACGAAACAATAGATAATATATATATTTATTTAAAATACATACCAATTTTTTTATGTACAACACTAAATATTAAAAGGTATAAATAGTATTTTTGTTAAAAAAAAGGACAAAGTAAAGGGTATTTTATCGTTTTTCAAGTATATAATATAAATCAAACCTAAAATACATATACATATAAACTAAAGTGGCTGGAGAATGGTATTTATGTATCAAAAGAGGCACCTCTCCCTTTAAAAATGTATTAAAACAATGCATCATCACCTCGGGTACAAAAAGCAAAGCAATTCCCTGGTCTCAACTGATTTTTAACTCCTTTCGTAGCATGTTATGAAATCGAAGCCGTCCCTGTACTGATGAGGGTCTTAGCCTGAAACCATGGTATATAGGTTGTTAGCTTTTTGTCTGAATTTGTCAAAGTTGGTGTTGTGACTTATTACAAAGGCATTTTGAATGCATTTTTTTAAAAGGGAGCGATGCCTCTTTTTGATAAATAACTATAAGATTAGAAATAAACGTTGTTTCTCTTTAAAATAAATTGCGATTTTTTCGTTCAAAAGAAAAACATGTGGGATAATTTTCAAATGTCGTTCTACAATTATAAGCCACATTATATTGTATTATAAATAACTATAAAAAAAACGAAAGAAAAAATAAAAGATAAAAAGATCAGGTGTTGAAATCAATAATAAAAATGGCATATCCTGACCAGGAGCACATGTGCTTTACATAAGGCAGAGCGCCATCTGGTGGAACAGTTTAGTTGATTTCTGTTCCACCAGATGGCGCTCTGCCTTCTGTAAAGCACATGTGCTCCTGGTCAGGATATGCCATTTTTATTATAAATAACTATGTAAATTGATTTAAATACCCTGGACATAAATAATTTAAAAAGTTTCTGGAGATAAGTTTCTTTTTTCACTTAGTCCCTATTTCTGCTCCGCGCTTATGGAATTGAAGACTTGAGGCGATGGCGTCGACCTTTCATATTAAATCTTACTTTTCCTTATTACTAATAATTGTATATAGTTGCGGAACTACTGGTTTCCTGTGCTGCTCTTTTCCTGATATTGCACCTTGTACGGAGAATCTGTATAAGACTAATGTCTTAATAAAGGCTTCGTGTGTGTGTGAGAGTTTCTTTTTTCATTTTATTAAAGTAGTTTCAATCTTTCGGGACATCTCTGTCCTTCTACAGAACATAAATAAACGAATGAAACGTCGCCTGATGTCCAGCTATTTAAACTAAATAAATAGTTTTAGATCAGGCGGCGTTTAATTCGTTTATTTATGTTCTGTAGAAGGACAGAGATGCCCGAAAGAGAGCTTGAAACTACCTAAATTAAATAAAAAGGGGTACATGTTATATATAGTATAATCTGAAAAAATAGTACAAATGTGATATTGTACTGGGATAAGGTGCATAAATTTAGAAAAAAGGCATCTCCTTATCGTGCAACTGAAAGTTGCTGATGGCTTGTGCCATCTAAATATTTATTCCGATAGATGGTGCAAGCCATCAGCAACTTTCAGTTGCACGATAAGGAGATGCCTTTTTCTAAATAGTATAATCTGTGCATACCTAAAAGATCTGACAATACAGAATGTAAACAATGGAGGTCTAATAAATATTGTTCTCGCACTGTTCTCGCACATTTATAGCATTGGCTAAAGGTTAAATAGTAACTGTATAGAAGATATAACAAAACTCATCTTCAGAAACCTTTTTTAATTTTTTTAATAAAAAACTATTAAGGAAAAAAAAAAGGCATTTCCAGATCGTTGCAATTGAAAGTTGCTGATGGCTTGCGCCATCTATCGGAATAAATATCAATTGATCGTTTATTTTTAATTATTCCAGAATTGACCAAATAAATAACTATATATTATAGAGTTTTGCTATATACATAAAGGATGATAATAATAATCTTATCACATTATAGAAACGGAGAGAAAAATTAGAGAATTATGTAAATAGCTTTTTTTATTCATTTTTTTACATATCTCTAGGAGAGAATTAACGATATGGTTACTTTGTATGTGTCCGTGTGTATACACAATGTGACATCTCTCTGATAACGACATTATTGGTGACAACGCTCTTTATAACACAAAGTGTCATTTCTTTTACACCGAAATATGTGAATTTATTAACCACTCTTTCGATTGACATCAACTCGCCATCCTTTGTCAAAGTACAAAAGTTATAATAACCGACATATAAGGTATGATCATTAAGTTCCCGCGGATTCTCTTATTTAAAAAGAACTGAAGAAGTTTAAATAAAATTGACCTTTTTTATAAAATATTAAAAGATCGTGATCTCTCTACACGGGGGAAAAAACATTTAAATTACACTTGATAACATGAGTAGAAACCAAATTAGTGTTGCTCACATAACACTATGAATTGACTGCTAAGCATATTAGAAACCAGCAGGTTATTTACAAATTTTGGTGAAATTTTCATACTCGGGAAAAAAAGAAAAAGAATTAGCCACGTGCTATTTCTATTGTTCGAGAAATTTCTATTTAAAATAAACGTGGAGTTTCAGCCGCTCGGTGAATTTTGCGATGGAATTTTTAATCGAATAACAGAGATATGTTTGAACTTTTGTTTCAAATTGGGTAATTATCGGTTTCTGAAAGAGAGTTTGCTAATGATTCAAAAAGTGTTCGGAGAAGAGGATATTAAAAGAACGAAGACTTTTGAATGGTTTATAAAATGTAAAGAAGGAGTGACGTCTGTATTTGATGAGCCATGGTGCAGGAGACCACATTCTGTCCACATTGCTGGGAATGTTGAAAAGATGAAGATTTTGATCGTGAAAAATCGTCGGATAACAATCAGAGAGCTTTCAGAGGTGACGAACATATCATTTGGACTATGTCTCAGGAAATCATTAACAAAGATCTGGGTCTGAAAAGAACTGCAAGCAAGTTTGTGTCTTGCCATCATGGCAACGCACGCCCGCACATTCAGTACTCACTTTTTTACTTAAAAACAACACCCGTCTCCTACTTCAACCCTCTTATTCTACAGATTTAGCTCTTAATGGCATTTCTCTTTATCCTAAATTGAAAATGATCATGAAAAGGAAATAGGTTTGATACGAAAGAAGAGATAAAAAGAAAATAGCTGGAGGTCTTGAGAAGCCTTACGGAGAACGCAGCATGTTTCGCTGGTTGGGAGAAAAGATGGAGGCGATGTATTGATACAGGAGGATCATACCTAGATATGTTATTACAAATATTTATAATGGAAGCATTATAAAGCACGAATGTTTCTTTTTTCAAACACAAAACAAACTTCTAATGTCCTTACTGCGATGAAAAAATATATTGAGAGGGTTTGGTTCATCAGTGGTGAACCCTCCCAGCGGTTTCGCCAATTTAATCTACAAGACCGCTTTTCTTAGAGCTTCAATACTGTATTGGACGATTCTGCTTATATAGGACTTGTATAGTAATAACAATAGAAGATTTTGTTTTGTGTTTGAAAAAAGAAACATTCATGTGCTTTATAATTCTTTCAGTTCTTATGTATAGATGGCACGTTCTATATACAAATATTTGAAGAAACGACATTTGAAAATTATCCCACATGTTTCTTTTGAACAAAAAAAATCGAAATTTATTTTAAGGAGAAATAACGATTATTTCTAACCTTAGGGATGAAGTATGAAAGGATGAATTATGATTCCCATCTCTGGACACTTTATTTTTCCGTTCATTATTACTCTTCACAATTCATCCTTTCATACTTATATCCCTAAAGGTTAGAAATAATCGTTATTTCTCCTTTAAAAAAATTGTATTGTAAATTTATATTGTATTATAAATATTTGTAATATTACTTGATAGAATATGCAAAGTTATATTACCAGTCCGCGGGAACTCTCTTACTGATCATACCTCTTCTCTCAATATATGTAAATAAGTTGGGACAATATATATATACAACGGCGACAATATTTGCACGACACCATGTCGGTCAGCCAGAGAGCTAGCTAACAAGCTGTCCCCTGTAGTGGATCATGTGACCTGGACGTCACGTGGTAGATCCTAAGCATCTTCTTGACAAGTAGACCAAATTCCTCCATGTCGACCACCGTGTCGTAGAGACTGTCACTACCTCCGCTCAGACGGTAGGCGTTGAAGTCAGGCACGTAGACGTAGACCCCTTCCTCACCTTCCTGTAACACGCCACAGTCTGCTACAATTTCCCACAATGTAGACGATTTGTTTAAAGTCCTCACAATAACGAGCCCGCTATGTATATATATATATTAGATAATAAAAAGGAATATATTGGATTTAATTAAATATATATTTGCCAAAATTTCGGTTGGCTGAACGCCAAACCTTTATCAAGGCATTACATGCCAATATATGCCTTTTTATTATCTAATTATTTAAATATGGATTGCTCTATTTTCAAAACAATATATGCATATATATTTGATACAAAGTGACCTTTGTTGAAGATACACGAGATAACCAAGTGTGAACAAAATTGCCTTTGTCTTCTTCTAAAGAACAGACGACCGGCGACATCATAGATTTTCTACTTCCTTAAGAGTTGCCCACGAGTATGTAAATAGAGAAGAAGGAGATAGGTTACCGGCATAGATATGAAGACAGCGTCCATGGACAATTCCCCAGAGCGTAGTTAAAAAAAAAAAAAAAAGACGACCAGCGACATCAAAGACTTTCCCCTTCATTAAGTGTTGTCCATGAGTATGTAAATAGAGGGAAAAGGAGATGGGGGTTACCGGCATAGATATGAAGACAGCGTCCATGGACAATCCCCCCAGAGCGTAGTTGGCGGCGTGAAGGTCTCTCAGGAGCTGACAGATGGCGACGGCCACTTTCAGCAGATGTCGGGCCCTCAGGGGTCTGACGGTTCGCAGGAACTGGGGGAGGGAGATGTACCCTGGGGGAGGCTTGTAGGGTCGGCTCGATAGCGGCATGGAGTTGGAGCGGTTCCCTCTAGCGGCTTGGACACTTGAGGCCCCTGCACATCCTTGGTAGGAGTCATGTACTTCTGTGCACTCCTACCTTATAAACTGAAGGAACTTGAATATATAGCGTGAAGAACAATAAGAGATTTAAAGTACACTCGTGAAAAAAACTTAAATAAGTCGTATCTTTTAACATATATATCGGGATACAGACCATAACTCTGAAAGATATTACAGTGACCTTTATTGAAGACACACGAGATAACCAATATACACTCATGGACAAAACTTAAGGAAGTTGTATCTTTTAACATGTATATCAGGATTCAGACAATAACTCTGAAAGATATTACAGTGACCTTAATTGAAGGCACACGATATAACCAAGTGTGAACAGCCTCTGTCACCTTCAAAAAGAACGGACGACCGATGATATCAAAGACTTTCCATTTACTTTTGTCCATGAGTGTATATTGACATGGTGTAACTTACGTGTAAGAGTGCCTCCAACCCTCGACCGGGCATCTCGACGGAACTGCAGCGAAGACATGGTGTAGACAAGAGGATTGAGAGCCGAGTTGAGCGGCAGGACAATCACGGCCGTCCAGGAATACGCCTTGCCCGGGATACTAAATCCACAGAGAACAAAGAGCTCCATCATTATGATTGGCATCCAACAGAGAGCATTCGTCGTGCAGATGATGGCCATTAGACGGCCGATGTGTTGCTCCCTTCTTGCTTGACGATTCAAATTCAATCGATTGAGAGTCCGTCGAGATCGCCTCACTGTCGTATACATCATGATATAACCAGCAGTGATAGCTAGGAACGCCAGGGCATTGATACAGAAGAAGATAGCGAAAGAATACTCCCATCCGGCTGGTTGATGATTGGTGATATGAAGCGGCAGGCAGACTCCAGATCGGGAATAGAACTGCCCTTTAAAATAGGGCCGTACCACTAAAGGAATCCCAGCAAGAAGAATAGCAACAGCCCATACACCACCAATCAGACGATAAGTACGTGATACTGAAAGAGAACGCGGATGATGCATCGAAATTGTCAAGTTTACCACTCGATCGGCTGTAATAAGAACTAAGGTAAAGACGGAAGCCTCACAAGCCAAGGTAGCAAGGAATCCAGCGGCCTGACAACCGGCACTAGATCGCCAATGGTCTGAATTCTCGATGTAGACATCCCGGTAGTAGACGTCGACACTGGCAATCAGAACGAGGTAGATGCCCATCAAGAAATCAGCACAACCTAAGGAGAGAACAAGAAGCGAGCTGACATTACGTAAGCCGCCATTTCGAACACGCCAAACGATGACATAGATGTTTCCAGTCAGAGCTATAGATCCGAGCAACCAGAGTAATCCTCTCTGAAGAACGTCGCTCATCAGATCATCGCAGGAGGAAATCTCATCTTCGGCTGGTAGACAATGGTCGAATGGGATCTGGGAGGATGCGACACAGCAGAACTTGAAATCGTCGCTATACCTGTGACACACCATGTTGTAAGCAATTACCTGTCTGTATGCGATAGGTTTTATACAGATTAGATTCAAAGACACTATGGTATATACCATTGTGGAGGAATCAAAGACAAACAAACATGAAGTAAGGATAGAAAGAGGTATCGGTAGAACAAACTTACAAGTATTCCAGAGATTTCATGCCAATAAACATATGCAGGGAGAAATCAGCGATGAGATTGTGCCGGATATCTCTGCACATACAGAACACATGGGTGAAGTTTCTACTATCCACACAGTTAACACATGGATTCTCACTACAGAATGTTCCAGTACTTACAGGACTGTCAGGGAATGGAGACCAAGAAACGCCCCGTCCTCGACCTGCTGGATCATGTCATTGGAGAGATTTCTGCACGGACACACAGCGCTGACATTCTGGGTATGAGAGAAATTTATGTATGAATTCTATCACACACACAAAAAAAAAACGACAAAATATTAATGTTTATCTATCATTACTTGTAAAATGCGACAAGCTTTCGAGTAATAATTCTTTCTCAGGTCTACTGCGTAATGCTTGGTGTTAATAATTCTACTGGAGCGACTAAAAATATCTAATTTCGTTCGAAAGATCGCCGCATTCCAATAAGGAAACCTACTTCAATTCGTTTTGTGTTTCATTTTTATAATTCGCAAGTACATTAAGAATCCTAGCTTTCAAGTAATAATCGCTCTTCAACGGGCTTAATAAAATATCGAGTATATCTTACAAGAAATATTTACAAAAACATAGTCGATGTTTTATTAAGCCCGTTGAAGAGCGATTATCACTTGAAAGCCATCGTTTTGTAATAAAAAGAAACTCATTGTGAGAAAATATTTTACAATGCACTAGCGCGCCATCTGTTATCAAAGTACAAAACTATTCTAGACGCGTAATATTCTTTTTAAAATAAAACAATTTCTACTGCCCTTACTGCAATGGAAAAATTAAAGGGAGGGCCTGGCTCATCAGTGGTGAACCCTCCCAGCATATGCAGTAAGGGCAGTAGAAATTGTTTTATTTTAAAAAGAATATTACGAGTCTAGAATAGTTTTGTACTTAGAAAATATTTTGTAATTTTAAAACGTTTATCACAATTTCATCATGAATTAAGAATCCTAATATTGCCGGGAAGATGTTGATCTATCAGAAGAAAGCTCACTCGGGCGGATGACAAAGCCACAACACCAGCTTTGAGAAACTCAGAATGTAGACTTGGAGACCACGGTTTCGGGCTAATAGCCCTCGTCAGACCAGGGCTGGCTTGATTTCATGAGATCCGCGAGGGATGCATGGAATCCTCAGAATTTACCAAAGCTGGTTTTGTGGCTCTGTCACCGACCCGAGTCCACTACTTTGAGGCGACGGTCAATAGATGGCGTCGAATTTTAGCGTCTATTTTGAAAGAAGAGGTGATCTTTCTTTCTACAGAAAAAAATGGTAATAGGTATAATGGGAAAATTCTGGAAACTTTCCCAAGGTTTAACCTGGTTTATATGCAATTTCTAACAGGCATTGGCGTTGTGATTTTGTTATGTAAAGGCATTATGGGAGATTGCGCTCTAAAACGATCGAATAAAATAAAGAAGCCTGTCAATATTCGAGCTTGGTATCTCCTCAACATCACCAGACGCTCTAACCAATGATATCTCCACGTCAACTATAGAAAAATAATAAATTAATAATTATTTATTAATTGAGAACACACATATGCGCTTTTGTAGTAGAAACTAAGTAGACAATAAAGTCCTAAAGACAACAAATATACAAGATATACAGGTGAGGCAGAACAAGAGCAGGCATCATAGTGTATACTTTCAAACGTAGTTTATAAGTATATAGAAATTATCGTAGACAATAATTAAACAAGATATCCAGGTGACGCAGAGTTAGAATATGTATCATATTGTATACTTTCAAACGTAGTATATAAGTAGAAGTTACCGTGTAAAGTACCATTATTGTGGGAGATCAACTTACAGTGTACGGAGACGTGCCATCCCCCAGAAAGTATTCTTTCTTAAACGGCTGAGTTTGACTCCTGTCAGATTCCTGGACACACAACGATAGTACTGTGACATCTGGTTCCCCTCTTTACAAGAGGCGACGTGTGTGGTTGACAAGGTAGTACTAATGTGGCCCAGGGGGAGATGTTGTTGTTGTTGTTGTCGTGTCCAAAGAAGAGCCTCAGATATATCCATGCATCTCCATCACAGCAGCAGCAATGTCCACTATCTTGGGTGTTTAAAGCTGCTGCTCTGGGTCTAATTCAATTTTCTGCAAGGCTGCGGCCATTGCTGGGCATGAGAATATGTGAGGGGGAGATGTGTGATTAAAGAAGAGATCAGATGAGGAAGAGACAGGCGGGATGAACAGACAGTCTGGTGACATCGGTGATACGAGAGGAAGCGGCAAGTTGTCTCAAGGAGTGTGGCTGTGTGGATGATCCTGGAAGAAGGTGTCAGAGAAACTTGCCCAACCTGGACGGCTGTTAGTGAGGAAGATCCTTCTGGTGGCGGGTATTGGAGACATCTAATATCTACTACCAGCTACCGGTGATACAGTACGTCCCGCTAAGCTGTTTCTAGATAGAACCCTCCCTTGTTATTTAGAAGCCTTGTACGCAAACAGTAACGCCGTCGTAACAGTACGTTCTTTCAGAAGTATTCTCACTTGGTACAAGCCATGATAATCATGGTGGGTAGTTAGCGACTACTTTTACCGTAAGTATAGCAATACAGGCCTACAGGTGAGGAGTACTGGACTTTATTTCACCCACTAAGAATTGACCATCAATATTGTTGCACCAGGTTGGGCAGAGTCTTCAGCCTTGTTCTCGGACATGTCAGAGCGTGTTTCAACCATCCTACAAGGTTAGATAAGTAAATAATGAGATAACTCTATTTTAAGCCACCTCTAGAATCATTTATTTATTTCTCACATCAAAGTTTAAAGAGTTGTGTAGTCGTAGTGTGTTCCAAAATACAATTGATTTTATAATACATATTCTGTGTCTTTAATAAAGGTCACTGTAATATCTTTCAGAGTTATTGTCTGAATCCTGATATACATGTTAAAAGGTACAACTTCCTTAAGTTTAGTCCATTGGTCATCTCGTGTGTCTTCAATAAAGGTCATTGTAATATCTTTCGGTATTGAGACAATAACTCTAAAATTTATTACAGTGACCTTTATTGAAGACACACAAGATAACCAAGTGTGAACAAAATTGACTCTGTGTCCTTAAAAAAAATAGACGACCAGCGATATCAAAGACTTTCCACTTCCTTAAATATTGTCCAAGAGTGTAGTTACTCGAGAAATGTACTCTGTGAAGAGATTTATCAAAGATTTGAGGAGTTTCACTTACAAGGAATCCAGGTTGGAAACTCCAATGAAGGCTTCTGGTTCAATGACTCGCAACGTGGGATTATTGTCGAGGTTTCTGGAGAACACCATTTTTTAAAAACTCAGAAAACATTCTTCACAATATATATATTATTTTTATACTTTTTAAAATCGTTAATTAAAAGGTATATATTGGATCAAAATATCATTCATTTTACCAATATTTCAGTTGGCTGAACGCCAACCTTTATCAAGTTGTTATAACATATTTAATGTGTGACAACACCTTGATAAAGGTTGGCGTTCAGCCAACTGAAATATTGGTAAAATGAATGATATTTTTATCCAATATTTTAAATTAAATATACTTACAAAGTTCTTAAATTCCGAAGTCCTTCGAAAGTTGATCTTGAAATATAGGTGATTCGGTTGTTACTAAGGTCCCTGGACAAATACAGGACAAGTATGTAAATTAGTACAGTACTTGGCTAATTTTCCAATTCATTACACACAAGTGGTTTAATCTCTCTCTAAAATTATAATTGAGATTACGAATTGTTTTAATAGGGGGTATAGGTAAATAGGATAGAGTATGCAAATAGAGAGCGGAATTACTTACAATAGGTACAGGTTTCGTAGATAGAGGAACTTTTTGGGTGGAAGTACTGTTAAGTAGTTGTACTGGATGATCCTGAAATACAGAGGATTAGATAATATATAATATATACTCCTAATCCAGGGATACAGGATGAGCATTGTTTATACTCCATGTTAGGAGCGGCTTGCACATGGTGTCTGTTCCTCATGTCAGAGGCGGTAATTTCTTTTGAAGCTAAGTCGGCCTGCCACTGAGTAGTGCTCCCAGTCTTAATGACAAAATCATTCTACTTCACCCAGTCATGATGGTTGTCAGACACCATCAAGGGTCACAACTTGATATCCTAATATGATTGAGTGGAGATAAGAAAGAAGAAGAAGTTGTTTGATTCCGTCGACGCCGTCTTTACGTCATTCGTTTCCTTGTTGGGAACAATCTTACTCCTTTGTCTACACTTTTCAAGTCCTTATTACTAATTACTTTTTTTAGATAATAAAATAAACGTTCAAGGAATGAGTATCTTTTTATTGAACGTTTTTCGAGCTTTCGGGATAACGCCCTTCTACAGGAAAATATTTGATGCAAAATTTCCTGTAGAAGAGCGTTATCCCGAAAGCTCGAAAAACGTTTAATAAAAAGATACTCATATAAAATGAATGGATTTAAAAGCACGAATGTTTTTCATCGCAGTAAGGGCAGTAGAAGTTTGTATTATGTATAAAAGAAACATTCGTGCTTTTAAATCCTTTCATTTTATATGTATAGATGGCGCGTTATTGCTTTGTGTTAAAAAGATACTCATCTTTAGAAGTTTACTTTATTATCTAAAATTTCTAGCAAAAAGGTTTATATTCTTCTTCTTTCTTATCTCCACTCAATCATATTAAGGTATCAAGTTTTGTAAAGCTTGAGACTTTTGATGGTGTCTGCCGGGGATGAGTAGAGCTCATCAATGGATGAATCAATACATTCAATAATGTGGTTTGGGGTTGCAGGTTGAGAATTGCACTTAGTACATAATCATATTAAGGTATCAAGCTTGTAAAGCTTGAGACTTTTGATGGTGTCTGCCGGGGAAGAGTAGAGCTCATCAATGGATGAGTCAATACAGTCAATAATGTGTTTTGGGGTTGCAGGTTGACACTTAGAACACTATATTCTCAAGTTACTAATTACT
>CP092884.1:52868991-52883230 GCA_030710605.1 Cordylochernes scorpioides
GACAAGATGTAAATACACGGCCACAATATTTGCACGACACCATGTCGATCAGACAGAGAGCTAGCTAACAAGCTGTCCCCTGTAGTGGATCATGTGACCTGGACGTCACGTGGTAGATCCTAAGCATCTTCTTGACGAGTAGACCAAATTCCTCCATGTCGACTACCGTGTCGTAGAGACTGTCACTACCTCCGCTCAGACGGTAGGCGTTGAAGTCAGGCACGTAGACGTAGACCCCTTCCTCACCTTCCTGTAACACGCCACAGTCTGCTACAAATTCCCACAATGTAGACGTTTTGTTAAAAGTCTCCACAATAACGAGCCATCTACGTATATATGTTATATATATGTATAGATATACAAAGTGACCTTTATTGAAGATACACGAGATAACCAAGTGTGAACAAAATAGAGTCTCTGTCTCGTAAAAAAAAAAAAAGACGACCGGCGACATCAAAGAGTTTTCCCTTCCTTAAGTGTTGCCCATGAGTATGTAAATAGAGGAGGAGGAGATGGGGGTTACCGGCATAGATATGAAGACAGCGTCCATGGACAATCCCCCCAGAGCGTAGTTGGCGGCGTGAAGATCTCTCAGGAGCTGACAGATGGCGACGGCCACTTTCAGCAGATGTCGGGCCCTCAGGGGTCTGACGGTTCGTAGGAACTGGGGGAGGGAGATGTACCCTGGGGGAGGCTTGTAGGGGCGACTCGATAGCGGCATGGAGTTGGAGCGGTTCCCTCTAGCGGCTTGGACACTTGAGGCCCCTGCACATCCTTGGTAGGAGTCATGTACTTCTGTGCACTCCTACTTCATACACTGAAGGAACTTAAATATATAGCGTGAAGAACAATAAGAGATTTAAAGTACACTCGTGAAAAAAACTTAAATAAGTCGTATCTTTTAACATATATATCGGGATTCAGACAATAACTCTGAAAGATATTACAGTGACCTTTATTGAAGACACATGAGATAACCAATTTACATTCATGGACAAAACTTAAGGAAGTTGTATCTTTTAACATGTATATCGGGATTCAGACAATAACTCTGAAAGATATTACAGTGACCTTAATTGAAGAAACACGATATAACCAAGTGTGAACAGCCTCTGTCACCTTTAAAAAGAACGGACGACCGATGATATCAAAGACTTTCAATTTATTTTTGTCCATGAGTGTATATTGACATGGTGTGACTTACGTGTAAGAGTGCCTCCAACCCTCGACCGGGCATCTCGACGGAACTGCAGCGAAGACATGGTGTAGACAAGAGGATTGAGAGCCGAGTTGAGCGGCAGGACAATCACGGCCGTCCAGGAATACGCCTTGCCCGGGATACTAAATCCACAGAGAACAAAGAGCTCCATCATGATGATTGGCATCCAACAGAGAGCATTCGTCGTGCAGATGATGGCCATTAGACGGCCGATGTGCTGCTCCCTTCTTGCTTGACGATTCAAATTCAATCGATTGAGTGTCCGTCGAGATCGCCTCACTGTCGTATACATCATGATATAACCAGCAGTGATAGCTAGGAACGCCAGGGCATTGATACAGAAGAAGATAGCGAAAGAATACTCCCATCCGGCTGGTTGATGGTTAGTGATATGAAGCGGCAGGCATACTCCGGATCGGGAATAGAACTGCCCTTTAAAATAGGGCCGTACTACTAAAGGAATCCCAGCAAGAAGAATAGCAACAGCCCATACACCACCAATAAGACGATAAGTACGTGATACTGAAAGAGAACGCGGATGGTGCATCGAAATCGTCAAGTTTACCACCCGATCGGCTGTAATAAGAACTAAGGTAAAGACGGAAGCCTCACAAGCCAAGGTAGCAAGGAATCCAGCGGCCTGACAACCGGCACTAGATCGCCAATGGTCTGAATTCTCGATGTAGACATCCCGGTAGTAGACGTCGACGCTGGCAATCAGAACGAGGTAGATACCCATCAGGAAATCAGCGCAACCTAAGGAGAGAACAAGCAGCGAGCTGACATTACGTAAGCCGCCATTTCGAACACGCCAGACGATGACGTAGATGTTTCCAGTTAGAGCTATAGATCCGAGCAACCAGAGCAATCCTCTCTGAAGAACATCGCTCATCAGATCATCGCAGGAGGAAATCTCATCTTCGGCTGGCAGACAATGGTCGAATGGGATCTGGGAGGATGCGACACAGCAGAACTTGAAATCGTCGCTATACCTGCAACACACAATGTTGTAAGCAATTACCTGTCTGTATGCGATAGGTTTTATATAGATTAGATTCAAAGACACTACGGTATATTGGAGGAATCAAAGACAAGCAAACATGAAGTAAGGATAGAAAGAGGTATCAGTAGACCAAACTTACAAGTATTCCAGAGATTTCATGCCAATAAACATATGCAGGGAGAAATCAGCGATGAGATTGTGCCGGATATCTCTGCACATACAGAACACATGGGTGAAGTTTCTACTATCCACACAGTTAACACATGGATTCTCACTACAGAATGTTCCAGTACTTACAGGACAGTCAGGGAGTGGAGACCAAGAAACGCCCCGTCCTCGACCTGCTGGATCATGTCATTGGAAAGATTTCTGCACGGACACACAGCACTGACATTCTGGGTATGAGAAAAACTTATGTATGAATTCTATCACACACACACACACACACACACACACAAAAAACGACAAAATATTAATGTTTCTTCATCATTACTTGTAAAATGCGACAAGCTTTCGAGTAATAATTCTTTCTCAGGTCTACTGCGTAATGCTTGGTGTTAATAATTCTACCAGAGCGACTAAATATCTAATTTCGTTCGAAAGCTTGCCGCATTCCAATAAAGAAACCTACTTCAATTCGTTTTGTGTTTCATTTTTATAATTCGCAGGTACATTAAGAATCCTAGCTTTCAAGTGATAATCGCTCTTCAACGGGCTTAATAAAACATCGAGTATATCTTACAAGAAAATATTTACAAAAACATAGTCGATGTTTTATTAAGCCCGTTGAAGAGCGATCATCACTTGAAAGCTAGTGTTTTGTAATAAAAAGTAACTCATTGTGAGAAAATATTTTGTATTTTTTAAAACGTTTTTGACAATTTTATCATGAATTAAGAATCCTAATATTGCCGGGAAGATGTTGATCTATCAGAAGAAAGGTCACTCGGGCCGATGACAAAGCCACAATACCAGCTTTGAGAAACTCAGAATGCCGACTTGGAGACCACGGTTTCGGGCTAATAGCCTTCGTCAGACCAGGGCTGGCCTTGATTTCATGAGATCCGCGAGGGATGCATGGAATCCTCAGAATTTACCAAAGCTGGTTTTGTGGCTTTGTCACCGATCCGAGTCCTCTAACTTGGGGCGACGGTCAATATATGGCGTTGAATTTTAGTGTCTATTTTGAAGGGAGAGGTGATCTTTATTTCTACAGGAAAAAAATGGTAATAGGAATAAAGAAAAATTGTGGAAACTACGGTGAAAATAGTTTAACCTGGTTTATATGCAATTTCTGACAGGCATTAACGTTGTGATTTTGTTATGTAAAGGCATTATGGGAGATTGCGCTAAAACGATCAAATAAAATAAAGAAGCCTGTCAAGATTCGAACTTGGTATCTCCTCAACATCACCAGACGCTCTAACCAATGATCTCCACGTCAACTATAGAAAAATAATAAATTAATAATTATTTATTAATTGAGAACACACATATGCGCTTTTGTAGTAGAAACTAAGTAGACAATAAAGTCCAAAAGACAACAAATATACAAGATATACAGGTGAGGCAGAGAAAGAACATGTATCATATTGTATACTTTCAAACGTAGTATGTAAGTATATAGGAATTACCGTATACAACAATTAAACAAGATATCCAGGTGAGGCAGAGAAAGAACATGTATCATATTGTATACTTTCAAACGTAGTATGTAAGTATATAGAAATTATCGTAGACAATAATTAAACAAGATATCCAGGTGAGGCAGAGAAAGAACATGTATCATATTGTATACTTTCAAACGTAGTATATAAGTATATAGAAATTATCGTAGACAACAATTAAACAAGATATCCAGGTGACGCAGAGAAAGAACATGTATCATAGTGTATACTTTCAAACGTAGTATATAAGTATATAGAAATTATCGTAGACAACAATAAAACAAGATATCCAGGTGAGGCAGAGAAAGAACATGTATCATAGTGTATACTTTCAAACGTAGTATGTAAGTGGGAGTTACCATGTAAAGTACCATTATTGTGGGAGATCAACTTACAATGTACGGAGACGAGCCATCCCCCAGAAAGTATTCTTTCTTAAACGGCTGAGTTTGACTCCTGTCAGATTCCTGGACACACAACGGTAGTACTGTGACATCTGATTCCCCTCTTTACAAGAGCCAAGAGACGACGTGGGTGGTAGATAAGGAAGTACTACTGTGGCCCAGGGGGAGATGTTGTTGTTGTTGTCGTGTCCAAAGAAGAGCCTCAGATATATCCATGCATCTCCATCACAGCAGCAGCAATATCCACTATCTTGGGTGTTTAAAGCTGCTGCTCTGGGTCTAATTCAATTTTCTGCAAGGCTGCGGCCATTGCTGGGCATGAGAATATGTGAGGGGGAGATGTGTGATTAAAAAAGAGATCAACTGAGGAAGAGACAGGCGGGGTGAACAGACAGTGTGGTGATGACATCGGCGGTACGAGAGGAAGCGGCAAATTGTCTCCGGGAGTGTGGCCGTGTGGATGATCCTGGAAGAAGGTGTCAGAGAAGCTTGCCCAACCTGGACGGCTGTTAGTGAGGAAGATCCTTCTGGTGGTGGACATTGGAGACATCTGATCTCTACTAGTAGCTACTGGTGATACAGTACGTCTCGCTAAGCTGTTTCTAGATAGAACCCTCCCTTGTTATTTAGAAGCCTTGTACGCAAACAGTAACGCCGTCGTAACAGTACGTTCTTTCAGAAGTATTCTCACTTGGTACAAGCCATGATAATCATGGTGGGTAGTTAGCGACTACTTTTACCGTAAGTATAGCAATACAGGCCTACAGGTGAGGATTACTGGACTTTATTTCACCCACTAAGAATTGACCATCAATATTGTTGCACCAGGTCGGGCAGAGTCTTCAGCCTTGTTCTCGGACATGTCAGAGCGTGTTTCAACCATCCTACAAGGTTAGATAAGTAAATAATAAGATAACTCTATTTTTAAGCCACCTCTATAATCATTTATTTCTCACATCAAAGTTTAAAGAGTTGTGTAGTCGCAGTGTATTCCAAAAAACAAATGATTATTTTATAGTACATATTCTGTGTCTTCAATAAAGGTCACTGTAATATTTTTCAGAGTTATTGTCTGAATCCCGATATACATGCTGAAAGTTACAAATTCCTTAAGTTTTGTCCATGAGTGTATATTGGTTATCTCGTGTGTCTTCAATAAAGGTCACTGTATATCTTTCAGGGTTATTGTCTGAATCCCGATATACATGTTAGAAGTTACAACTTCCTTAAGATTTGTCCATGAGTATCTTATATTTGGTGGCATCTCGGAGTTCTTTCACCCAGAAGTTGGCTTGACCTGGTTTATTCTGTTAACTTCTGCGACGAATTCTTGTAGAGCCAATATATTTATTGAGCGCGTACTTCTGGATATTTGCACATTTTTTATTGCGAGATATACTCCGAACTTAAGAGTTATAAAATATAGCGATTTTAACAAGAAGTTTTTAAGCTTTCTTAAAATCTTATTTCGAAAAATACTGTATAAATGAATAGTTAGTTACACTATCTCATGGAGACAAAACTTAAGGAAGTTGTACATTTCAGCATTTATATCGGTATTCAGACAATAACTCTGAAAGATATTACAGTGACCTTTATTGAAGAGACACACGAGATAACCAATATACACTCATGGACAAAACTTAAGGAAGTTGTACCTTTTAGCATGTATATCGGGATTCAGACAATAACTCTGAAAGATATTACAGTGACCTTTATTGAAGACACACGAGATAACCAATATACACTCATGGACAAAACTTAAGGAAGTTGTACCTTTTACCATGTATATCGGGATTGAGACAATAACTCTGAAATATATTACAGTCACCTTTATTGAAGATACACGAGATAACCAATATACACTCATGGACAAAACTTGAGGAAGTTGTACCTTTTACCATGTATATCGGGATTGAGACAATAACTCTGAAATATATTACAGTCACCTTTATTGAAGACACACGAGATAACCAATATACACTCATGGACAAAACTTGAGGAAGTTGTACCTTTTAGCATGTACATCGGGATTCAGACAATAACTCTGAAATATATTACAGTGACACCTTTATTGAAGACACACGAGATAACCAAGTGTGAACAAAACTGCCTCTGTGTCCTTCAAAAAAAAAAAATATATATATAGACGACCAGCAATATCAAAGACTTTCCACTTCCTTAAGGTTTGTCCATGAGTGTAGTTACCCGAGAAATGTATTCCGTGAAGAGAGTTATCAAAGATTTGAGGAGTTTTACTTACAAGGAATCCAGGTTGGAAACTCCAATGAAGGCTTCTGGTTCAATGACTCGCAGCGTGGGATTATTGTCGAGGTTTCTGGAGAACACCATTTTTTAAAAATTCAGAAAACATTCTTTCACAATATATATTATTTTTATACTTTTTAAAATCTTTAATTAAAAAGGTATACATTGGATCAAAATATTATTCATTTTACCAATATTTCAGTTGGCTGAACGCCAACCTTTATCACATATGTTATAACATATTTAATATGTGACAATACCTTGATAAAGGTTGGCGTTCAGCCAACTGAAATATTGGTAAAATGAATGATATTTTTGATCCAATATATACCTTTTCAATTAAAGATTTATTTATGGATTGCTCTATTTTCAAAACCTTTTAAAAATATGTATTTTATTTTAAATATTTGCGCGCGATAAACTCATATAGCAATATTAAGAAAAAGCCATCTTTACTAAACATGAAAATGAAAGTTGCTGATGGCTTTAGCCATCTATCGGATAATATATAAACTAATTGTTAATTTTTTAAAAAATTATATACCCCGCGTCTATAATAGTTTCGTAGTTTGACGTTATAATATGGTGGGGAATGAGATATATTCAACTTTATTCAACTATAAATACAAAGCGCGATGTCCCGCCAAGGACACTGGCGCCCAAAGGAAAAGCAATACAAGAGAGAGAATCTATTTATATATCCAAAAACATATGCACAAAGGAATTTACCATATTCTTGAAATTGGTTTCAAACAAGCATACTATATACATAGATAATTTAATTTAAACACACATCAAAATAAAGGAAAAAAAATCATATATACAGCACATACCGTTACAAAAAATTATACCTAAAACTTGAGATTATTTAAAAACTTTGATATAAATTTACAAAATCTATTGAATTCAATGTATGAAACCCTGCTGGATATCAGTTCTCTTGGATCGATACAGAGAATACCGGTACTGATATATGAAAAATCTTATTAGGAAAAAAATATTAAAAGAACAAAAAAACCTATATCAGAGACATTCGTCCCATATAGGATTCCTCGAGATAAGTAAACAGAAGTAAACATAACAGTTATCTAAAGAAAGTGGAGAATAACATCGATCTTTCCTCAAGTTGGTTCGTCTTCTGTGTCAATTATGGTGGTGGTGGTGGTGCTTATCTCTATGTTTAAACTAATTCCTGAGGAGTGGACTTCAGGAATTAGTTTAACCATGGAGATAAGAACCACCATCACCATAATTAACACAGAAAAGGGAACTAACTTGAAGAAAGATTGATGTTAATCTCCACTCTTTCTGTAGATATCTGCAATGTTTACTTCTGTTTATCTATCTGGGAGTATCCTGTGTCAATTATTAAAATACTAGCCGAATGACCCGGGCATGATGGGGGGGGCAAAGGTGGCATGACCATAGCCAACCAATAGGAGGGCGCCATTCCAAAAAAAAAAAAGCAAATGGTGACAGAGATGAAGAATGACGCTCGTAACTGTATATAGAATATTAACAATATACAAGTTTACTAATTTAAACTCATTAAACCAATTAAAAACTGTTCTAATAATAGAAGGAGCTTTATCTCTTAAAGCTTTCATAAATCTTTCATGGGATTCTTTAGAAGTTAAATTACTTTTATAATCATAAAAGATGATGACGCGTAAATTTTCTCTAGTCAACTCCATTGTGTCTGATGCAATGTTTAGAAATTACCTCTGCCGTTGTAAACAAAGTCGCGTTCTCTATGAATCATTGTTGTTACTATTCTATGAAAATGTTTATGTTAGGTAAAGAATGTATGTAGATTTTAATTGTTTAATTTATTTTTTATATTTTAATTATTTAAAATTGATTGTAAAAACCTTTGGAGTGACTCTTTTATATACTAATCCGTCATAATAGGGAGGTGTGTAAATATACGGAGATATGTAAAATGGTTGACTTGTCCATTACTGCTCCATGGAATGAGAAGATGTTCAGTTAGTCAGCCATATTTCCCTGCAGGTCTTCCCGAGCTTTGTTCATGAGTACATGTCCCTAGTTCACTTAAAATGCCTTTGAAAAGAGTTCATTTTCAGTACCGGATGCAAAATCCATATATAGTCTAATACGCTAGTAGAGCGGGTATGGTAGTGTAAACTGACGAAACTGCTTGGAGGGTTCACCACTGATGAGCCAGGCCCTCCCAATATTATTACCATTTGCAGTAAGAGGGCGGTATAAAATTGTTTTACTTGAAATTAAACCTACACGCGATAAATTTTACAATTTGGAAAACAACAACATATACTTATGTGGCGCTGAGTTTGTTGTTGACACACATTAATATTTTAATATTTTAACGATAGATGGCAATACAATTTAATTTACTAATATATATTGGTTATGAAAACATATTTTGCGGAAGAGCTTTGCTCGATGCAATACCTTGAAATTATATGTATGTACCTCTACAGACCTATAAGCTTATGTCCATAGTTCACTAAACACCCCTAAGCTGCCTTCCATAGAAAATACAGGGTATATTCCAAACCAATCCAAAACAATAGTAGAGCGGTCTAGAGATTAATTTGGCGAAACCGCTTAGAGGGTTCACTACTGATGATCCAAGCCCTCTCATTCAATAACTCATATCATTGCAGTAAGGTCTGTAGAGATAATATTTGATGATATTTAAAAGAAACGCATTACCAGTAAATTTATTTGTGTAAAATTTTAACACATTAATATTTTATAATACCTTGATAAAATTTGGCGTTTAGTCAACTGAAATATTGGTAAAATAAATGATATTTTGATCCAATATATGACTTTTTAATTAAATATACTTACAAAGTTCTTAAATTCCGAAGTCCTTCGAAAGTAGATCTTGAAATGTAGGTGATTCGGTTGTTACTAAGGTCCCTGGACAAATACAGGACAAGTATGTAAATTAGTACAGTACTTGATTAATTTTCCAATTTTCCAATTCGTTACACACAAGTGGTTTGATCTCTCTTTCTAAAATTATAATTGAAATTGCGCTTTTTTTTTTAAATAGGGGGTATATGTAAATAGGATAGAGTATGCAAATAGAAAGCAGAATTACTTACAATAGGTACAGGTTTCGTAGATAGAGGAACTTTTTGGGTGGAAGTACTGTTAAGTAGTTGTACTGGATAATCCTGAAATACACAGAGGATTAGATAATATATAATATATACTCCTAATCCAGGGATACAGGATGAGCAGTGTTTATACTCCTTGCTAGGAGCGGCTGCACATGGCGTCTCTTCCTCATGTCAGAGGCGGCCATTTCTTTTGAAGCTAAGTCGGCCTGCCACTGAGTAGTGCTCGCAGTCTTAATGACAAAGACAGACAGACGCATTCTACTTCACCCAGTCACGATGGTTGTCAAACAGACACCATCAAGGGTCACAACTTGATACCCTAATATGATTGAGTGGAGATAAGAAAGAAGAAGAAGTTAGATTCCGTCGACGCCGTCTCTAGTCGTTTCCTGGTTTGGAACTGTCTTACTCCTTTGCCTAGACCTTTCAAGTCCTTATAAAGTAAACGTTCAAGGATGAGTATCTTTTTATTAAACGTTTTTCGAGCTTTCGGGATAACGGCCTTCTACAGGAAAAATTAGATACAAAATTTCCTGTAGAAGAGCGTTATCCCGAAAGCTCGAAAAACGTTTAATAAGAAGATACTCATATAAAATGAATGGATTTAAAAGCACGAATGTTTTTCATCGCAGTAAGGGTAGTAGAAGTTTGTATTATGTATAAAAGAAACATTCGTGCTTTTAAATCCTTTCATTTTATATGTATAGATGGCGCGTTATTGCTTTGTGTTAAAAATATACTCATCTTTAGAAGTTTACTTTATTATCTAAAATTGCTAGGAAAGGATTATATTCTTCTTCTTCTTTCTTATCTCCACTCAATCATATTAAGGTATCAAGCTTGTAAAGCTTGTTGATGGTGTCTGCCGGGGAAGAGTAGAGCTCATCAATGGATGAGTCAATACAGTCAATAATGTGTTTTGGGGTTGCAGGTTGACACTTAGTACATTATATTCTACAGTTACTAATTACTCCCTATATGTCCTTCGGGTTAGGTTTACTCACAGCTCGCCAATACTGGTGAATTTGGAGAAATCCGTTATGTCCAACAGCAATCTGTTGAAACTCATATCCCTGCACAACACATATACAAATTTTATTTGAAAAACACAATCAAGAGGATTTAGGGGTTTTCGGGAATATGCTTACAGTTTGCGAATCTTTTCTGAAATGTTCTTCGGCAATTCAGAAGCATTCTGGTTCATACAGGAAGCGTAGAGGCCGACGCAGATACAAGCAGGCGGACAAACGAGATCTGGGAGTATAGTGGTGGTTATTAAGGGTAGAGGAAGTTGAACACAAGACAATAACTCAACCTAGTACACTCACGGACAATAGTTAACGAAGTGGAAAGTCTTTGATGTCACCGGTCGTCTATTTTTTTTTTAAGGAGACAGAGACAATTTTGTTCCCACTTTGGTTATCTCGTGTGTCTTCAATAAAGATAACTGTAATATCTTTCAGAGCTATTGTCTGTATCCTGATATACATGCTAAAAGGTATAACTTCCTTAAGTTTTGTCCATGAGTGTATATTGGTTATCTCGTGTGTCTTCAATAAAGATAACTGTAATATCTTTCAGAGCTATTGTCTGTATCCTGATATACATGCTAAAAGGTACAACTTCCTTAAGTTTTGTCCATGAGTGTATATTGGTTATCTCGTGTGTCTTCAATAAAGATAACTGTAATATCTTTCAGAGCTATTGTCTGTATCCTGATATACATGCTAAAAGGTACAACTTCCTTAAGTTTTGTCTATGAGTGTATATTGGTTATCTCGTGTGTCTTCAATAAAGATAACTGTAATATCTTTCAGAGCTATTGTCTGTATCCTGATATACATGCTGAAAGGTATAACTTCCTTAAGTTTTGTCTATGAGTGTAGAGTCAAAAAATGAAACTATATTAAAACACAAATTTCTCTCTCTCTTTTTCAAATAAAGTATATCTTTTACTGTCCAAATTTAAAGGTTCTTGTTCATCAGTGGTGAATCCTTCTAGACAGCTTCGTATGGTAGTTTAAACTGACGAAACCGCTGGGAGCGTTTACCACTGAAGAGCCAGGCCCTTCCATCATTTTTTAAACATCCCAATAATTACAGTAGGAAGTCGTTTTCATTGTAAAGAAGAAAAAAATGGCGCAAAAAATAACTTCAATTATAATACATAGATATAATGTCTTAATCTACTATATCGAGAAATCTATATTTATTTTTCTTTTCAAATGATATTGATAGAGTCGATTAAAAACTAATCCTTGGTTATAGAAAATATTGAAGGGGTCCTTAGAATACACCGCAACCCCCTACATGTTGTGGCTGAAAAAAAAACTTAATTCTTATTACAGCTTCTCTAAACACAGACATTTATAATGTTCTACCACAATAGAACCTCTCTGTAGAAGACAACACCTAGTTCCACAGATCAGATATGTCCTTCCAGGGAAAATGTCCTCTTATCGGAAAGCTACCAAAGAGTCAAAATGGTCATTCGTTGTATAGGGGGTGTTAATTTGGGTGTCAGTATATTAGCGAAAGAAAGAGAGACGTTCTTCTCAAAAGTAACGATGACAGCCAACTTACCTCAGTACAACGTATTTTAACACAAAGTAATAACGCGCCATCTATACATATAAAATGAAAGAATTTAAAAGCGCGAATGTTTCTTTTATAAATAATACAAACTTCTACTGTCCTTACTGCGATGAAAAAATATATAAATGTAATTCTACTGTCCTATAAGCTTATGTCCATAATTTTCTTGAAAACCATTTCTGAGATTCCATCTTTCAGTGCTGCGTATATAATCAGAATCGTCCAATACAGTATTAGAGCTCTGAGAAGCGGTCTGGTGGATTAAATTGGCGAAACCGCTGGGAGGGTTCGCCACTGATGAGCCAAGCCCTCCCAATATATTTTTTCATCGCAGTAAGGACAGTAGAAGTTTGTATTATATATAAAAGAAACCTTCGTGTATTTAAATCCTTTCATTTTACAACGTATTTTAACCAGCGCCATATCAAGTCGAATGGTTGATTTCTGTCCCTATATAACTTTTACAAAGTAGTAAGTTTTGAAAATAGAGCAATCCATAAATAAATCTTTAAATAAAAAGGCATATATTGGATCAAAATATCATTTATTTTACCAATATTTCATATTTCATAATTACTGTGTTTCTTCCTTTGTCTGAAGGTGTTATAATAATATCTTTATTATGTTTTTATGATTTGATAGCCTTGTCTTTCTTCTTGATTTAAACTGAAATATTGGTAAAATAAATGATATTTTGATCCAATAAATGCCTTTTTATTTAAAGTAGGAAAAATAACTTAGATGCATCGTTTTCTCCTCCACTGCATCATGGTGATTGATCATCGTGAGGATATCGTTGTAAGCCGGCAATGTGAGAGGAGAATCTGACTGGTGTCTTAATGAATACTTTATGTGTGTATAGGGGTGTCATGGAGGTCTCGTGATTAGCTCCCTGATAAACTAAGCTTAACCTGAACCGAAATTAACCTAACCTAACCCAAACTAACTTCTAACCTAACCATAACCTCTTCATGGCTTATAAAACACCTTAACTCCAGTTTAGGGAGGGAAATTCAGAAAGCTAGTCCCAAGACCGTCTAGAAGTTTTCACTAACGGGATTGTCCACTCGTTAAGGTTCTACTGAACATGCATCAAAGGAAAAAAAAAAACGATTTCAATTTTCGGTCACAATTGTATATATAAAAAAAAAGGCATATACTGATCGCGTTCACATGAGATTTTTGGATAGCAGAGCACCATCTAACTATTTAAATTGTTCCGTGATATTTGGCCAATCCAAATATAAGCCTTTTATAAGAATGAAAAGCCTCCTATTGCAGCCTTTAGTTTAAGAGCACAATACCGTTGTTCCAGCTTCATACAATTTATTTTGCCGGGAGAATCATCTCTCTCGTCAAAATAGACACTAAAACTATCAATAGTTGACATTTAGTTTTAAGCGTTGATTTTGACAAGAAATGTGACCTTTATAAGTTTATATATTTTGTCTAAAAAGATGAGTTTTTTTTTAAAGTTTCAAAAAGAAAAACAGTTATATATATATATATTTTAAAAACATATATGCATGAACATATTTTTTTTTTTTAAATATGTATGCAAAGAGAAAAATATTTTTAAAAAACCAAACAAAATTCGTTAAATCAATGATTGTTTGTGAAACATTAGCAACGCGTTCAAAATTGGCGAAGGCGAGGAGATATGTAGAAAAGACCAGTAGAGTATGTGTTACGTTGTGGAAGAAAACAGCACGGCGGTCACAACTTCCGCCCCGATCCAGGATGGTTCTCTGGTCCTGTTCTTTGTTGAACTAGCGGTCAGTCTGACGGCTCATTTCGTCTTCTTCTGTCTCGGCATCCTATCGGGGATCTGGGTCTATCAGTGCTTCAGTAGGCTGGTCTCCAGCGAGAGGCTGCCCTAGCTCCGCCTCCTCGCTACAGACGCCACGCCACTTACAAGACCTTCAATCACGCATCTACACAAATCTCAAGACCTATGCTCTCAT
>CP092884.1:52883330-52965949 GCA_030710605.1 Cordylochernes scorpioides
CCCTATATGTCCTTCGGGTTAGGTTTACTCACAGCTCGCCAATACTGGTAAATTTGGAGAAATCCGTTATGTCCAACAGCAATCTGTTGAAACTCATATCTCTGCAAACACACATATGCAAATTTAATTTGAAAAACACAATTAAAGGGATTTAGGGGTTTTCGGGGATGTACTTACAGTTTTCGAATCTTCTCTGAAATGTTTTTCGGCAATTCAGAAGCATTCTGGTTCATACAGGAAGCGTAGAGGCCGACGCAGATACAAGCAGGCGGACAAACGAGATCTGGGAGTATAGTGATGGTTATTAAGGGTAGAGGAAGTCAAACACAAGACAAAATCTCAACAAAGTACACTCATTGACAAGACTTAACGAAGTGGAAAGTCTTTGATGTTGCCGGTCGTCTATTTATTATATTTTTTTTTTTGAAGGAGACAAAGGCAATTTTATAATACAATTAAATGCGGCTTATGATTGTATTGATTATTATCCCGCATGTCTTTTTTTGAACTCTAAAAATCGAAATTTTTTTCAAGGAGAAATAACGATTTTTTTCTAACCTTAGGGATGAAGTATGAAAGGATGAATAGTGAAGAGTAATGATAAACGGAAAATAAAGTGTCCAGGGATGGGATTCATGCATCAAAGGAAAAAAAAAACGATTTCAATTTTCGGTCAAAATTTTATATTTTAAAAACAAAAAAGCATATACTGATCGCATTCACATGAGATTTTTGGATGGCAGAGCGCTATCTAACTATTTAAATTGTTCCGTGATATTTGGCCAATCCAATTATAATCCAATTATAAGAATGAAAAGCCTACCATTGCAGCCTTTAGTTTGAGAGTAGAACACAGTTGTTCCAGCTTTATACAATTGATTTTGCCGGGAGAATCATCTCTCTCGTCAAAATACACTAAAACTGTCAATAGTTGACACTTAGTTTTAAGCGTTGAGTTTGACAAGAAAGGTGACCTTTATAAGTTCATATATTTGATCTAAAAAGATGAGTTTTTTTAAGTTTCAAAAAGAAAAACAGTTATTTATGGTAATTTAAACCAACAACCTCATATTGTGTAGATAACTTATAATAAGATTGTCATGTTGTATATAGAAACACATCTATAAATAATTATGCGCATGATTAATCTGTGTCATTGCATCGCCATATGTAATGTGCTTTGTACAAAGTGGATAAATAAATAAACTCTGTAATAGATTTAAGAGTTGAGCTGAAGCAGAGATCGAGCATAGTATTGCCAAAACAACAAGTCTAAAAAGGGACCAGACCACCCACACGGTTCACATGTGGTGGAATGCAGAGACCCCTCTTGGTCACACCTGGACATGCAAGGCCCCCTTTTTCTCAGGAAACGCCCCTGTCACATAAGGTCCCCCCCGTCTTTTAACCTATAAATACATCACTTTTACAGGGACTTGACAGTTCAGTTCAGTTTAGTTTGGTTCACCCTTAGTGCAAGCCGCGTCGGTCGTATGTTATGTCGATCTCATCCAACATGTAGTTAGGAAGAACTCGTCTATCTCCATCTTGCGCTTCTAGCTCAGCTTTTATCTGTTAACGGAACTTTCTTAGTGCAACTGTGTCTTCGTTTTTTGTGTATGGATATCCCCAAGCTTTTCCACTCTGCCTCGACCACGTCTGCCTGTATTTTGTGAGAACTTTTAAAGGTCTTCCAAGGTGCAGAGAGGTACTGGAAAACTCTACATCCTGACTGTTCCTCTTGGTCAACACAGTACAACAAGAGCTACCAGGACTTCAACATTATTTCAGTAGTCGACAGGATCTCTACAAAAGCGACTGGAATTCTCATCTCATTACATGAGTCGACAGGATCTCTACAAAAGCTACTGGAATTCTCATCTCATTACATGAGTCGACAGGATCTTTTATTTCAGAAGCCGACAGGATAACCAAAACGAAGGATACCAAACTAAGAAAGCTAGATAGTCCAGATAGAAGCGAGAAAGTGCAAAGATGGAAGAGCAAACCGAACAGTCCAACGATGCGACCGGGCTATCTGTTCCCCAACAAGAGACGACATTTGAAGAGGAGGAAACGTCGCCGCCCCAAGGGACCTCCGCAGACCCGCTGACACAGATCGCCGATGCCCTGAATAAGCTGCTGGTCGCCCGATCTCCGAGGGAGATAGATGTGAGTCCATACGATGGTACCTTCGAAGCCCAGAGCTTTTTCGACAACAACTTCGATGCCCAAGCAGACCGAGCTAAGCTGACCTACACGGACCGCCTACGCAAGTTACCCTGCTACCTGCAAGGTAAGCCCCTACAATATTTCCGAAACCTACGGTTAGATAGGTTATTTTATATTGATGTCCGCCAAACCTTGATAGATTTATTCCCAACAGCGACAGAAGCGTCGTTTTCACGCTTCCTAGCCATCAAATTGACACCCCAAATGCCCCTAGAAGACTACTACAAAAACAAAACGGTAATGGGCATGAAATTAAACCTACCCGCCGACATATTAATAGATTCTCTAACCGAAGGACTACCCGTCGCAGATCAGCGATTAATCGCCACGGTGCAGCCAAACACCATTAAAGAATGGTTCGACCTAGTGTCGAGAATAAGAAGAACCCAGTGTGCCACCAGTGCAGTGTACCAGCGCCAAGTAGACAAGGCCCCACATCCAACCTACCACAACCCACCACCGCGGCACAACAACCAGCGGTCATCACGTGTAACGTACCAAGTTGCACCCCCACCCTCGCCTTGCAAGTATTGCAATGCTATGCACTGGCACTCCCAGTGTGAACAACGGTTCCAACGGGACCGAACAAGCCAAGTCTACAGCGCCAGACCACGCACAACCACTGTACCAAAATCTGGTACCCGGCCCAAGGTCCAATCTCGGAGCCCTGTTCCCCAAGTCCAAGCTGCAAGCCGAGACGACTCTACAAGCCCCGCGAGCAGCTCAACGGTAGGAAAACCTGAAACTTATTTTCGTTGAACAGCTTATAATATGGACTGAATTGTCACCAAATGTAAATCTGCCCTTTTTAATAGACACGGGAGCATCTATAAACCTACTTAACTTAGATATTTTAAGAACCATAGAAAATAGATTATCATATAAAATTATTATCCATCAGTACAGTTTAACTATAAACGCAATAGCCCACAATGTAAATACCCTTGGATATATATTTTTAAAACTTAAAATAGGTAACCTCACCCAAAAACTAAAATTTTTTATAGTATAAGCTTCACTACCTTTTGGTATTTTATCTATTAACACCCTTAAAATATTTAAATTAATTATAGATTTTAATAATCTCCAAATTTATCAAAATAATGATGCTCTCCCAACGAATGTCTATAAGTTCACCAAGTGCAAACAGGATTTATGTCCCACTCAACCGAGAGAAACGGATATTTTTACCACCTTCCCCTCGAACCAATCCTGTTTACACGTGGCGGACCCTACCCCAATTATATGTTCCCCCACTATTGTTTCACCCACTATATCTCCTACCCATGATATTGAGATTTCTATACCTTCTAATGCGACACCTCAGTTAGAACATTGTCCACACGAACTCCACCGAATTCTATATGAATTCTCGCATGTGTTCTCTACTAATAAATACAATGTGCCCAAATTGAACATACCACCGGTAAAAATCAATACCACCACAGATAAAATAATAGCATTACGCCCATATAGAGTGCCACTACACGACCAACAAGAAATACAAACCCAAATAGAGCAAATGCTCCAACATGGAATTATTGCCCCGTCAGTTTCACCTTATGCCAGTCCAATAACTCTTGTTACAAAACGTGACAAAACGAAACGTTTCTGTATTGATTACAGAAAACTTAATGAAATCATCGCTCCAGACGTACATCCTCTTTACCTTTAATAGAAACCATTCTTGACAAATTGTCGAAAGCCAAATACTACTCTTCTGTAGATATAGCATCCGCATATTGGCAAGTGGAAGTAGAACCTAACTCACGTAATCTACTAGCTTTCGTGACGTTGGATAGTCAGTACGAATTTTGTAGACTTCCTTACGGATTTAAAAATTCACCATCGTGCCATAAACCAGGTCATGCAAAAATATAAACTAAATTTTGTTACCCATTACTTCGACGATTTCATTATTTTTTCTGACACCTTAGAGGATCATCTACAACACCTACAACAATTTCTAACGGTATGTCAACACGAAAACATCAAACTCAATTATAACAAATGTTCGTTTTTTAAAACAAATATAGATTTCTTAGTATACACTGTTACCGCAGGTACTTATGCACCACAGACGCGCAACCTTGATACCATAAGTGCCATCAAACCACCTACCAATCAAAAGACATTACAATCATTTTTAGGAGCAGTGAACGTGTATAATAAGTTTATACCAGATTATGCCCGCTTACGTGCACCTTTAAATAAACTACTTAAAAAAGATGTGAAATGGAATTGGGACCCAGATTGTCAACAAGCTTTCACCACTCTCAAAGAGAGTTTAACCAGTAAACCAGTACTACACTTGTATCAAGTCGGTTTACCATGCCGCCTTTATTGCGACGCATCCACCCAAGGGATCGCAGGCATACTCAAACAGGTACATCCAGACGGACAAGTACATCCTGTACAATATTTCAGCCGCGCCCTTAGAGCACATGAGAGAAACTACACCGTTTCCGAACTCGAGTGCCTCGCCATCGTCGAAAGTGTAGACAAATTCCGAATATACCTCACCGGTATAAAATTCACCATATACACAGATCACCAAGCTTTACAATGGCTTAAAACTATAAAAAAAATCCGTCAGGACGACTCTTTAGATGGAGCCTGAGACTATCTACCTATAATTACGAAATCCACTACCTCAAAGGCAACCAACAGTACGAAGCAGATTTGTTATCGCGAAACCCCTTTGTAGGATTTGTCAGTGCTGATATTATCAAACAACATCAACCAACAGCATCCCCCTTCAACATTGATACAAACGGTTTACATACCATTACCCGAAAAGGTGTAATTAAAATAATAATTCCCGAAACCCTGCAACATACTCTAATGAATAAAGTTCACCAAGAATATAACCACCCAGGCATCTCTCAGATGACCCGCATAATTACTGCCCAGTACTACTGGAAAGGTATCTCTAAATCTATAGAAAAATTTGTCAGGTCGTGTCACACCTGCCAAATCATTAAAAGGCCCAAAGGTAAACCCTATGGTGCCCTTGGACAAATTCCACCACCTCAACAACCATTCGACTTAATCTCTATAGATACCATAGCTGGAGTTTCGAAATATGGACACTCCAAGACATATCTACACGTAATAGTGGATCATTTAACGCGATATGCTTGGACCTTTCCATCGAAGTCCACCAGTACCCTAACATACATTCAAACCCTCAAAACGGTACTACAGCAAGGATCTCCAAAACGTCTGTTATCTGACAGAGCGCCCGCTTTTACCTCAGAAAAATTCCGTAAATTTCTAATAACGCATGGTATACAACCTCTACTAACTACCAGCAATAACCCACAGGCAAACGGTTTAATAGAACGCTTAAATGTGACCATTACAGGCAAGCTCAGACTAGCTTATCTAGAAAATCCGAAAGCTTCCTGGACTCAACTAGTTAAACGCGTCACTCAGACGTACAATAACACGCCCCATTCTGTCACAAGTTTTCCACCTACCTACTTAATGTTCAATGTTATTCCCCCAGATCTAAGAACTCATCTTGACCCATACCCCGAAATAAATATAGCTCGAGAGATAGCAAACTCTCGTACTCAAAATAAGCATAAAAAAGATAAAGAAATATTTGATAAGCAGCACAGAACACCACATTTCGAAGTGAATGATCTTGTTTTAGTCAAAAATTACAGACATCCAGACACAGGTAAATTAGCACCATATTTCACTGGACCATACAAAATAATTGAAATAATTTCACCCAATGTCGTTCGAATAGATCGCCCCAATCAGCCTCTCAATAGAGACAGTGACACCATACATGTCAATAAATTAAAATATTACACAGAGAATGTTCTGTACATTACACCTCCACAAACCCGATTTGCTCAAAACCCACAGCGATTGTCTCAAGATGTATATTTCAGTGAATTCAATCATTTGACTCCAGATATCTTCGAGACGCAACTAGTCCGAATTATACCGCCTACAAGCTCACAACCCTTTTTGCATTTAAACCCCAGTATTTTCAAATAGGCAAGAAATATGCCAAACTCAACAAAAGAAGAGAGAGAGAGAAAGTCAGTTTCGAGTAAATCTCAAACATAGCAAGCCATCCCACATGTGTGACCACCCCAAAAATAGAATTTCCGTGAAAAAAAAAAGGGGGAAGTGGACGCCCTTTATGACGTCACTCCCTTGGTCACTACTATCTTTTGAGAATATCTTTGGACATGCCCTCTCTTCCCCCTCAAGGCAGATCTTCTTGACCGC
Organism: Cordylochernes scorpioides; assembly: GCA_030710605.1. Taxonomy (NCBI): domain Eukaryota; kingdom Metazoa; phylum Arthropoda; class Arachnida; order Pseudoscorpiones; family Chernetidae; genus Cordylochernes; species Cordylochernes scorpioides. Next base: position 52,889,817 of record CP092884.1, read on the forward strand.
TAGCTTCATGACGCCATTTTGAACACATGTGTCACACTACTCATTTAGATTTCCTCGAGAATCTCACAAATCTCACCAACGAGATATCACAACACAACATACATTAAACATTTTACATGTTAATTGATAACACCAATTAAAACAATTTGGTTAAGTCTTATATAGACTTTTTAACGCGAAAGAGAAATCATTCTCTACATACCAGCATTGAGGACAAACGAAAAGATCATTTCACGTATTCCCAGTTTCAGAGTCATAGAAACACCGATGTTACCAAAGGGATATAATCTAGTCACACACCACAACTGTAACTTTTCGTCAAAAGAGACAATTTTTGTTCAATATTTTACACTACTTAAAATTTATCCAATCATTAATAACCTTCAATTATATTATAAATTTTGTATAAAATCTTGAATAATTATTCTTATTCTTACCTTTCAATTATATAAACAAATTTTTTAATCCAACATTAAAAAAAAAAAACCTTTAATCAAATTTACTTTTATTTTTCATGATATTATTTTAGTATTGTAAAACATCTAATTGTTTCAAAAATTATTTTTATTTTATTATTTATTATATATTTTATATATTACAGGTTTAATTTTGTCCACTTACACTTTTTGTACCCGCAATCATATTTCTATATTTCTATTCACTATATTTTATTTGTTTAAATACCTTTATTATCTGACAAAGTTTATCATCCACTATCGGGCATCTACAACAATCGTTTTCAACAATCATATTCTTTAACCAATTCCCTATATTTTTCATCACTATCTTTTCAGTCATTGCGTCACATCAACGTAGAAAAACGACAGCACTGCTTGACAATTTATTTTTTGATTTCGTAATTCAACAAACTCTTTGAAAACACCGTTCCCCAGACTTACAAATCCAAACTTCTGGTCTGAACACGTTTCAAAAGTTTATTTCATTTCATCCGCAGAGCAAATCACCAACGCATTCACAAAGCGTTCACTTTTTTCAACTTTTTTTTCAGCTCTAGCGGACCACATTCAACCTTTGATTTCGAGTCAAGTCAGACCACCTACTGTCGCTACCATTCTACTTATCGCATGGCTCTATTTCACTCCTTTCCCAATCATATAAATAAACAACTTTTCTTCAGCAACTTTTAACCCAATAATCCTAAAATTGTGACAAAGCACTGTGACCCTTATATAGGATCGCAAGTGAAACATTGCCAAGGAAGACAGCTCAAGTCTATATCCTCGCTTTGCACCTGGATCTGAGTATTTGGTTTACATGTGCAATTCTAACAATTGCATATTCTTCAACAACTTTTCAACCCAATAACACTACAATTGTGACAAAGCACTGTTACCCTATACAGGATCACAGGTGAAACATTGCCTAGGAAGACGCTCAAGTCAATATCCTCGCTTTGCACCTGGACCTAAGTATTTGATTGCATGTGTAAATCTCACAATTGCTTATTCTTTAATTCCTAACCCTTTCCAACGCCCGCCAACAATCTCTTAGAACATCATTTTATTTTAATCATCTTTTTTGTTAATCACACAAAATGTCATTTTTATTTCACTTTTATATATCCAACAAATATCATCTTGTTATAGCCCTTTTTAACCCTCACAGTTTAAATTAATTAAAATAAATTTTAATTACTTACCTGTGTTAGAGAGGCTTTACCCGCCTAAACCCGGATAAACCCTTTCACTCCCGGGGCTCATCTATGGTAATTTAAACCAACAACCTCATATTGTGTAGATAACTTATAATAAGATTGTCATGTTGTATATAGAAACACATCTATAAATAATTATGCGCATGATTAATCTGTGTCATTGCATCGCCATATGTAATGTACTTTGTACAAAGTGGATAAATAAATAAACTCTGTAATAGATTTAAGAGTTGAGCTGAAGCAGAGATCGAGCATAGTATTGCCAAAACAACAAGTCTAAAAATGGACCAGACCACCCACACGGTTCACATGTGGTGGAATGCAGAGACCCCTCTTGGTCACACCTGGACATGCAAGGCCCCCTTTTTCTCAAGAAACGCCCCTGTCACATAAGGTCCCCCCCCCCCGTCTTTTAACCTATAAATACATCACTTTTACAGGGACTTGACAGTTCAGTTCAGTTTAGTTTGGTTCACCCTTAGTGCAAGCCGCGTCGGTCGTATGTTATGTCGATCTCATCCAACATGTAGTTAGGAAGAACTCGTCTATCTCCATCTTGCGCTTCTAGCTCAGCTTTTATCTGTTAACGGAACTTTCTTAGTGCAACTGTGTCATCGTTTTTTGTGTATGGATATCCCCAAGCTTTTCCACTCTGCCTCGACCACGACTGCCTGTATTTTGTGAGAACTTTTAAAGGTCTTCCAAGGTGCAGAGAGGTAGTGGAAAACTCTACATCCTGACTGTTCCTCTTGGTCAACACAGTACAACAAGAGCTACCAGGACTTCAACATTATTTCAGTAGTCGACAGGATCTCTACAAAAGCTACTGGAATTCTCATCTCATTACATGAGTCGACAGGATCTCTACAAAAGCTACTGGAATTCTCATCTCAATACATGAGTCGACAGGATCTTTTATTTCATATATATATTTTAAAAACATTATATACATAAACATATTTTTAAAGATGTGTGCAAAGAGAGAAATATATTTTTTAAAAACCCAAACAAAATTCGTTAAATCAATGATTGTTTGTGAAACATTAGCAACGCGTTCAAAATTGGCGAAGGCGAGGAGATATGTAGAAAAGACCAGTAGAGTATGTGTTACGTTGTGGAAGAAAATAGCACGGCGGTCACAACTTCCGCCCCGATGCTGTTCCAGGATGGTTCTCTGGTCCTGTTCTTTGTTGAACTAGCTGTCAGTCTGACGGCACATTTCGTCTTCTTCTGTCTCGGCATCCTATCGGGGATCTGGGTCTATCAGTGCTTCAGTAGGCTGGTCTCCAGTGAGAGGCTGTCCTAGCCCCGCCTCCTCGCTACAGACGCCACGCCGCTTACAAGACCTTTAATCACGCATCTACACAAATCTCAAGGGCTATGCTCTCATATGCAAATCTTGAAGATCACTCGCTTATTACGTTCCTTCCACAAACCTTGAAAACCCATCCTTAGCCACTTCCCTATATCTTGAAGACCACGCCCTAGACACGCCCCAATATACATCTTAAAGAAAACGCCCCATAGCCACGCCCCTATCTAAATATTGAAGACCACGCTCTAGCCACGCCCCTATATAAATCTTAAAAACCACGCCCTAGCCACTTCTCTATATAAATCTTGAAGAAAACACCCTATATAGCCACGCCTTTATATAAATCTTAAAGATAACGTCCTAACATCACGCCCCAATATAAATCCTAAAGACAACGCCTTAGCCACGCCCCTATATAAATCTTAAAGACCACGCCCTATCCACGCCCCTATATAAATCTTAAAAACCACGCCCTAGCCACTTCTCTATATAAATCTTGAAGAAAACACCCTATATAGCCACGCCTTTATATAAATCTTAAAGATAACGTCCTAACATCACGCCCCAATATAAATCCTAAAGACAACGCCTTAGCCACGCCCCTATATAAATCTTAAAGACCACGCCTTAGCCACGCCCCTAACATATGAGAATAATTTCAGAACATTATCTCAAGTCATCAATAAATATCGCATATATCGCATAAATAATACATATAGTTTACACATTTGAAGTCTCTTGGTGGTTCGTTGTGCCTGCAACACGCTGACGAGGGCCAACAACCTCGCAACGCGTATCTGTTTGGATTTTTACCTTGTTTGATCTCAAGAAAATTAATCTAAACTCAGCGTTTAGTATAGAGTTTTTTCTTATAGATGGCGTTGTACAATCTGAATTGCTCCCATTCGAGCAGCCAGACTATGTAAATTTAGTCATTCATTTCACTCTATCTACGAGGGATGTCACACATATATACACACTCATTGACAAAATTTAAGGAAGTGGAAAGTGTTTAATGTCGCCGGTCGTCTATTTTTTTTTTTTAAGGAGACAGCGACAATTTTGTTCGCACTTGGTTATCTCGTGTGTCTTCAATAAAGGTCACTGTAATATATTTCAGAGTTATTGTCTCAATTTCGATATGCATGCTAGAAGTACAACTTACTTAAGTTTTGTCCATGAGTGTATATTGGTTATCTCGTGTGTCTTCAATAAAGGTCACTGTAATATCTTTCAGAGTTATTGTCTGAATCCCGATATACATGGCAAAAGGTACAACTTCCTTAAGTTTTGTCCATCAGTGCATATTGGTTATCTCGTGTGTCTTCAATATAGGTCACTGAAATATCTTTCAGAGTTATTGTCTGAATTCTGAATCGTATTTGTATTCGGTAATTATGTTTCTTCAAAAGTTTGGTGAAGAGAGTGTTGGAGATAAAATGATGAAATGGTTACTTACCACAGAGTAACTCATCATCCCCATAGGGACATTGCTTGATTCCGTCACACAGCTGGTGCCGTGGAATACAGGAGCTCTTATTGTGGCACTTGTACTGACCCACACACTTGTAGGCATCTGCACGCCCCCTGGAGGTAAGTGGGAGGTCCTTGGATCAAGTGGGCGGGGCCTACATACCACACTCCTCCTCGTCAGCCCCGCCCACACAGTCCCACTTCCCGTCGCATACATATCGCGAGGGGATACAGTAGGAGTTGGGGCATTTGATGTAATCTTTGGGGCATTTGAATTCAGCTGGATAACACAAACAGTCTCGCTAACTACGAAAATAAACCTTTCACGTATGGACAATATTACAACATAGATTATATTGTGAAATATGAATGCATCGCCATTTGGAAAGGATGCGCGGGGGGAGGCCCGGGAGGTGCGCGCGCAGTGGAACAGTGGGAGCATGCGCGGATGAGGTGGTTCTTGGCTGCCATTTGTAAACATACTGCGCGAGCTCCCGTTATTCTCTTCTTTGTAACCTTACTTTAAATAAACTATATTTAATCTCAACATCGAATTATATTTAATTTATTCTACTCTACAAAGTGGCGGAGATCAGCTGGGTACCTAAAGAAGAAGAACGCTCTATTAGAAGAAGCAGAAGATTACAAGGACTTACCCCCGACAACGCAGCGACGATGAACAACAGAAGCGAGGCGACCACTCAGGTGAGTCCACTCTTTTGTCAGAATGTGGTGCGGAACCCTTCCATGTTCTCTGGTGAGATCAGCGAAGACCCCCAAGCCTGGCTGAAAGGTTATGAGAGAGTGGCAAGACATAACCATTGGGACGATTCGCTCAGTCTGGCTAACGTGTACTTTTATCTACACGGTACCGCTCAACGGTGGTACGAAAATAATGAGGAAAATATCCCATCGTGGGAGATATTTAAAGACCAACTAGGATCCGTATTTGGGAAGAAAGATAACCTGCGGCGTCAAGCCGAGCAAAAGCTAAAGGTGCGAGCTCAAACGAGGGGCGAAACCACTGAATTTTATATCCAAGATGTTTTGCGACTCTGCAGGGAAGTAGATGCACAGATGCCAGAAGAAGAGAGACTATCTCATCTGATGAAGGGAGTAGCAGAGGAAGTCTACCGGTATCTTCTGCCGAGAGACATAGCGACGACGGATCAGTTTATCGCAGAGTGTCGTCGCGTTGTGGCGCTCCAAGGACGACGAGTGACAGCCTCAAAATTCGAGCGCTTGCCCAATGTTACCTCGCTCGGTGACCTGGGGGACGTGACGGATCTACAGTCTCTGATAAGACAGATCGTTAGAGAAGAAGTGCAGCGGGCCCTAGCACCGCCACGGGAAGAACCAAGAATCTCCTCCCTTGAGGAAATAGTGAAGGAGGAAGTCGACAAAGTCCTCGCTCCCATGTCGGGGATAAATACCTTCCCAATGGAATCGGCGGCGAGGTCAGCACCACGGAACTATAGAAAGAACACCTGGTATGCACCTAAGGTCGAAGCAAGTGGCTCAAGAGTCGAAGTACGGGACACTAATGAGTGGAGGACCCCAGACGGCACGCCCGTATGCTTCCACTGTGGACGGCCCGGCCACGTTGTCCGCTATTGCCGCGACAGGAGGAGGTTACTTGATGAGAGAAGAGACGAAATGTACCAAGATCGGGCCAGGACAATGACGAACTCCGGACGCAACAATAACTCAAACGACGCTGATCAAAGGGTCAACACCAGACGTTATCGCAGCCCCTCCCCTTCTCCTAGACGCGGAAGTTCCCCTGGTCGCAGTGCTACAAGACGAGCCAGCCAGTCTCCTCGGCGTTTACAATCGGAAAACTAAGAGCCGCGCCCTCAAATGGAGGTGAGGCCGCTGCACAACCTATAATTCCTCCCCTGTCGACAGTCGTGAAAATGACGAACAACTACATTGACATTAAAGTTGAAGGCGACACAATACGGGCTCTGGTGGATTCCGGAGCCTCCTATTCTGTTATATCCGAGCGGTTCAGAGTAGAACTGAAAAAGACGATGTTTGCCGAAACCGACGTTGTATTGAAAGTTGCTGACGATAAGGTGGTCAAATCCAAAGGACGCTGCACTTTGAAGTTGGAAGTAAATGGACATCCGGAAAACTTTGAATTCGTCGTTTTGGAAAATTGCAGTCACGATGTGATTCTAGGCTGGGATTTCTTCAAGGCGACCAACGCGGTTATCGACTGCGGTCTGGGCGAACTACAACTGGACGACCTACCAGACCTAGACGCCGAGGGTAGAGATGACGGAGTGTACGCTATCCAAGACTTCGTTATCCCCGGGAGATCGTCGCAGAGGATAAGCGTCGTCAATAGATCTCTCGTAGGAATTGTTAACATGGAGGTTACCTGTTCTAAAGAACTATTCATTCGAAAAGACGTGATATTTCCTTCTTCATTGATTGAATTTGAAGAAGGAATTGGAAAAATTTGGATAACTAACGGCGGACTTCAACCTCAAATGATTCCGAAAGGAATGAACTTGGGTAGGATGTGCGATATTGAGACGGAACACGTGTGCCTCTTGAGTGTGGAGCCGGAAAGTTTTTCAAGGGAGAGAAGAGAAGATGACCACAGCGACTACCTGTTATCTCTAATCAACCCCGATCTGCCCAAGAAAAAAAAAGAAGATTTAATGGGGCTGCTGTTGTCTTTTAAAGGAGTTTTCCTTCCCACGATGAAAAACGCAAACAAGATACAGAACAGAGTGAAGCACAGAATTCACACCGGCGACCATCCCCCTATAAAGCAGCGCCCATATCGGGTATCTAAAAGAGAGCGAGAAATAATGCAGAAGGAAGTAGATACCATGCTTGAAAGAAAAGTAATTCAGCCATCTGAGAGTCCCTGGTCAGCCCCTGTGGTGCTGGTCAAGAAGAAAGACGGCACATGGAGATTCTGCGTGGACTTCCGGCGGCTAAATCACATTACCAAGAAAGACGTTTATCCATTGCCCCGCATTGATGACGTTCTGGATCATCTGTCATCCGCCAGGTATTACTCGACCATGGACCTGAAGACCGGGTACTGGCAGGTGGAGGTGGACGAGCGAGACCGCGAGAAGACTGCCTTTGTTACTCCGGATGGGTTGTACGAGTTCATGGTAATGCCGTTTGGATTGTGCAACGCGCCTGCCACATTCGAAAGGATGATGGATAATGTGCTCATGGGCCTCAAGTGGAACATTTGTTTGTGCTATTTGGACGACATCGTGGTCTACTCTGATACCTTTGAGGAACATTTAGAACGTCTGTCTAAGGTTCTGAGCTGTCTTCAACAAGCGGGGCTTACAATCAATCCGGATAAATGTCTGTTTGGATCAACAAGAATAAAAATCCTGGGTCATGTGGTAGATAAGGATGGCATACAACCCGACTCCGAAAAGGTCGAAGCCATAAAGAAGTTCCCTGTACCCAAGTCCGTCTGTGATATTCAAAGCTATTTAGGATTGTGCTCCTACTACAGAAGGTTTATCAAGAATTTCTCCAAAATCGCTGCTCCTCTACAAATTCTTCTGAAAAAAGATCAAAAGTTTATTTGGACACAAGAGCAAAAAGATTCATTCGAGTCCCTGAAGAAAGCTCTGATGCAGAAGCCGGTACTAGGACATTTTAAAGAAAGTGCCATCACCAAACTTCATACCGACGCCAGTAGCTACGGCTTGGGTGCTGTTCTGGTACAGATCCAGGAGAATCAAGAAAATCCTATTGCTTATGCCTCCAGAACACTTTCCAAGGCGGAAAAGAACTACTCCACCACTGAACGAGAATGCCTAGCAGTCATTTGGGCAATTGGAAAATTTCGTCCATATTTATATGGAAGGCCCTTTGAGGTTGTTTCGGACCATCATTCTTTGTGCTGGTTGGCTGGTCTGAAGGACCCTTCTGGAAGACTAGCAAGATGGGCCCTCAAACTGCAAGATTTCGACGCAACCATCACCTATAAAAGCGGGGTCAAGCACAAAGACGCGGATTGCCTATCGAGATACCCGCTGCCAGAGTCGCCTGCTCTGACGTCGCTTACATTAGTAAGAGAACAACAGAATCTAGATCCTGATATAACAAAAATTTCAAATGCCTTAAACCAGGGTGAAGGGGGCGAGAGATTCGAAATGAAGAACGGTCTACTCTATAAGCGTAATTTTGATCCATTGGGTAGACGTTTGCTGTTGGTTATACCGAAGTGTATGAGACCAGATATCCTGAAGGAGTTCCACGATGTTCCGACCGCGGGCCACCTAGGTTTTGCAAGGACCTACGACAGAATAAGAAAGAGATACTTCTGGCCGGGACTTTACAACAGCGTTCGACGTTATGTCGCCCATTGCAAGGAGTGCCAGCGAAGAAAGGGAGAAAACAAACTGCCTGCTGGAAAACTAATTCCCATTAAACCCCCGTCATTTCCGTTCCAGAAAATAGGCATGGACCTGCTGGGGAGGTTTCCCCTTTCGGACAAAGGAAATCTATGGATAATTGTATGTACAGATTATTTGACCAAATATGCAATCGCCAAAGCCCTGCCATCTGGTACGGCTGCAGAAATCGCGACTTTCATACTGGAAGAAGTAATTTTGAAGCATGGCGCTCCACGCGAAATAATAACTGACAGAGGTCGGGCCTTCATGTCTCAGATGGTCAAAGAAGTCACTTCCCGTTGCAAGATAAGCCACCTGTTCACCACGGCTTATCACCCTCAAACAAACGGATTGACAGAGAGGCTGAATAAGACCCTGGGTGACATGCTCTCCATGTATGTGGACGCCGAGCAGAGGGATTGGGACAGCGTTCTGCCGTATGTCATCTTTGCATACAACACGGCCCAACAAGGAAGTACCAGATTTTCTCCTTTCTTTTTGGTTCATGGTCGCGAGGCCGAGACCCTCCTTGATGTCCTGCTGCCTTACGAAGACGAAACATCGGATCATGACTTTGGAGATCAGATGGTAACCAAGGCAGAAGAAGCACGGCAGCTCGCTCGGATACACATTTTGAGAGCCCAGGAGAATAACAAGTACCATTACGACCAGGTGCATCGATCTGTTGAGTACCGTGTTGGGGACCTCGTCTGGGTGTTCACCCCTGTTCGAAAGACAGGGTTGTCCGAGAAATTACTAAAGAAATACTTCGGGCCGTATAAGATAACGAGGAAGGTGTCGGAAGTGAATTATGAAGTGGAAGCTCTGGAACAAAGTTCAAGACGGAGAAGACGCAGCCAGAAGGACGTCGTCCATGTGCTCCGGATGAAGCCCTACAGAGATCCTGGCCAACAGCTGGTGACCGGAGACTACAATAGCTGGGACAGCGAGGACGCTGTCGACATCCTGGAGGGAGGGCTGTGAAATATGAATGCATCGCCATTTGGAAAGGATGCGCGGGGGGAGGCCCGGGAGGTGCGCGCGCAGTGGAACAGTGGGAGCATGCGCGGATGAGGTGGTTCTTGGCTGCCATTTGTAAACATACTGCGCGAGCTCCCGTTATTCTCTTCTTTGTAACCTTACTTTAAATAAACTATATTTAATCTCAACATCGAATTATATTTAATTTATTCTACTCTACAATATATATATATATATATATATATATATATATATATATATATATATGTCACATTCTGCTTATAAATTATTAGTAGATGTAAATTTTTACGCCGTTAGGAATTATGTAAATATTTGTAACTATATAAAAAGGCGCGTGTTTGAAATAAATTGGATCAGACGATTAAATCTTCTCTCTTTCTTTACGCCAAACAATATCATCTGCATATTGGCGTGTACAGATAATCATAGTAACGTTACATATATATATTGTTGCATCATGGCTAATGAACCTATTTTATTTTAATTTGTAATATTATTTTTCATATATTTTAAATTCAAAATTATATTTTATATTTATTTATTTTATTAAACAGAATATATGTAGTACGTATAAACATAATATATGTATTATAGAATCATCATTTGTATTTAGGTACACGTATGACTTCACTGCTCTCTTTGATGTGAGAAATAAATTATTCTGGAGGCTACTTAAAGTAGAGTTATCTCATTATTCGCTTATATAAATTTGTAGGATGGTTGAAACACGCTCTGGTAAGATGCAAGACCCAGCACAGGAGAGGACCAAGTTTGAAGAATCTGCCAAGCCGCAACCTGGTGCAACAATATATATATATATATATTAAAAATAAAGAAAGCATATCCTGACCAGGAGCACATGTGCTTTACAGAAGGCAGAGCGCCATCTGATGGAACAGAAATCAACAAAACATTGATTTAGCCTGTTCCCTGATATTTGGTCAACCCAATTTCTTGATAAATCAAGAAAAGCCATCACAATATTATATAATATAATATTATTATATATAATAAAAAAAGGAATGTTGATCTCAGTCAAGAGTCAAGAAAAAACAAACAAAGAAAATAAGACCTAATCCAAATAAATTAATAGTGAGTGATGTTTCAGTAACATCGTTGTAACCGAAACGTCACCCACTATTAATTTATTTTTATTTGGTCTTATTTTATTGTAGTTCTAATTTTTATAATCCAAATTGTTCTTTATCAAAGAGAGAAAGATAAAAATCTTTATTGAAGGCATCTTATAAAAAAAAAAACTAGAGTAGGTTTGCCAATGTTAAATCTTAATTTAGAAATGGTCAAACAGCCTAGATTATGATATTCCCGGCTTTTAACTCCGAAGAAAGGGCCTACACTTTGATCTTAGCCAAAAGGCCGAGAAGCAACGAGATTGAAACTGATTTATTACAACGTACATTTAAAATTATATAGGGTTAATTATATAGAGAGAGGGGAAAAAATGTATAAAACAAAATAATTACAAATCGTTCGTATCAGACGAATACCACTGGGTGTCGTCTCGTTCAATGTCGCATTCTGCCCTGAAGAGAGAGAGAGATTGAGATTGAAACTGATTTATTATAACGTCCATATAAGATGATATAAGGTGAAATACATAAGAGAGAGAAATCAACTTTATTGACTACAAGACAACGAATGAAAAGTGTCTACTTGACACTTAAAAAATAAATAAAAAGGTCATCTACCACTTCTTCCAAAGAAGTCAGTGTACAAGTGGTTAAAAACCTCGATTCCTGACAGCCATGAACCAGGATTGAATCCCGTATTGGACAATTTGTTGTAATATGGGAATAGCCCATCACATATTATTCATCATCATAAAGATAGAGGCTGCCTGGCCGGTATTCATAGTTCTTCAAATTAGAAACACTTCGGCCAGTAAATCTTTTTTATTATCTCGACGTTTCGACAAAAATATTTTGTCCTCGTCAGGAGCGAACAAAAATTAAAACATTTGGCAAAGCGTTAAAAATTATTCTCTTTTTTGTTCGCTCCTGACGAGGACAAAAGATTTTTTTCGAAACTTCGAGACAATAAAAAATATTTACTAGCCTAAGTGTCTTTAATTTGAAGAAATATTATTCATTGTTGTAAATATCATAAGATAGGTTGCTCTTTTTGAGTGGTACCTGGTAAGATTATTTTGGAACACTTCTTCCTGACCTTCGAGCTCAGTAGAGACACTCTTGTTATCTTTAGGAGGACTTTCCAGTTGGTCTCGAGGACCACGCCATCTCCTCAGCGGCGAAGTACGCGATCTACGTATTCTTCGTAGATCACGAAATACGTGGTGTCGCTGGAGACCCGCTGGTGATTCTCCACCAAACTCTGCAGCGCTGGGAGAGGCGCCATATTCATTGTACATAGTGTATGTGGCAATATCGTTGCGGGGTTTCTTGTTGTTGGATGCGAATGGTGAGATTTGGTTGAAGCGCAGCCGTTTGAGTGGAAGTTGCAGCATACAGTTAGGAATAATCAGGACACGTGATTGAGTTTGAAAATAAAAGGCAACTGGGTTGGAGGGAAGAAAGCTTGAGAAGAGTTGAGCGATTTGACTTATTAATTAGTTGATCACATGGCGATGATGGGATTTAGATGAAATGAGCGGAGGGAGAGAGATCTCTAGAGTAGATGTTACCTTGTTGGAAGCGAAGGAGCAACTGTCCGAACTCGGCGAGAGCCACTGAACAACTGTAGGTGTTGTTCCTATGAGAGCGAAAACGTAACTGACCATTCTTGCTTTCCGATTTAACACCAAGACTCAGTTTCTCTCTGATTGGTTGAGAGATGATCACATGATCTTTCCCTATTGGTTGACCTATTTAGATGCTATCTTCTGATTGGCCGGCGGCTTCCTTTGGTGTTAGTTACGCCCGGCCTGGGTCAGGAAGTGTCGTGTTTGTTCGACTCTATTTACTTCCGCGGCTATCAAAATACGTCCGGTTCTGTCAGGAAGCATTGGGTGTCTCTCGATTAATATAACTTCTGCGGATACTAGATACGTCCTGTTTTTCCAGGAAGTGTTGGTTTAAACTTAGCTCGCAGGGACCCGAGGTCAGAAGGTTAACTGCGACGTTATTAATAAATATGTTTTCCTCTAGATTTGCTTCCTATGTCTTTTGTTACTTTCTTTCCTCCAGTTACCTTATTCTTTTATTAAATCTTTGAAAATCATACATGGTACATACATAGTGGGTCGGGGTTGCATTTAATTATATACAAATTATGACAGATGCGCCCCCTACATGTGAAGAATTCAAGAAGGGGTTAGCCTGAGAGAATTCTGTAAAGTGAAAAATAATTTTGTGGGAAAATTAGTTGTGGGTATTGAGGGGCTATATACAAGCATTGCTGGTGACATAAAAGTAAGTTAGAATGGTGTTGGTGATATAGGTTGAGTATAATTAATAGAAATCAAAAATTTTTAATTGTAAGAAATCAATGAATGCTATGGTACATAGTGGGCTAAAAAAGGAAAATGTGCCTAAACGAATTCTACTCGAGATAAGAAAGGAGATCGAGGGAGTTCTATTAAGGTTTTTGAAATCAAAATAAAAACAATATGAAAATAGTTGAATGAAATCAAAATTGAATGTTTTTGGTTGAAAAAGAAAAATTATTTTGTTGCATGGTGATAAGGGAAAATGCCTAGTTACTTTTTTGTTCGAATTTGGAAAAGAATTCGAGGGAATTTCATAAGGTCTTTTGAAATCAAAATAAAATAAAATAAAAGTTTTTTGAGCGAAATCAAAGTTGAGTGCTTGGTTGAATGGTGAAAAAAAAAGGAAAAATGCCTAACCATATTCTATTCGAGATTGGGAATGAAATCGAAGGAATTCTATTAGGTCTTTTGAGAAATCAAAAATAAAAATAAAATAAAAGTTTTTTGAGCGAAATCAAAGTTGAGTGCTTGGTTGAGTGGTGAGAAAAAAAAAGAAAGGAAAAATGCCTAACCATTATTCTAGCTCGAGATTGGGAATGGAAACCGAGGGAATTTTATTAGGGCTTGTGAGAAATCAAAATAAAATAAAAATAAAATTTCATAAGGTATTTTGAAATCAAATAAAAATAAAAGTGGTTGAGCGAAATCAAAGTCGAGTGTTTGGAAAAAGAAAAATGAAAAATAAAAGGTTTCAACAACAAAGTGTGATTTAATGTTTTTAGTTCAATCGAAAACCAATGAGTTTTCGTTGATGATTGAGTTGTGGCAGTTTAAGCTAAGTGGTAAATAGAATGATAATTGATAAATAAAAATGATAATATAAACTAATTGAAAAAAAATGATAATTAATGATTAAAAGTGGTAATAAGTTGAATAAATTGATAAATTGATTAAATATTTAAATTTTAATTGAGAGAAAATAATGAAAATGATTGATATGAAAAATAAGGTGTATTGGTTGGAACCCTTTGGTATCTACATGCCCTGATCTACATGTATTGGTTGCTCCATTTTGCCCTATAAATGTTTTACTTGCTCAATTATGCCCTATAAATTTTTTGTCTCATCTGTAGTGACACTTAGGTGAAAAACGTGATTCTAGCCCTCAAGTGCGTTTATGCTGTGTGTACAGGAGACATGGAAATCTATATAACCTTTATGTGTAATTTTTTGTCTTTGTGTGTGTGTTGTGAAAAAATGTTAGAAGTCGGTTGTGTAAGAAATGTGTGAGCTAGTTCTATGTGTTGTCTCGTGGATGTGTAATTGGGTGGTAAAAATCGATATGTAGACTCGAACTGGAATCAAAAATCGGTGGCATAGCGAGGTTCCCAGTTGACCTCAATAGGGGATCTTCTCATTGTAATTAGAGGTACGGAAGTGGGGTGTGTCGGGCAAAAGAGAGGAAATGAAATTGGAGATCGGACGAGGGCGCTCCGCTTTGTTTACAGAGGCCGAATTTATCGCTGCGGACTACACTTCCTGTCGTGGTGTCTCAAAATTCTCGTTTCCTGCCGTCTATTTATTTTTGGTGCGGCTCAGATCTTGTTTTTGGAGCGTGATTTCTCCGACATTGTTTGGTCATCTTTTCAGTTACTGCTATCTCTTCGGAGTTTATTTAGATTTTCTGCGAAGATGGTTCCTAAAATTATGAGAAGCTTTATAAATGTTTGTCCACAATGAAGAACTGCTTGTCCACAATGAAGAACTGCTTGTCCACAATGAAAAACTGTTTGTCCAAAATTAAAAAATGCTTGTCCTAGATTAAAAACTACCTCTTGTAGTTCGAAGATTTTCTGAGCGGGCATGGCATAGATAAACAAGTAATTAATGAATAATATTGGGATACAGTTGTACGGTAGAACTAATAAACAAAGGATAAAAATCAGATGAAAGATAGGATATTGCCCCATGTTCGTCCACATTTTTGTAACTGGGGACTCTGAAATATTTGCTTGAACCTTATTAATTGTAGAATTTGAATGATTGGTAGGTTCGCAGTTCTCCTGTTTGATATCTTTAGGGGGTGGTGTGATATGATTGAGTTGGTTGTCAGGTTTGCAGTTTTTAACATCGGGGAAGAGTGATGTAAATCGTCTTGTTGCAAAAATGGCAGGGTCTAAATGCCTGAAAGGTTCGCTGCTGGTGGGTTTGAACCTTAATGACTCTGTTGGGAATAATTCGGGTGTTAAATGTTTGAAAGGGAACGTGTAATTGGGGTTGTGCTTTATATGATAGGTGCTAACGGCGGGTGGTGATATATAATGGATTTTTTCTGTATACAGTTTAAGTTTGTTGACGTGGATTGTGTCAGTGTCTCTTTGAAGTGGTTGGTTTGGTCGATCTATGCGGACCACATTTGGTGAAATAATTTCTAATATTGTGTGAGGTCCTGTGAAATATGGCGCAAGTTTCCCTGTATTTGGGTGGTGATATAATTTTACTAATACTAGATCACCTACTTCGAAATGTGGTTGCTTGTGTCGTTGGTCATAAGTGTTTTTGTCTTGTAAATGTTTGTTTTGTGTGCGTGTGTGTGCAATTTTTCTAGCTTTGTCGATATCTGGGTACGGTGTGTTATGATTAGAGATTTCTGGGGGTAGGGTACCAAACATTAAGTATATGGGTGGAAAACCTGTGGTAGAGTGGGGTGTCTTGTTATATATAAGTGTAACCTTCTTGACCAACTTGGTCCATGCGACCTTAGGATTTTCTAGGTGTAATAACCTAAGTTTTCCCGTGAGGGTGGCGTTCAGGCGTTCACATAGACCGTTGGCCTGTGGATTGTTGCTGGTTGTGAGCAATGGGTGAATATTTCTATTAAGTAGAAAACTACGAAATTTGGGTGAAGTGAAGGCAGGGGCTCTATCCGTAAGAAGGCGTTTTGGAGAACCATCCTGGAATACTCGCTTAAGTACCTGTTGGTAGGTGGTGGTACTGGTGGATTTAGATGGAAAAGCCCACGCGTAGCGTGAAAAATGATCGACTACCACATGGAGGTATATCTTGGTGTTGCCATATTTGGCAAATCCTGCTATGGTGTCCAGAGATAAAAGGTCGAAGGGTTCTTTAGATTCCGGAGGTTGACTTAATTCTCCGTAAGTGGGTCCTACTGGACGTTTTGTTAATTGGCAGGTGGGACAGGTCTTAACTTTTTGTTTAATATCTTTTGACATACCTTGCCAGTAATATTGTGTGGAGATAATTCGTGACATTTGGGAAATACCGGGGTGATTGTATTGTGTGTGTACTGTTTGTAAGAGTTGTTGTATGAGTGGTTTTGGAAGTATAATCTTGGTTACACCTTTTCGGGAAACTGTATGTAATCCATTATGATCAATGGTCAAACTAGACTCTTTCGATGGAGGAGGTTGGTGGGTCTTGATAAGGGTGGCGTCCAAGAATCCACAAAACGGGTTACGGGACAAGAGATCTGCTTCATATTGTAGTTTTCCCTTTATGTAGCGGACCTCATATTCGTAACTCGATAGTCGTAAACTCCATCGAAACAGTCTACCGGACGGGTTTTTGATGGTTTTCAACCACTGCAATGCGTGATGGTCAGAAAATATTATAAACTTTCTGCCCATAAGATAGATGCGAAACTTCTCCACACTCTCAACGATTGCTAAGCACTCAAGTTCAGAGATGGAGTAGTTTTTCTCGTGTGGGCGCAATGTTCGGCTGAAATATTGAACTGGATATACGTTTCCGTCAGGGTGAACTTGTCTGAGAATGCCTGCTATACCGAGGGTGGATGCATCGCAATACACTTGGCATGGCAGACCTTCTTTGTAAAGGTGTAAAATGGGGTGTTGTGTGAGGTTTCCTTTCAGGTCAATGAACGCCTCTTGACAAGCTTCATTCCAGTTCCACACGACGTCCTTTTTGAGGAGGTTGTTGAGTGGTGCTCGCAAGCGAGCGTATTCCGGAATGAATTTGTTATAGACGTTCACAGCGCCTAAGAAGGATTGTAGTGTTTTTCGGTTGTGTGGTTGTTTAATGGCGTGGATGATGTCGGTATTGCGTGTAAGTGGTGTAATTGTACCAGCTGTGATGGTGTAACCTAGAAAATTTATGGATTGCTTAAAAAATTCGCATTTTGCGAAGTTAAGTTGTAACTTCTCCGCTTCGCAAAAGGCGAAAAATTGTCGCAGGTGGTTTTGATGTTCCTCCAATGTGTTGGAGTAAATGATGAAATCATCAAAGTAATGTGCCACACAGTCAAGTCCGTGTCTCTGTAGGACCTGACTTATGGCTCGTTCGTAAATCTGAGGACTGGTTTTTAACCCGAAAGGTAATCGAGTGGGTTGGTATAATCCTTCAAAGGTGGCAAATGCTAACAGTGGTCGAGAATCGGGGTGTATTGGGACTTGCCAATACGCAGAGGATATGTCGGCCGTGGAGAAATATTTGGCTTGTGCGAGGTGGTCTAGGATATCCTCGATTCTCGGGAGGGGATGGACATCAGAGCTGATTAGCTCATTCACCTTCCTATAATCGATACAAAACCGTTTGGTCTTGTCGCGCTTAGTGACGAGGGTGACAGGGCTCGAGAAAGGTGAAAAAGATTGCTCTATGATGCCGTTCTCCAGCATTTGTTGTATTTGGTTACGGATTTCTTGTTGGTCACATATCGGAACACGATATGGACGTATGGTGATTATTTTTTCGGAATTCGTGGGTATTTTTACTGGTGGAATACGTAAGCATGGTACGTTGAATTTGTCCTGTGAAAAAATGTGAGTGTACCTTTGTAGAAGTGTTGTGAACTGTGGTGTATAGTGAGTGTTAGGTGTTGTGTTGTAGTATGCATGGGGTAAAGGGTTTTGTTGTGTATTAGTGTGAGTGTCGAGCTCGTTGTGTGGGTTGGTCATGTGAGAGTTGTGCAACGGTGTGTGATCACCTATGTTTTTGGTATGCGAGTTATCCCGCTGTGTGGGTGCGTTTTGGACAGGTTCATAAGTTGAAGTTGTTGTGGTTTGATTATTTGAGGGCATGTAAAAAGGGCAATTGGCTTTAGTGAAAAAGGGGCATGTAGATAAGTGGGGTTTTCTCAATGAATGCACGCAATGGTTGTCATAGGCGGAAAGTTGGGATGTGGGGAAAATTTTTTGTGACATCGCCTGACACTGCCAGTACGTGCATACATTGGACACATGATTAAAATGGTAGGAAAGGGTAGACAATGGGGCGCCCAACTGGAGTATAGTGCATTTATTAAAATCTATGGTTAATCTGAATTTATGAAGGCTATTGATACTAAGAATTCCGAATGGCAATGGTGCATTCACTACATGGAAATACTCCTTTCGTGATATTTGTCCTATTGTCAGTGGAATAGATAGTTTACCCATGGTTTTTGCAAATCCGTTTAGGGTTTGGAGGTGTAGTGAATGTCCCTCAAGGGTTAAATTAGGCAGGTGGGTTTTTAGCATATGATAAATATTATATGGCACTATACTCAGGCTGGCGCCTGTATCAATTAAAAAGGGGCATGATACATTAGGGGCTAGAAAGAGTTTGACAGTCAGTTGGTTTAGGGATCCTACCTCAGTCTCGAAAGGGCTGCCCGGCTGAGGTGTCTCTGGCTTGACTTGGTTGTGATGAAGTCGGAACTGGTGATTTTGGGACCGTTTGCACTGTCCGGACTTTTTCGTGGGTCGTCGGGATTGGTCGACGTCGGCATTCGCTGTGCCAGTGTCTCGCGCCGCAGAACTTGCAGTTGGACGGCGGAAGAGGTGCATTCCATGCACCTGGGCGTCGGGATGTGCTGTGGTACGGACCCGACATTGTGGGTGGTTGATCTTCTCTGGATCGCGTTGCCGGTACACTGGGCCCGTGGATCCGCTGTACCAGTCGGAACCATTCTCCTAGGTTCTCGGGAGGTACTACGCGGACTAGGCGCTGGTCGCTGAATGGCAGTCCTTCTGTCAGCGTCTCGAGGATCACCTCTTGTGGAAGTCCTAGTTGCAATCCCATGGCGGTTTTTTCCCGGTAGTAGGTCTCTAAGTTGGCTTGTCCAGTGAGCTTCATGGCGAAATATTTCGCAAAGGACGCTTCGCTTGACTCAGGGTAGAGATCTAGGAGGATTTGTCTCACCTGGAAATAACTCCGGTCGGCCAGCCGAAGTTTCCTGAAGAGCTCCAGGGGTTGTCGCACCAGGTAGTTTGGCAGGCGCAGTAATTTTTCTTGTTCTTCCATGGATGCGTCTTCCATTTTTCGGTCGAACGTCTGGAAAAACTGTGTCGCGCTGTATGTGCCGTCGAAAGGCGAGATTGCCGACTCCGCTCCATCAGAAATTTTTACTCGCGTCAGGAACGTTGACAGCTGGTTGACGGCGTCCGCTAGGGGCGCAGTTGTCTCTCGGCCGGTCATCTCCTGTCTTCCTCCTGCCGGTTCGCTCCCTCCTACTTCCTGCCTTCTTTCCATTGTTTCCGTTGGACCGTCTGACTTTACGCTTATGGGATCCTGATTTAATTCCATCTCACTATCCTGTCGACTTAACCGTTCTGTGGCAATATCGTTGCGGGGTTTCTTGTTGTTGGATGCGAATGGTGAGATTTGGTTGAAGCGCAGCCGTTTGAGTGGAAGTTGCAGCATACAGTTAGGAATAATCAGGACACGTGATTGAGTTTGAAAATAAAAGGCAACTGGGTTGGAGGGAAGAAAGCTTGAGAAGAGTTGAGCGATTTGACTTATTAATTAGTTGATCACATGGCGATGATGGGATTTAGATGAAATGAGCGGAGGGAGAGAGATCTCTAGAGTAGATGTTACCTTGTTGGAAGCGAAGGAGCAACTGTCCGAACTCGGCGAGAGCCACTGAACAACTGTAGGTGTTGTTCCTATGAGAGCGAAAACGTAACTGCCCATTCTTGCTTTCCGATTTAACACCAAGACTCAGTTTCTCTCTGATTGGTTGAGAGATGATCACATGATCTTTCCCTATTGGTTGACCTATTTAGATGCTATCTTCTGATTGGCCGGCGGCTTCCTTTGGTGTTAGTTACGCCCGGCCTGGGTCAGGAAGTGTCGTGTTTGTTCGACTCTATTTACTTCCGCGGCTATCAAAATACGTCCGGTTCTGTCAGGAAGCATTGGGTGTCTCTCGATTAATATAACTTCTGCGGATACTAGATACGTCCTGTTTTTCCAGGAAGTGTTGGTTTAAACTTAGCTCGCAGGGACCCGAGGTCAGAAGGTTAACTGCGACGTTATTAATAAATATGTTTTCCTCTAGATTTGCTTCCTATGTCTTTTGTTACTTTCTTTCCTCCAGTTACCTTATTCTTTTATTAAATCTTTGAAAATCATACATGGTACATACATAGTGGGTCGGGGTTGCATTTAATTATATACAAATTATGACATGTATATAATGCATATTATCTTTTTTTAAATAGTGCAGACTGCGCACCTTGCATGTATTGACAAGATGTCAATAAAATTATTTTAATTGTCTTTAGGACGACACTCCGTCATTAGGACATTGTAAACAATAACAAAGACAATAGTTACCGCAGCCTTCAAGATGTGCGACATCGCGACATCCCACGTGGTAGCCGTACTGGTCGAAGTCGTAGATACACCGGTCGGTGACAGGAACGTAGTGTCCGGTCTTACACTTGAGGAAGTTTCTGAAATTTCTGGAATCTGAGCAGTTGGAGGCGTGGGATTTCTCTATCACACCACCACACGTGGATATTCACAACGTATACAATTGTCATGTCAAATTATATTTGTGGCGACCGCACTTTGCTTCAGCGAACTGGGACAAAGCTTCAAAACACATACGGGCAGAAAAATGGCGGCCCCATTTTGCCTCGGCAAGCACGTGTTGGGAGAACACTTCACTACGCATGCGCGGGCGTCATCCGGAACTTTCTAGCGGCTGGCACTTCCGACACTTGATCTGGCACTCACGCGGTAAACAACAAGGCTAGAGCCGACGGCCGTTACTTCAACCGTTGCTTCTTTTCTATTTCTATATTTCTGGCTTTAAATAAATTAATTTTAATTATAATTTTATCAGCAGCCTTTCCACAAGCCACACCAACACATCACATCAACAACCATCCTACAAATTGGTGAGCCGGACGACTCGACTGAAGAATTAACGGCCAACGTCAAGGGCAAATCTTGAAAGCTCAAACATTCACGATGGAACTCACCCCATCTCAAATATCAAAATTGATTTTTCGAGCTCCACCCTTTTTGCCAAACGACATTCCATTGTGGCTCAACCAACTGGAAGCTGCCTTTAATTTTGCAAACATCGCCAGCGACGACAATTTCAAGTATAACACAATAATCGTTAATTTGGATAGACTGGCTCTCATCTGCGTCTACGACATTGTAGAGAACCCACCAGTTTCAGGAAAATATGCGGCGCTCAAAGAACGACTTCTCCTGCGATTTGGCCGGTCACGCCAGGTACGAACAGCTCAAGTCTCAGAAACTAAGCCCATTGCTGATCAGAGACCCTCGATTATCCTGGTCGAATTGTCCAAGCCACCTCCAGCTCAGCACTGTTGATCCCTGTACTCCCACCTCCAATAGTCTCCAACACCTGGAGCAGACGGATTTACCCCGTGACATGAATGTCACAACAACTGCCCCGGTGACTACAGTCCATAACGTTGAAGACACCAACTCAAGCTCCACCTTGCTTTCTCCCACCAGCTCTCTGAGTAACTCTTCATCCCTGGACTCCTCATCGTTCTGCTCCAACCTGCCTTCAAACACCATCTCGTGCCCCCCTGCAACTGTTTTCTCCACCCCAGTGCACAGTGACAATCCCTTGCCCCAGCAGCCGCCATCTCATGAAGAGCCCTCGCCCCAGCAGCCGCCGTCTCATGAAGAGTCCTTGCTTCCTTTCTGCGAGCAGAAACATCCACTCTTCCTAGAAGAAACCAATAACGCTGCTGCATATTGATAAATATTTGCACTTTTATCTTATCTCAGGTTTTACTGGGAAGATTTTTGTTTTCGTTTGTTAGTGAACCAATCTCTCTCGCCTTCTCATTGGACGAATGTGGCCATGTTTGTATATATAGTGTAGCTATGGAATTTCGAGGAAGAGTGTGGTGGATATTTGGTGTGAAGACGCTTAAAGTGTTTTCTGCGTGATTTATCCGTGTCTGATGATCTCCTCGCATACCTGTGTAACCCCGGTCCGATCCCTACCAAACGCTACAATAAAGGATAAGTACTGTTTTGTTTTTATATAGCAATTCATGCGTTTTTTCTCTTTTTTTTTCTCAGTTTTATTTTTGGTGTCGTACTCTTGAGTGTACGCTTTTCTGTGTATTAGTTACTATTACTTTAGGCCCTAGGAATTTGCAACTTTGTGTGTTATCCCGTAAATAGTAACTTTTGTTAGTCATATGTAGATATCAACTACCATCTACCAGTATTGTATGATTATAAACTCAAATCTTCTATAGAACATGTTTATTTTCGCTAGAACGACATCGTTCTTCAACGGACGTAAAGACAAGATGTGATGTGAGATACATGCAAATATATTGCAGCGTAGAAATCAAGTCTGAATATCTTAAGATGTGACAGTATTTATTGATGACGTCACCGCGACAAGTCGACAATTATTAACAACTCAACCCCCACTATCTACAGCTAGAGAATCTTGAACAAGCAATCAAAGAAATATTTTAAAGATGATTTTACAAATACAGAGTAATATATATATATAAAATAAAAGGATTTAAAAGCGCGAATGTTTCTTTTATACATAAAACAAACTTCTACTGTCCTTACTGCGATGAAAAAATATATTGGGAGGGCATTCATCGCAGTAAGGACAGTAGAAATTTGTTTTATGTATAAAAGAAACATTCGCGCTTTTAAATCCTTTTATTTTATATGTATAGATGGCGCGTTATTGATTTGTGTTAACAGAGTAATATATATTTTTATAATCTGTTTCATTGAATAATATTAAATTAAATAATAAAATATTTCTTCGCCACAATATAGACGTACATTGAGATATTTGCATATATCTTGGCTCTCAATGTACGTCTATATAATTGCATGTATCTCACATCACACCTTATCTTTACGTCCGTTTAAGAACGATGTCATTTGAAAGATAGCAAAATAAACATGTTCTATAGAAGATTTGAGTTTATAATCTTACAATATATTTGTCATATATCGCAAATAAAATAACATATCAATATATACGTACATACAAAGAGACATTTAAAATTACAATTATATTCTCACAATGAGTATCTTTTTTATTTAAAAAAAAAAACGCTAGCTTTCAAGCGTTAATCGCTCTTCAACGGGCTTACTATAATATCGACTTGATCCCACCAGAAATATTTACAAAAAACAAACGCGCGCCGCGTGGGATCAAGTCGATATTATTGTAAGCCCGTTGAAGAGCGAATAACGCTTGAAAGTAGCGTTTTTAAAATAAAAAAGATACTCATTGTGAGAATATATTTGTAATTTTAATACTTTTTCACAATTTTATCATGAACAAAGAGACATACTTACTCTGTCCTTTACATTCCAGAGGCCCGATTTGGTGTTTTCCAGAATGACCAGGAGCATAGGTCTTGCCAAACCTGACCTAGAAAAACAAGTAAATTATTTAGAGATAAAGCTTATAAACACTTACAATAGAGAATATCTGACAATGAGAGCACAAATTTGGAGATTTTACAGTAGCTATAAAGATATTAAACCATTTTTTTTTGACAAAAGTTACTTTGTACGGGTTAACACAAAATGCAATAAACTAGGGCCTAAAGTAATATTAACTAAACACACAAAAAGCGTACAACTCAAGAGTACAACAAAACAAAGGTATATAATAACTCACAATTTGTTAAATAAAATAAAAACACCAGTACTTATCTTGATTGTTGCGTTGGTAGGGATCGGACCGGGGGTCACACAGGTATGCGAGGAGATCACCAGACACGGATATAGCACGCAGAGAACACTTTAAGCGTCTCCACATGATAATCCACCACACTCCTCTCTCGCAATACCATAGCCCCCTTATATATACAAACATGGCCACATTCGTCCAATGAGAAGGCGGGAGAGATTGGTTCACTATCAAACGATAACAAAATCATTCCCACTAAAATCTGATATAAGATTTTTAAAAGTGCAAATATTTGTCAATATAATTTGACATTTTAACCAGTCGTATATATATATATATATATAAAGAGAGGAATTTCAAAGATCTCGAAATACAAACTGAATTTATAATATTCCAAAAAGTCGTTTTAAAAACAATGTATGAAGAATAATGAATCCCTGTATTGTGTACATATAAGAACCTTTTATTTGACCGTTGACTTCTATATAGAGTCACCATTATCAAAATACGAAACTATTATAGACGCGTATGATTCTTTTGAAAAGTAAAACAATTTCTACTGCCCTTACTGCAATGGAAAAATTAATGGAAGAACCTGGCTCATCAGTAGTGAACCCTCCCAGCGGTTTCGCCAGTTTAATCTACCATACCGCTGCTATATTGCATTTTTTGAACTTCCTTTTATAGTAATACTTTTCCATTGCAGTAAGGGCAGTAGAAATTATTTTATTTTTAAAAGAATCATACGCGTCTAAAATAGTTTCGTATTTTGATAACAGATGGCGCGCTAATGCATTATAAAGAGTCACCGTTGTCTAGATGCTACCTGAATATCTCCAAACACTCTTCAACCTACATTTGGTCCTTGAAAATTTGGAATCGTTCACTTTGGGAAACTTTGTCCTTTCCTTGTCATTGTTCCTTGTGGTATAAGATGGCTTTGACCTTCACTAGAATCCCCATGTGTAATTTACATCTAATAATTCTGAAATAGTACTTCGCTGACTCGTCAAATAGTGCTTCTTTATATCTACCATTCTGTGAGATTCTTGGATGCGTGCCTTGACGAACTGTAGACTTTCTCTTCTGGCAAAAAAATAGCAAACTGAAACAATTTCTTTCGCAGCTATTAACCCGCGTGATAACCCCTCACAGCAAGCATTACATGCGCCAATGCGCAAGCTACTTGAGGCAATTCAATCTACTCTATACTTAAATGATGAAATACCCGGAAGAGCAAATAGATAACAAAGGTTTGGGAGATTTCCCCAAGAAGATTAAGGAAGATTTCCAGAATGACAAACCTTATCCTAAAGGAATGTATTTTGTTCTTGCCAATGAATTCTTTGAACGAGGAGCTTTCTATGGTGTTAGGAACATTATGACGCTCTACTTTACCGTCCATCTTCTCTATACTGAGGAAGCTTCCACGGAGATCTACCATGGGTTTTCTTTCATCAATACCTTAGTGCCCATATTCTCAGCCATCCTAGCTGATTCATGGTTAGGTAAATATAAGATTATTGTGATAACTACTATCATCTTTATCATTGGAAATATCGTATTGACAGTATCGCCTGTCGAATTCGATGCTAAAATGGCTTTATTTGGGATCTTTCTAATTGCCGTTGGATCTGGCGGGGTGAAACCAAACATTGCAGCTTTCGGTGGCGATCTTTTTGATCCTGATCAAGAGAGGAAATTGCAGAAATTCTTTTCGTTCTTTTATATCTCTGTGAATGTGGGGAGTATGGTGTTCTCTTTCGTGACGCCTATTTTGAAAGATAATTTTAGGTGTTTCAACGACCTTACTTGCTATCCTCTAGCATTCGGTCTCTCGTGTATCTGCATTGCTCTGTCTTTGTTGTCTTTTCTTGTTGGGACGCCATTCTACAAGACCATGCCTTCACCTCAAAACATGTTTGTCAGGGTGGTTTCTTGCATTTGCAGCGCGATTTCTGGAAAGATCCGTGCAACTGCCATAGTACGAAAGAATCACTGGCTGGATTACGCCGATTCGAAGTATTCTCAAGAACTTATCAACGATGTCAAGGGATTGCTGAATGTACTTAAAGTCTTCATGCCTATTCCATTCTATTGGGCGCTCTATGACCAACAAGGATCAAGTTGGACTATTCAATCTAAAGCTATGGATGGTCAAATCACTTCGTTTTGGAGGATTTCTCCGGATCAGTTTCAAGTGATCAATCCTCTATTGGTTATCATACTTATCCCACTATCCGACTATATCATTTATCCTTTCTTCGTCAAATTCAATTTCCTAGTGAAGCCTCTCCATAAGATGGTAGCTGGAGGATTCCTGACAGCCATATCTTTTCTATTAGCTGCTATGGTTCAGGTATGGATTGATTCCAGTCTTACCCCTATCCCACAGAATGGTATGGTCAAGTTATCCATAATTAACGGTCTGGATTGTGAATTTTCTATCATCATGCGAAACCAAAGTTATGTTCTAGATCCTCTAAGCTCTAAGACATGGTTCAATATCAGTAAAGGGAGTAATTTTAACATGATCGTAGCGGCCAATAATAGATGCCAAAGAATACCATTGGCCAAACTCACCTATAAATTCACAGCTAATAAACATATCATTGCCTTCATAACTTTAAAAGACAATCAAACTGACATTCAAGAATTTAAAGATCAAGTAGGTAAGCCGGTATCGAATAACGGTTTGATGTTTTTGGCGCCTGAAGACAAAATGGATCATTTACATATTCAAGGTCCGACACCATCTCTAAATAAGACTTTCGGAATCTACCAGGAGGCTCTACCGGGTATCTACACTTTCAGTATCGATAATATAAACACATCGATATCTTTGGAGATGGGTGGACGTTACATTGTCGCAGTGTCACTCAGTACCAAAAAATCGACCATTATTGTCCCTCACGTTGTCGTGAAACCAAACAAGATCCATATGACCTGGCAAATCTTTCAGTATGTGGTCCTCACATTTGGTGAGATTCTTTTTTCGGTGACTGGTCTGGAATTTGCATATACTCAAGCTTCACCCAGGATGAAATCTGTGCTTCAAGGATTCTGGATTTTGACAGTGGCGATTGGGAATGTCATTGTGATCTTGATCACGTTTCTTCGCCTGAAATACATTGTCTGGAACCTGCTTCTGTACTCGGCATTGATGTTTGTCGACATTCTGATCTTCATGTACCTCGCCTTCAGCTATAAACCGATCAGTTTCAATAATTGACAACTAAATCCTCGATTTGAAAAAATAAAATAAAATAAAAAACGTAATATGGATGATTTGTTGAGAAACAAATAAAATAATTATTTATTATAAAAAAAATAAAGCTTCCAGGGCTAAGTTTCTTGTGCAACTTTTTTTTTATTTTCAAGCTTTCGGACTTGTCAGTCCTTCAACAGGATTATCACGTTAACAACTAAATAATGAATACAATTTTTATATGCACATTATTATATACATATTTTAAATACTTATTATATATTGAGAGAAAAATATATTACATTATTTCTGTTTGTAAAACATTTATTTAATTTTTTATATTATAGCCAGACAATATATATTAAAACGACATTTGAAATACTATCCCGCATGTGTTTCTTTTCAGCGAAAATTCAAAATTTATTTCAAGGAGAAATAACGATTATTTCTAACCTTTGGGATGAGGTATGAAAGGGTGAATTGTGAAGAGTAATGATGAACAGACATGGCATCTGCCCGGTAGGCAGAACACTGTGGGTTCAATTCCCATCCCTGGACACTTTTATTTTTCCGTTTATCATTACTCTTCACAATTCACCCTTTGATACCTCATCCAAAAGATTAGAAATAATCGTTATTTCTCCTTGAAATAAATTTTGAATTTTCGTTGAAAAGAAACACATGCGAGATAGTATTTCAAATGTCGTTTTACAATCATAAGCCGCATTATATTATATTGTAACTAGCCGAGTGACCCGGGCAACGCCCCGGGTTTACCCGAAGGACCCGCAGGTGAGAAACTATAGAAGAAAAATTTTAACAAATCAGAAAATGAAATTGCAAACAACAGAACTACACTTCTTTAAGGACATGAGAGCACATGCACTGTATCACCATACGTGTACCATTTTCAAAGACCCTGCTTAGGATTAAAACTTCTCAGAAGCATAACAATAGTACCAACCTAGAGGTTAACTGGTGTGGATGCATTCCTCTGGGAGTAAGACTATTGAGAAATTCAGTAGGGAGTTATTTTGCTTCTCCGCATTCTAACACTCCAACTGTTAACACTGTGGAAACACTGACTCATGTTTGGTAAGCAATTTCAGGGAAGAAACTATATAGACATTGGATTAAATAAATTATTAATTAAATTGCATTAAATAAAAATTATTAGATTTAAATAAATATTATTAGAGTGAAAAAAAAAGAAAAAATTAACAAATTAGAAAATAAAATTTTGAAAAATACAACTATATTGCAGATAAGAATAGAGGGGACCTTATTAAAAAATAAATAAACAAACTGTAATTCGACACTATCGATAATTCGACACTTTCGATAATTCGACACTTTCGATAATTCGACCATTTTAAAAATCAAATTTACAAGGTTGATTGTTGTTTAAATACAACTTTGATTTTGCATGCATAAACACAGGCTCTTGTAGCAAGAACCCAAATATTATTTATAGTCATAGCAAAAGCCAACTTTAGTGAAAACTGATGCCTCTTCAGAATGAATGGAAGACTGAAATCTGAAGGAGCAGAAGATATGGGTCATCTTTACATGTATGCTATCCAATGTTCGCACACTTGAAAAAGCCACATATAAAGTTGTCCGTGCGTAAACACAGGCTCTAGTAGCCAAGGTTTGGCCTTGAGCCTTATTTATAGTCATAGCAAAAGCCAACCTTAGTGAAAACTAACGCCTCTCTAGAATGAAGCGAAGGTTGTTATCCGAAGGGGCCAAAGATATTTCAGACACTATACAGTGTGTTCAACTTTGGGCACTGTCAGTATATGTGCTTCAAGGACATGAGAGCACATGCGCTGAAACACCATACGTGTTCCATCGCAAAGATCCTAAAGGCATTGGTGAAAGTATAAATAAATATTTTGGAAATGAAAAAAAAAATACATATATATATAAGAAAATAAATTGGAATAAAAATTTACAAACTATATTTCAGAGTGGATACATATTTGAAAGGAAAAAAAAAAAAAAGAAAATTGCAAACAACAAAACTATATTACAGATATGACATGAAAACTAACGCCTCTCTAGAATGAAGCGAAGGTTGGTATCCGAAGGGGCCAAAGATATTTCAGACACTATACAGTGTGTTCAACTTTGGGCACTGTCAGTATATGTGCTTCAAGGACATGAGAGCACATGCGCTGAAACACCATACGCGTTCCATCGCAAAGATCCTAAAGGCATTGGTGAAAGTATAAATGACCCATATCTTCTGCTCCTTCAGATTTCAGTCTTCCATTCATTCTGAAGAGGCATCAGTTTTCACTAAAGTTGGCTTTTGCTATGACTATAAATAATATTTGGGTTCTTGCTACAAGAGCCTGTGTTTATGCATGCAAAAGCAAAGTTGTATTTAAACAACAATCAACCTTGTAAATTTGATTTTTAAAATGGTCGAATTATCGAAAGTGTCGAATTATCGAAAGTGTCGAATTATCGAGTGTCGAATTACAGTTTGTTTATGTATTTTTTAATAAGGTCCTCTTATCTTATCTGCAATATAGTTGTATTTTTCGAAATTTTATTTTCTAATTTATTAATTTCTTTTTTTTTTCACTCTAATAATATTTATTTAAATCTAATAATTTTTATTTAATGCAATTTGATTAATAATTTATTTAATCCAATGTCTATTGTTTCTTCCCTGAAATTGCTTACCAAACATGAGTCAGTGTTTCCACAGTGTTAACAGTTGGAGTGTTAGAATGCGGAGAAGCAAAATAACTCCCTACTGAATTTCTCAATAGTCTCACTCCCAGAGGAATGCATCCACACCAGTTAACCTCTAGGTTGGTACTATTGTTATGCTTCTGAGAAGTTTTAATCCTAAGCAGGGTCTTTGAAAATGGTACACGTATGGTGATACAGTGCATGTGCTCTCATGTCCTTAAAGTAGTGTAGTTCTGTTGTTTGCAATTTCATTTTCTGATTTGTTAAAATTTTTCTTCTATAGTTTCTCACCTGCGGGTCCTTCGGGTAAACCCGGGGCGTTGCCCGGGTCACTCGGCTAGTATGTATATAAAAAAGCAAAGCCCAATTCTAAACCCAAATATTTTTTTTATGAGAAGAACATCAACATATTGCATGATTACGGCAGTCCATAGCTTCCCTGACAAAAATTCACCAAGAAAGTTAAATATTCCAAAATTTTTCTGTGTGTAAATTGCTAAATATGTAAAAAACATGTATACAAAAAAGCAAAGCCCAATTCCAAACCCAAATATTTTTTTTATGAGAAGAACATCAACATAATGCATGATTACGGCAGTCCATAGCTTCCCTGACAAAAATTCACCAAAAAAGTTAAATATTCCAAAATTATTTCTGTGTATATATTGCTAAATGTGTAAATAACATGTATATAAAAAAGCAAAGCTTAATTTTAAATTTCATTATCCTTTTCACAGGAAAAGCATCAAATTACTGCATAAGTACGGCACTTTTGCAGCCGCATGATTACGGCAGTCCATAGCTTCCCTGACAAAAATTAGCCAAGAAAGTTAAATATTCCAAAATTTTTCTGTGTGTAAATTGCTAAATATGTAAAAAACATGTATACAAAAAAGCAAAGCCCAATTCCAAACCCAAATATTTTTTTAATGAGAAGAACATCAACATAATGCATGATTACGGCAGTCCATAGCTTCCCTGACAAAAATTCACCAAAAAAGTTAAATATTCCAAAAATATTTCTGTGTATATATTGCTAAATGTGTAAATAACATGTATACAAAAAAGCAAAGCCCAATTCCAAACCCAAATATTTTTTTTATGAGAAGAACATCAACATAATGCATGATTACGGCAGTCCATAGCTTCCCTGACAAAAATTCACCAAGAAAGTTAAATATTCCAAAAATATTTCTGTGTATATATTGCTAAATGTGTAAATAACATGTATATAAAAAAGCAAAGCTTAATTTTAAATGTCATTATCCTTTTCACAGGAAAAGCATCAAAATACTGCATAAGTACGGCACTTTTGCAGCCGCATGATTACGGCAGTCCATAGCTTCCCTGACAAAAATTCACCAAGTTAAATATTCCAAAATTTTTCTGTGTGTAAATTGCTAAATATGTAAAAAACATGTATACAAAAAAGCAAAGCCCAATTCCAAACCCAAATATTTTTTTTATGAGAAGAACATCAACATAATGCATGATTACGGCAGTCCATAGCTTCCCTGACAAAAATTCACCAAAAAAGTTAAATATTCCAAAAATATTTCTGTGTATATATTGCTAAATGTGTAAATAACATGTATATAAAAACGCAAAGCTTAATTTTAAATTTCATTATCCTTTTCACAGGAAAAGCATCAAAATACTGCATAAGTACGGCACTTTTGCAGCCCCCCTGACAAAAATTCACTAAAAGAGGTAAGTATTCAAAAAAATATTTTGGTATATATATTGCTAAATGTGTAACAAACATGTATATAAAAAAGCAAAGCTTAATTCTAAGTTCTAATATTTTTTTTTATAAGAAAAGCTACAAAAGCAAATAGGGAGAAGTGAAGCCATTTAGCCATTTTCAAAATCTGATTGTGAAAGAGTAAAAAAATGAGTAAATAAGAGCAAATATAAAAAAAAGTATTGCTAAATGTGTATTAAACATGTATATAAAAAAGCAAAGCTTAATTCTAAGTTTTAATATAAAGAAGAAATAAGACACAAAAATGGAGCTAAATTCAAATGAAAAACTATAACAAATTAATTTAAAAAAATAAGACCTAATCCAAATGCCACCATCATCAGACAAAAGAAAAAATGAGATTTTATTCTTTAGTTCATTTATTCTTCTGTCTGATGCTGTTGCTGAAACGTCACACACTATTAAATTATTTGGATTAGGTCTTATTAATGAGAAAAAAAAAAAGATGCCAAAGAGAGATGAAAAGATGCCAAAAAAGATAACCAGATACAAAAATTGTGCTAAATTCAAATGAAAAACTATAACAAACACTTATAAAAGATAATTATTATAGAATAAAAGTAATAATTCAATCTACAATTCGAAAAATTTATATATTTAAATGAAAAACTATAACAAAGTACTTACATAATCAAATGAATCAGAAATATATATTATTTCAAAACACATTTTTACGCATTTCAAAACAAATGAATTGATGATGATAAACGCAAAAAATCTACGATTGTAAAATAGATTAAATTAAAAAATAAAAATAACTGTTAACATTAGGAAAATAAAAACAGGCCTATCATACGAAGAAAAAAATAACGAAAATTTTGGTATATAGATTGTTATGTGTAGTTCAGAATCTTCGGAGGAGATAGCTCAGGACTTTACAATGGAAAACTCTGTTACGGTATTATCTATATAGATATATATTAAATAATTTTAAAAAATGTTTCCAGAGATGAGTTTCCTTTTATTTCAAATACCATCTCAAGTTTTCAGACATCTCTGTCCTTCCACAGGAGAACATATATAATGGATAAATTATATATATTATGAAAAAGGCATCTCCTTATCGTGCAGATGAAAGCTGCTAATGGCTAGCGCCATCTATCGGAATAAATATCAACTATTCTCGTTGAAAAGCGCTGATGATCGCGTTGATTCACGCCAGCCATCAGCAACTTTCAGTTGCACGATAAGGAGATGCCTTTTTCATAATTTATGCACCTTATCCCAGTACAATATCACATTTATACTATTTTTTCATATTATATATATAAGTTCTCCTGTGGAAGGGCAGAGATACCCGAAAACTTGAGATGGTATTTTAAATAAAAAAGAAACTCCAGAAACCTTCTTTAATTATTTAATTAATGTTCAGAGGAGATTTAAGTCAATTCAGACAATATACATATATTGACAATTCAACATATTTTATCAACACACTTATTTACTTCAAGAATTCCTAACTATGTTCAACCCAACTTCTATAACGTTCAATTTTTTACTGGACATGGTGACTTCAACACATATTTGTTTCGAATTGGCAAAATTGGTTCACCTGCATGCACTTGTGGAAACGAACAACAAACCCCTGAACACCTTCTGATAAACTGTCCATTAACTTCTGATCTAAGGGAAGAAAACCAACTTTACCTGACTAATACAAAACAAGCTGCTTGCAATAAAGACCAATACATCAAGTTTAATAGATTCTGCAGGATGTATATTTTGAGGCGAAAGCGTTGACTGTACATATTTCAAGCTACTACTTATAATTGCTATATGTAAAATTTGATATCGAACGTTTAATTTTAATGATTTCCAATGTTCAATTGTATTAATTGTATATAATTTAAAATATACACGCAATTATCCAAATTGTGGATATGGCGTGTCTCTCCCAACTGTTAAATAAAAAAAAATAAAAACTTATTTAATTTAAGAAAAAAGGAATTTCTAATCGTGCAACTGAAAGTTGCTGATGGCTTACGCCATCTTGATTAATCAAGAATAGGTATTTGGCCAATTATGGAATAATTACAAATCAACGATTAGTTGATATTTATTCCGACAGATGGCGTAAGCCATCAGCAACTTTTATATAGATACACATTGAGAAGATTTCTTAAACTTTCTTCTGTCCTTACTGCGATTAAAATGCTGTCATTTTACTTTCCTATCGCATTACAATATAAGAACGCATCGTGTTGGAAATCTTTTTTGTGAACTACTATTTATATTTGACCATGTGCTAAGTTTCTCTTTATGAGTTGCTAAAGAGAAGAGAAACTAAAGGTACCATTTGCTTCTTGTAAAATCAATTTGGTAAATAACTAATGAGTGTTTTTTTTTTTCAATTTTGTCTCTTGATAAGAACAGAAAAAACGTGTTATGGTAAGCTGACAAAGAGTAATAAGCACTGTTCAAAAGTAAAAAAAAACTATTCTGTAGATGTAATAACAGGTAGTTGACATTCTGCATTCCATAAACCCGGGTTTATATTTCTATAAGGTTTTCCCAAAAGTTTGTGTTTTTCTTTACTTGGCGAATAATAATCACAGCGAATACATAATAATACATAATACAATATAATGCGGCTTATGATTATAGAACGACATTTGACAATTTTACCGCAAATGTTTCGTTTGAACGAAAAACCTGAGACACTCTTCACAATTCATCCTTTCATACTTCATCTCTAAGGATAGAAATAGTCGTTATTTCTCCTTAAAATAAATTACGATTTTTCGTTCAAAAGAAACATTTGCGGTAAAATTGTCAAATGTCGTTCTATAATTACTTTATACAAAATACATAGACATTGTACATAAAGGCGAATAATATTGGTATTTCAATTTTTTTTCCAAGTGTTTACGAACTTTTAGGACAATCTTGTATACAATCCCGCATACTCGAGTACCACCATTTCAAACAGCACTTGCCTCTCCACTGAGCTGCAGCGTGCACGCGTCCGCTATGTTTACCTCCATCTTACATGTTGAAGAGAGATGGACATATCGGCTATAAGGTCTTCACCCGAGCTCCACAAAATTCACGATAATGACGTTTCAACTTCCACAGGAAAACCCGGGTTATTCCGACGTTCCAAATATCCCCAGGGGATGTACTTCATCCTTATTAACGAATTCTTCGAAAGAGCGGCTTTCTTCAGCGTGAAGAATCTCATGATGATCTTTCTGACAACCCATTTACTCTTTAGCCGTAAGAAAGCGATGGACATCTACCATGGTTTTACTGTGACGACTACTTTGGTTCCCCTCATCTCTGCCATTTTGGCTGATTCCTGGCTGGGGAAATACCTGACGGTCATGATCACCACGTGCATCTTCCTAACTGGCAGTTTGGTGTTGACCTTGTCCCCCATACATCCCGATAGGAACCTGGCGTTAACGGGAACTTTTCTTATCTCCATCGGCTCTGGCGGAATACGGTCAATCATTTGTGCCATTGGAGGCGATCTCTTTAATCCCGATCAAAAACATCAGCTGCAGCGATTTTTTTCTTTCTTCTATCTCTTTTCGAATATGGCTGCCATCTTATTCTTGATTATAACGCCCATGCTGAAGGATTACAACCAATGTTTTCAAGCTGTTACATGCTACCCTCTTGCTTTCGGTGTTTGTACTATTAGCATTACACTTTCTTTGGTCATTTTCCTTGCTGGAACTCAATATTATAATATTGTCCCTCCTCTAGGCA
This sequence comes from Cordylochernes scorpioides, assembly GCA_030710605.1. Classification (NCBI taxonomy): domain Eukaryota; kingdom Metazoa; phylum Arthropoda; class Arachnida; order Pseudoscorpiones; family Chernetidae; genus Cordylochernes; species Cordylochernes scorpioides. Next base: position 52,925,402 of record CP092884.1, read on the forward strand.
ATATGTTTATCAAAGTGGTATCTTGCATTTGCAGCGCCATTTATGGAATGTACAAGGCATCCAAAAATGAGAAGAGAGGCAGCTGGTTGGAATATGCAGATAAGAAATATTCTGAACAACTTATTAATGATGTTCGAGCGTTGCTGAATGTCTTGAAGCTATATATTCCGCTTCCTTTATACTGGGCTCTCTACGATCAGCAAGGTTCAAGCTGGGCCATGCAAGCGAAATCAATGGATGGTGAAATCACTCCCTATTGGCATGTGGCACCCGAACAGATTCACGCTATTAATCCCTTGTTGGTGATTATCATGATCCCTCTGGCTGATTATTCTCTTTATCCTTTTTTTGCTAAACACAAATTACTCATTAAACCTCTTCATAAAATGGTCGTTGGAGGATTCCTAACGGCTTCTTCTTTTATCTTGGCCGGTTTCGTTCAAATCACCATTGATTCGACTCTATCCCCCACACCTGAAAGTGGAATGGTCAAACTGACCGTCATTAACGGTCTTGATTGTAGTTTTCGCTTTCTTTTTAATGAAAACGATAACCGGATCGCGCCGTTCGCTTCCAAAATGTGGTATGAGGTGCCGATTGGCAGTACCCATAATGTTATCTTTATGGCTGATGAATGTATCGACGCCTATCAAGTGCGGAAAACCTACGAATATTTGGCAAAAGAGGATGCCATCGTTTTTATCACCTTTCGGAAAAATAACGTCGTCGTCGATCAATTCAACGATACAGTGGAAAAACCGATAAGACAAAGCGATGCGATGATATTGAATCCTGAAAATTCCGATTTGAATTTACATATTGCCGGACCAATACCGATGGATGTAAATAAGATTAACCAATACCAACCTGTTCTACCTGGAATATATAGAATTAGGGTTAATAACATAAGTACTAATGTTAATTTGAGAGGTGGTGGGCGCTATGTACTAGCCGTATCCTATTATGAACCCAATTTTCCCAAAATGATTCTCCATACTGTAGTTGAACCTAACAAAGTACCAATGGCATTAATGCTATTCCAATACATAGCATTGGTTCTTGGTGAAGTCCTATTTGCAGTGACTGGCTTGCAATTTGCATATACTGAAGCCTCACCTCGAATGAAATCGGTTCTTCAGGGTTTCTGGATCTTGAATATCTCTTTGGGAAATGTCATTGTGCTTCTCATTAATCAATTCAAAATGGGATCCTTGGTTGTCGATTACTTCATGTATGCCGGGCTGATGTTCCTCGATATTTTGTTCTTTATGTACCTGGCTCGTACGTATAAACCGACGTCGTTTGAACTTGATGCGTTTGATACGTCCTAGCGACGTGGAAAAAAGGAAAAAACAAAGTTTGATCACTTCGCGGCTTTGATTTTCACAAGCTTCATATCTGTACTGTAAATATAAAGGAAAGATTAATAGCCTCAAGTTGTTTCAGTCCATATCTCTGTAAAACAACCGATAATAAAAGAAAAATATAGTTCCGTCTCGTTGAGTCATTTAGTATAGACTTATGGAGAGAGAGAGAAACATTTCAAGATAAGAGACAATTCAAAAAGAATCCTACGTGTTAAAAAGAGTGGAGCATATATAATCAGAATCGTTCAATACAATATTAGAGCTCTAAGAAGCGGTCTGTTAGATTAAATTGGCGGAATCGCTGGGAGGGTTTACCACTGATGAGCCAAGCCCTCCCCAAAATATAAAATTGCATCGCAGTAATGGACAATAGAAGGAAGTTTGTTTGATGTGTAAGAGAAACATTCGCGCTCTAATTCTTTCATTTCCTATAAGGAACATTTCTGTTTGTTGAGCGAGCTTCGAAGCATGGTTTCCAACGGGGCTGTTGGTTGTCTGCTGTACAGTAGCATCTACCTACGTAGGAATTCCTGGAATTGAGCTAGCAGACTCTCTAGCAAAGTCTGGAGCTCTTAATCTCCCTGAGGCCAGGAAATCTATCACCCAACTAAACGAAATAGACTTCCTCCGTACCATCAAAACCCAATGCCTGTAGGAATGGAAATCTAATGCTGCACATGACTGGTACAGAGCAGGAGGGACAAGCACCGGTTCTGTCCTCCCAAGAGAACAACAGTTTTTGATTTTCAGACTTAAGTCTGGTCATCTACGGTCAATGACTTTCTAGAATGGTTGTAAGGTTTTCCCACTATGTACTAAGTGCAATTCTCAAACTGCAACTCCTAACCACTTCATTGTCTGTAATGACTCATCCATTGATGTTCTCTACTCATCCCCAGCAGACACCATCAACAAGCTCTACAAGCTTGATACCCTGATATGATTGAGTGGAGATAATAACGAAGAGAATAAGACACATCCCCAGCAGACACCATCAACAAGCTCTACAAGCTTGATACCCTGATATGATTGAGTGGAGATAATAACGAAGAGAATAAGACACATCCCCAGCAGACACCATCAACAAGCTCTACAAGCTTGATACCCTGATATGATTGAGTGGAGATAAGAACGAAGAGAATAAGACACATCCCCAGCAGACCCCATCAACAAGCTCTACAAACTTGATACCCTGATATGATTGAGTGGAGATAAGAACGAAGAGAATAAGACACATCCCCAGCAGACACTATCAACAAGCTCTACAAGCTTGATACCCTCATATGATTGAGTGGAGATAAGAACGAAGAGAATAAGACACATCCCCAGCAGATACCATCTACAAGCTTGATACCCTGATATGATTAAGAGGAGATAAGAACGAAGAGAATAAGACACATCCCCAGCAGACACTATCAACAAGCTCTACAAGCTTGATACCCTGATATGATTGAGTGGAGATAAGAACGAAGAGAATAAGACACATCCCCAGCAGACACCATCAACAAGCTCTACAAGCTTGATACCCTGATATGATTGAGTGGAGATAATAACGAAGAGAATAAGACACATCCCCAGCATACTCCATCAACAAGCTCTACAAGCTTGATACCCTGATATGATTGAGTGGAGATAAGAACGAAGAGAATAAGACACATCCCCAGCAGACACTATCAACAAGCTCTACAAGCTTGATACCCTGATATGATTGAGTGGAGATAATAACGAAGAGAATAAGACACATCCCCAGCAGACACCATCAACAAGCTCTACAAGCTTGATACCCTGATATGATTGAGTGGAGATAAGAACGAAGAGAATAAGACACATCCCCAGCATACTCCATCAACAAGCTCTACAAGCTTGATACCCTGATATGATTGAGTGGAGATAAGAACGAAGAGAATAAGACACATCCCCAGCAGACACTATCAACAAGCTCTACAAGCTTGATACCCTGATATGATTGAGTGGAGATAATAACGAAGAGAATAAGACACATCCCCAGCAGACACCATCAACAAGCTCTACAAGATTGTAGAAATTAAACTCTTAAAATCACGATCATTAAAACAACAATAAACAATAAGAGGAGCTTCTTGTGTAAATTTCTTTATTACCGCAAGCTTTCGAACAGAACGTTCTTCAACGGGCGTGGATAGTAAAAACGTTAAACGGATAGTTAGTACGTTTTTACTATCCACGCCCGTTGAAGAACGTTCTGTTCGAAAGCTTGCGGTAATAAAGAAATTTACACAAGAAGCTCCTCTTATTGTTTATTGTTGTTTTAAAGCTCTACAAGCTTGATACCCTGATATGATTGAGTGGAGATAAGAACGAAGAGAATAAGACACATCCCCAGCAGACACTATCAACAAGCTCTACAAGCTTGATACCCTGATATGATTGAGTGGAGATAAGAACGAAGAGAATAAGACACATCCCCAGCAGACACTATCAACAAGCTCTACAAGCTTGATACCCTGATATGATTGAGTGGAGATAATAACGAAGAGAATAAGACACATCCCCAGCATACTCCATCAACAAGCTCTACAAGCTTGATACCCTGATATGATTGAGTGGAGATAAGAACGAAGAGAATAAGACACATCCCCAGCAGACACTATCAACAAGCTCTACAAGCTTGATACCCTGATATGATTGAGTGGAGATAATAACGAAGAGAATAAGACACATCCCCAGCAGACACCATCAACAAGCTCTACAAGCTTGATACCCTGATATGATTGAGTGGAGATAAGAACGAAGAGAATAAGACACATCCCCAGCATACTCCATCAACAAGCTCTACAAGCTTGATACCCTGATATGATTGAGTGGAGATAAGAACGAAGAGAATAAGACACATCCCCAGCAGACACTATCAACAAGCTCTACAAGCTTGATACCCTGATATGATTGAGTGGAGATAATAACGAAGAGAATAAGACACATCCCCAGCAGACACCATCAACAAGCTCTACAAGATTGTAGAAATTAAACTCTTAAAATCACGATCATTAAAACAACAATAAACAATAAGAGGAGCTTCTTGTGTAAATTTCTTTATTACCGCAAGCTTTCGAACAGAACGTTCTTCAACGGGCGTGGATAGTAAAAACGTTAAACGGATAGTTAGTACGTTTTTACTATCCACGCCCGTTGAAGAACGTTCTGTTCGAAAGCTTGCGGTAATAAAGAAATTTACACAAGAAGCTCCTCTTATTGTTTATTGTTGTTTTAAAGCTCTACAAGCTTGATACCCTGATATGATTGAGTGGAGATAAGAACGAAGAGAATAAGACACATCCCCAGCAGACACTATCAACAAGCTCTACAAGCTTGATACCCTGATATGATTGAGTGGAGATAAGAACGAAGAGAATAAGACACATCCCCAGCAGACACTATCAACAAGCTCTACAAGCTTGATACCCTGATATGATTGAGTGGAGATAAGAACGAAGAGAATAAGACACATCTCCAGCAGACACTATCAACAAGCTTTACAAGCTTGATACCCTGATATGATTGAGTGGAGATAAGAACGAAGAGAATAAGACACATCCCCAGCAGACACTATCAACAAGCTCTACAAGCTTGATACCCTGATATGATTGAGTGGAGATAATAACGAAGAGAATAAGACACATCCCCAGCAGACACCATCAACAAGCTCTATAAGCTTGATACCCTGATATGATTGAGTGGAGATAAGAACGAAGAGAATAAGACACATCCCCAGCAGACACTATCAACAAGCTCTACAAACTTGATACCCTGATATGATTAAGTGGAGATAAGAACGAAGAGAATAAGACACATCCCCAGCAGACACCATCAACAAGCTCTACAAACTTGATACCCTGATATGATTGAGTAGAGATAAGAAAGAAGAGAATAAGATACATCCCCAGCAGACACTATCAACAAGCTCTACAAGCTTGATACCCTGATATGATTGAGTGGAGATAAGAAAGAAGAAGGAGAGAGCACTTACCTCGTTAACGGGAAGATTCTGGGTGATGTTGCCGTCATCTCGGGACCACTGGAAGGGGACAACGGCGTCACAGTTGCAGGCGCGGGACTGCAGACAATGGGGGTAGCAACGACACACGCGGTCCGACCCCCCACCCCAGCTGAGGCGGGGCTCCGTGGACCCGCCCCCTAACCACCAGGAGGTGGGTTTCTCCTCCCTGAAGCCAAACCCTGCCCCTCCCTGACAACGCCAGCTCACGTACTGCTGGCAATGTTGGGACACCCTCACTAAAGCTAGAAGCTGTGCCTCTCCAACCTGCAACAACATGAAATATCGTTTTTATTTTTACTTTACTTCTTCGATACACAGTAAAACCTGTCTTTCGGGAGTGACAGCGCTCAGATAAAGACTGAAAGTAAGTCAGTTAAATAACCTGGGTGTTAAAAATTGAAGGTAGCACAGCTAAAATTATGTTTATTCCCCAGCCAAACCTGTCAGCCATTTTACTGTGACGTATCACCATCTGATTGGTCCCCCAAATCAGGTGACCCTCAGGTCCAGCCAGATGTTACAGGGGCAGCAAGAACATCAGTCAGGTTTTGAAAGCAGACAGTCGGAGTTTGACAGCAGAGTTTTCACTGTCAGCAGAGAGTTGACAGATCAGCAGAATAAAAATTCGGCTCAATCACAGACTGAGCCAGGGATGATATAGGTTTCTATGGCCCTTGCATCCCAGGCTTTCGCTGAAATCTAGATCCACACAGCCAGAAGGAATGATGCATTCTCCATGCACCGAGCGGCCTTTGGTAGGCCCCTCGCGCCCGCCATTATGGTCTGGCTCCATGGGGTTGACCATTCACCCACAGGCGTCACCGAGAGTTCATTGGCAAGGTTGCTGACCGAGCCCTCTCGTTCGGACTTAGATAAACCCGTCCTACGCTCCAATAGGACTCCCCCCCCCCCCCCTTTAGCCCTCGAACCCTTATCCAGTACTCCCTGAATCTGCCGTCGAATCAAGGACCTCTGAGGTACTGAGGTTTACGCAGGGAACGTCGTGAACGCGGGGGGGGGGGGGGGGGGGGGGGGGGGTGGTACTACTGTGTGCATCCCTTGGTTTTTCAACACCAGGCCTAGCCCTGGTGCAATTTTCGCGCACGGCAAGGACGCTCCCAATGACGCACACACAGAGCGAAGACCCAAGAGTTTCAAGATACGTGTACCTCGCCTCAGACAACCAAGGGCTGATGGCCAGCTTACAGCTTCACTGGACATCAGCCAGTGGCACCCCTACGGAGGACAACACGCAGAGACGCCTCTCAACTCACTCCACTCTAGAGTGATTGTAGAGGGCGGGAAAAACTCCTTCCCCGTTGACAGATCAGCAGCGGACATGAGCAGGACTCAGTGTCCAGTCTCGACTACACGCTCGGGAATCTAACATCTACTTCAAGACTTTTAACCAACTTCCCGCCAAGACTTGTGCACACCTCAAGTCACCATGGTTTAAGAACAAACTTATTTTCATCGTTTTTATTTGGGAGTTTCTTGTTTCCGATATCCATCGTGTGTCTTGTCTTCTTTAGCAAAAGAAAAGCGCTTGGCCATCGATTGCAAAAACCGAGTGGTAGGTCCCGAGTGACTGTCTGGTTGGGGGGAATATATTTCTCCCTTATTGGTGGACTTTCGAGATCACGACATATATATATGAAAAATAAGAGAAAAAAATAATTAAAAGGTCAGGTATTGATATTAAAAATAAAGAAGGCATATCCTGTCCAGTAGCACATGTGCTTTTTAGATGGCAGAGCGCCATCTTGTGGAACAGAAATCAACTAAACATTGATTTAACCTGTTCCCTGATATTTGGCCAACCCATTTTCTTGATAAATCAAGAAACAGCGCGAAACGCGTTCGTAGATAGCTTTTCTTGATTTATCAAGAAAATGGTTTGGCCAAATATAAGGGAACAGGTTAAATCAATGTTTAGTTGATTTCTGTTCCACTAGATGACGCTCTGCCATCTAAAAAGCACATGTGCTCCTGGTCAGGATATGCCTTCTTTATTTTAATATATATATATGTATATAGATGGAAATTTTGCCGGGAGGAAATTGATCTAAAGAGACAAGGGTCGCCTCTCCCGTCAAAATAGACGTCTAAAACCAGACGCCATCTATTGACCGACGCCGGTGGACGCTTTTCAGTTTGCCAAAGCTGGTGTTGTGGCTTTGTCACCGACCCGAGGCCGTTAGTTGCGGCTACGGTCAATATATGGCGTCTGGTTTTAGACGTCTATTTTGACGGGAGAGGTGACCCTTGTCTCTTTAGATATATGTATATATATATTAGAGAATAGGAATCGTAGAGAAGACCAGAGGTAATTCTTACATCGTAGATGATTGGTCTTTTATAATCTCCTTTGCCGTCTACCCCAGACCTGACGTAGATCTCTTCCTCCGAGTCATGATGGACCATAGTCCAGACGGCGTCCTTCCTCATGTCGCAGTACACCCTGAATGGCGTCAGTGGACCCTCGAGTCCGTCAGGGTTGATGTAGTAGTAGCCGCTTTGTCTTATCCCATCCAGGTCGTACAGGTCCTGGCAGGTCCGCCGTGCTGTGCCATTGGTCAGTTACCTGGTCAAATGGTGAGATGTGGGCGGGGCCTACTTACCTCTGTTCTTGCAGCTGTTAAGTTCTTCGCCTCGGCCTAAACGGTCTTCTTTGCGAGCTGCAACATTCCACGTTTTTTTTTATGGTTGTAGATTAAAAAAATAAGGATAGTATATGGTTTTATATGAAGAGATAACGCGCCATCTATATTTGAACTTTGAAACTATTTGGATCGAAATTTCTTTTTCGCAGTATTCTTTTTTTTTCTTCTTATTTTGGCAGTAGAATTAAAAATAGAGATAGTGTTGTTTTATACAAGGAGATAGCGCGCCACTTATATTTAAACTTTGGAACAACTTGTCGCGAAATTTCCTTTTTCATAAAATAAAACCATTTCCTACTGTCTTCTTTTCTTCCTTTGGAAATATAACTCTAAAATCTATGTATGCTATTATTAGTGTGTGTCTTCCATCACAAGTTGACTTTTGCTAACTATATAGTGAAAATATATTCTCCAAATTTTGAACTGTTAGTGACCATCACTAATGACCTTCTGGTAGTTTTCTTAACCCCTTCCATCCAGTTCATATATAAACTATACTCAGCTATGAATTCCTCAAGATTGCCTGAAATCTACTTATATAATTGCCTTATTCTGTCTGTGTGAAGTTCACGGATAGATTTTGGTCATCAACGCGCGCATCATCATTATGATCATTATCATTATCTAATGATAATTATTTATTTTTATATATAATTGCCTTATTCTGTCTGTGTGAAGTTCACTGTGTGGAGTTCACGGATAGATTTTGGTCAGAATGGATAAAATAAAAAAAGTGTCAAGGGATGGGAATCGAACCCACGACCTTCCGCTTACCGGGCAGATGCCATGACCACTAGGCTACCTAGGACGACGATAGGTTATTTTAAATTATATTCAAAATTTTATTAATAATAGTTCGCTTACTAATTAGAATACTTGATCTAAATCGAAATATTTATAGACGCTCGCTCGATTTGAAGATTTATATCGTAACTAATCTGACTGTAAAGTTTGGAGCGGGACGTTTCACAAGAGTGACATCCACGGCGCCAATTTATAATTGTAACGAATAGTGTTTGAATAAAACATTTAATCGGGTAAACCCGGGCGTTGCCCGGGTCATTCGTCTAGTATTATAATAACAGCCCAATACAATAGTAGATCGGTCTGGTAGATTAAACTGGAGAAACCGCTAGGAAGGTTCACTACTGATGAGCCAGGCCCTTCCAACATTTTTTTCCTATAGCAGGAAGGACAGAAGGTTGAGGTATTTATTTTGTAAATAGTCTCTCAATGCTAAATAGTTTAAAACATTTACATGGTATGTTTTGGCCAGCTTTCAAGTACATATCGTTTCGGTGATTATAGCCATTGTAACATGAGAATAGCAGATAACTCATTCACATACTAAGAATATGTAAATTGGATAGTTCGTGTGATATAAGACATGCTAGCCGAGATCGCTTAAAGAAGATATATTGAAGGTAGTAGACAGGACCAAGTGTACCAAGTGAAGAGAGAAACCAAGAGGTCATCATACTATGGTTTGATCATCTTGGAAGAAGCTGAACACCTCTATCTTGGGATTTTCTCACCCGTAAAGACCATAATGGCAACAATTATGATAAAAAAAAATTCTAATATAGCAAAAACTGGTAATACAATTCTGGGAACCATAATGGTAACAATTCTGATAATAAATGCTAATTACAAAAGCTGGTAACAAAATTTTGGGAACCATAATGGTAACAATTCTGATAATAAATGCTAATTACAAAAGCTGGTAACAAAATTTTGGGAATCATAATGGTAACAATTCTGATAACAAATGCTAATTACAAAAGCTGGTAGCACAATTTTGGGAACCATAATGGTAACAATTCTGATAACAAATGCTAAAAACAAAAGCTGGTAGCACAATTTTGGGAACCATATTGGTAACAATTCTGATAACAAATGCTAAAAACAAAAGCTGGTAACAAAATTTTGGGAACCATAATGGTAACAATTCTGATAACAAATGCTAATAACAAAAGCTGGTAACAAAATTTTGGGAACCATAATGGTAACAATTCTGATAACAAATGCTAATTACAAAAGCTGGTAGCACAATTTTGGGAACCATAATGGTAACAATTCTGATAACAAATGCTAAAAACAAAAGCTGGTAGCACAATTTTGGGAACCATATTGGTAACAATTCTGATAACAAATGCTAAAAACAAAAGCTGGTAACAAAATTTTGGGAACCATAATGGTAACAATTCTGATAATAAATGCTAATAACAAAAGCTGGTAACAAAATTTTGGGAACCATAATGGTAACAATTCTGATAATAAATGCTAATAACAAAAGCTGGTAGCACAATTTTGGGAACCATAATGGTAACAATTCTGATAATAAATGCTAATTACAAAAGCTGGTAACAATATTGGCTGCCATGAATGGAAAATGGTAATAAAAATTCTGGTAACAAACGTAAGTAACAGATACTAATACCAAAGCTGGTAAAACAACGTCGCTAAAAAAAAAAAAGAAGAAGAGGATATAGCTACTTACAACATCCCATCTTCTCATCCTCGCCGTATTTCCCCGGACAATCCCTGTGGCCGTCACAGAGCGTGTAGCGGGGGATACACGTGCCGTCGTAGCACTGGAACGTCGTGTTGGGGTTGCACGAACCTATACACGGATAGATTTAAGACAAAGTCAGAGGTCAGTCAGCTGACTTTACCTTTGCAGGAACCCTCGTCTGACTTGTCATGACAGTCATAGATGAGGTCGCACACCTGGGATTTCTTGATGCACTGGCCGTTGTGGCACTGGTACTCGTCGACCCGGCATTCGTGATGGGCTACACAGACAGACACTGACCTCTGTCATCCCGCACAACTTTGGCATATCTTCAATTTATTAAAATGATGCATTAGTCCTTGACGTATGCACGAAGGAACGTGTGGCCACTAGACATACATCGGAATTGGAGGGTGTTGTTGGGTGCTGCGCTGCCTGGAGTACAGGAGCTCCATCTATGCTTCCTTTCTTCCTGTGGTGAATCTGTATAAGACCGGTGGTCTTAAAAAAGCTTTGTGTGTGTAATATGATGCATTAGCGCGCAATCTGTTAAGTCTATAAAGTCCCTTATTCTAGGAAAGTAAAATTCCAACCTGGCGTATCCACGTGACGGAGAATGGACAACGTCCTAGAGCTAAGGCTAAGCCAGGAGACCAGGATCCATCCTGATATGGACACTGACTTATCCTTTAAGTTGGAAACTCTTTATAAAGAGCGTATGTTTGAACCACTATTAGGTCAATGGCATATGAAAGTGAGAGGCAAAGAAAAAACACATCATCGCATTATTTTTACCACGTAAATCCTCAATGAATGGAACAAATGGACCAAGGCAACTACACTCATGGACAAAACTTAAGGAAGTGGAATGTCTTTGATATCGCCGTTCGGCTTTTTTTTTTTTTTTTTTTTGGGAGATAGAGGCAATTTTGTTAACACTTGGTTATGTCGTGTGTCTTCAATAAAGGTCACAGTAATATATTTCAGAGTTATTGTCTGAATCCCAATATACATGCTAAAAGGTACAACTTCCTTAAGTTTTGTCCATGAGTGTGAGTGTTAGTGTTGCTTTATAGGAGTCTGATTGAGGACGCTGTACACCAGTCTTAATACTGATTGGCTCTGTGAAATATATATTTTTAATAACTTTCACAAGTATACATACGCATGTATACGTATATAAAGTTGTGGGAGGATGGTATCCATGTACCAAAAAAGGCACCTCTACAGATAAAATGCATTAAAACAATGTCTTTTTTGTTTATTACCCCACTACATAACGTAATGGCAGTGATAAAGCTATAACACCAGTTACGACAAATTCAGACAACAACCAACAACCTGTATACCATGGTTTCGAGCTATGGCCTTCATCAGTACAGGGACGGCTTCGATTTTTAACGGGAGAGATGCCTCTTTCTGTACTTATACATGTGTGAAAGTTTGCAGCTTGCCGTCTTGTATTAGATATCGGGCTTATTGAAGAGACTTGGCTTGAAAACTCCACTTTTAAATTTGAATGAAAGAAATCCAATTTGTAGCCTTCTCTCTATTCGTGGTTTACCCCCATCAATCTGTGAGGGAATACATTCCGTGTGTAGACGTGTAGAGGAGGTTGTAGACGCACTCACCGCACTTGGCCTCGTCCGAGCCATCTCCACAGTCGTCCTTGTAGTCGCAGTAGGCGTCGATAGCAACGCAGCGTCCGTTGGCACAACGGAAACTGCTGACCATGCACTCCTTGCCTGGGCGTGGTTTCAGTTAGTGGGCGTGGTTAGTAATAAGTAGGCGGGGTGTCTGGTTAGTGGGCGTAGTTATAAATAAGTAGGCGTGGTCACCAGTTAGTGGGCGTGGTCGCTTTTAGCGGGCGTGGTTAAAAATAAGTGGGCATGGTCATTGATTAGTGGACGTTGTCACTGTTTGGTGGGTGTGTCACTGGTTAGTGAGCGTGGTTACTGCTTGGTAGGCGTGGTCACTGTTCGGTGGGTGTGTCACTGGTTAGTAGGCGTGATTATAAATAAGTGGGCGTGGTCGATGTTTAGTGGGCGTGGTTAAAAATAAGTGGACATGGTGACTGATTAGTGGACGTGGTCACTGTTTGGTGGGTGTGTCACTTGTTAGTGGGCGTGGTTACTACTTGGTAGGCGTGGTCACTGTTCGGTGGGTGTGTCACTGGTTAGTAGGCGTGATTAGAAATAAGTGGGCAGTGATCACTAACTGGTAGAAGTAATCAGATGCTAGTAGCTTTGATATAAGTGAGTGACTGTAGCTAGCGGTAAGTGGGCGTTGCTATGAAAATTTTGGGCCTGGCTATAATATAGTATAAGGGGACTAGCAGTTAATCGGAGTAGAGATATCTGTGAGTGTATAGCGCCCATCACAGCTAATGTCTATCACTTAACGAGTGTGGCTAACAGTTAGTGGGCGTGGCCATCAGTCAGTAGTTGGGACTCACTGCATGTGTCTTCGTCGCTTCCATCGCGACAGTCCTCCTTGCCGTCGCACACGAAGAGCGTGGAGATGACCTCCTTGTTGCGGCAGGTGTAGTGACGCTCGGCGATGACGTTGGTGGGTGTAGTGGCGGTGGCTTCCACCTCGGCGTGGAGCGGGGAGGTCTCCTCCACCGTCACTGGGAACACCGCTGGTCTCACAGCTACACTGAATTGGAAAGCCAACTATAATAATAAAATTTCTAGAACTAGCTCAATTTGATATGAAGCAATATCATGCCATCTATACCTGACAATTGAAACTATTTAGATCGCGAAATTGTTATAAAAGAGGCTAAAACCGTCCACCAGCTGTGAAATGGGGCTTGACAGACCAATCAGGAAGAAGAAGCCCATCTGGCCAGCAGTAAAGTCGTGGCTCCCCGTTGTTGACGGCGGCTGTTGGTAGACCCTCCCTATATGCTACTTACTTTGTTATCCTTAATTTCACGAAGGTAAATAAAGAGGATTCTAATAGAGATCCTTACCCATGTGCTTATGCGTGGTCTATAAGACTTAGTCAAGAAGGCGTAGTAAGTAGGCGTGGTCAACAAGAAACGGTCAAGAAGGCGCAGTAAGTAGGCGTGGTCAAAAAGGCATATTAAGTAGGCGTGGTCAATAAGGCGTAGTAAGTAGGCGTGGTCAGCAATACACGGTCAAGTAAGCCTAGTAAGTAGGCGTGGTCAAGTAAGCATAGTAAGTAGGCGTGGTCAAGTAAGCATAGTAAGTAGGCGTGTCTTACTCGGTAGGTTGGAGCCAGTCTTGCAGATGTAGGAGTAGATGGCCGATAGAGTCTCCTTATCGGAAGAACTCTTGTAGTCCCACTCGATGCCGTCCCCCATGGGCAGGGTCAGCTTGCTCACGGAGCAGGGGATGTCCTGCCAGTGGGCAGTGGAGTGGCCACTGTCCACCCTCAGCATGGTACAGTCCTGGAAGGCCCCGCCGTCGGGCTGAGTATGCTGGCTCGCTCCGGCGTACGCCCTGTGCACCGACCCAGGTAGAATCCTTCATTGGTCGATAGCTAGGGCTCTTGTTTAAGTACTTTATTGATTAAATATTGTTACCCATCGAGAAGAATACAGTACAATAAATCTTATATTTCAAGTCGATAAAACATTTTTATAGTGATAAAATCCAATCTATATTATAATTAATTATATCTTTTAATTTAAAGTTTCAATCTCTATATATAAAACCAATGAAATTTTAAGGGATTTTTTATCAAAAATTGGCGCTGTTGAAGACTCTAGCTGTCATTGTGGCAACGAATTCCAGGACTCGAGACACCTACTGCTGGAATGCCCACTCTTCTTCACCGCTAGACAACAGACTATAAATAATGTTGTAGATCTATATCAATTTGTAAATAGCAGAGAGAATTATCATAGGTTTAACTATTTTTGTAGATATATTTGTGATTCTCTTTCAAACCTGAAAGGTTCAGGTTCCTAATAAATATTATTGTTTCTCTTTTTATTTTTGATTACTTTTTTTGTATAATATGCTTAAAACTGTTTCTGTTTAAAAAATGTAAATCAACGCAATTATCCCTAGCCGGGATATCACGTTTTGTGTGTTGAAATAAAAATATAACCCGGATTCTCCTGGAGCTACACGTATCAAAGTCGCTAACTTTTCGGTTCGGTTTTTGCCACTTAACATTCTATTTCATGGTCCTAATTCTAAAAACCATATTGATATTAAACTTTATTATTGATATATTTTTCATATTATAAGGATCTGGCCGTTGATATTTCCTATAGAGGTGAAACACACTCTACCTACCATGATTTCTATCATAAGTTCAATAATCACCTGGAGAGCAGTAAATTATCAAAAGCAGAAAATCGTGAGATCAAGAGATGAGTTTCTTGTAAGGTTTTTTATATAATTATCCGAGCTTTCGAACATTACACACCTCTTCTACAAGAATAAAAAATGAGATCTCGTATAAGAGAATAAATTGTTATATATACGCTATGATTATCGAGACATATAACATGTATGAAAAAACTCAGATTCCTATTGATGAATAAATGTTCAAATGACAAGTTTCAGGGGAGGTACCATGAGACCATCTTTGAAGTGAAAATTCGAAACTATTATAGACGCTTCTTTATACAATTAAATAATTTCTACTGCCCTTACTGTAAGGGCTTTAAAATTGTTTAATTTTTTAAAAGAATCATACGTGTCTATAATAGTTTCGAATTTTCCTACTGCTACTCTTTTTGTGTTGTTTTTCATGCTTCCCTCTTTCTCTTTCTTGTTTTTTTTTTCTTTTTTTTTTCTTTTTCTTCTGTCTATATCGTTGTTTCCTTTGTCTCACTGCTTTGTTCTTATGCATACCTCTGGTGAATCCTGTATAGGGTCAGTGACCCTAAATAAAGGCTTTTTGTTGTTGTTGTTGTTGTTTCGAATTTTCATAACAGATGGCGCGCTAATGCATCATAATCTTAGAAGCACATAAGCTTTCGAACATGTGTATTTTTTTCAATAGGTGTGAAGACTAGGTACCATGCGTACTAAGAAGAAGTTCGGGCATCCCTACCATCACTACAAAGGTTCTTAAGTATTTTAAGGATATATCCAGGATATAAAACATAAAGTAGCGGGAGAATGGTATCCATGTACTGAAAGAGACACCTCTCCTGTTAACGACGAAAAAAGCATTTTCGGTTCATTACCCAGTACAGAATGTTATGATGATAAAGAATAAGCCACAACACCAGTTTTGACAAATTCAGACAAAAAGCCTAACTGTATACCATGGTTTCAGGCTTTAGCCTTCATCAGTATACAGAAGCGGCTTCGAATTCACAACAAGATACGAGAGAAATTATGAAACCGGTCGAATTTGCCAACAATGTTGTTTAAAACTTGTTGGAGAGTAACGTCGCACGTCAGCCGTTGCTTAGCAACGCCACCTTCCTACCAGACCACGTGACCTGGCGCCACTCCGACCGGCCGTACCTGTAAAATTCTTTAGTTTGCTTTTGTTGTCTGCCACTGCGCTTGCCTTTCTTGACTCTCTTTGTTTTCCTTGTCATCTTAATATAATATGATTGTTAATTAAACAATACTTTCTGAGATCCAGCCTCTGATTCTCTTACAAAACTGATGTGTAGCGAGACAGTCCGCATTTTCGAACCAGAATACAACATAAATATACGGGAAAATATTATGCACGTACCAAAAGAAGCGCCTTTCCTTTAAATATGCATTAAAATACAATACATTATTACAAATGACAAAATTTAAGACGCGAATGTTTCTTTTTACAAATAAATCAAACTTCTACTGTCCTTACTGCGATGAAAAAATATTGGAAGGGCTTGGCTCATCATTAGTGAACCCTCCCAGCAGTTTCGCTAATTTAATCTACCAGGCCACTTCTTTAGAGCTCTAATACTGAATTGGATCATTCTGTTTGTATATGTCTTACTGAAGAGTAGAATCTTAGAAAAGGTATTTAAGCAAGCTATGTACATAAGCTTTAAGGACAGTAGAATTACATTTAAATATTTGCATCGAGCAATGCTCTTCCCCAAACAATAAGGACAAGTTAGCATAAATTAATAAAAGCAATTTATTTGTGAAAAGAAACATTCGCCTCTTAATGTCTTCATATATTGCTTTGTATTAAAGTTTATATTCACATATATGAACGTTGGAATGTATGGCTAGGGTGATACATTGAGTTTATAAAACGACATTTGAAAATTATCCCGCATGTGTTTCTTTTAAACGAAAAATCGAAATTTATTTTTAACGAGAAATACCGATTCTTTCTAACCTTAGAGATGAGGTTTCTTCAGAATCTTAGAAAAAGGTATTTAAGCAAGCTATGTACATAAGCTTTTTGGACGGTAGAATTACAATATACATTATTGTAAATAAAGAAGCTATTCTCTCGACTTGTATATATTTTTCTATAGCAAATAGGTGGATATTATCATTGTCACAATACATTATTGACGGGAGAGGTGCTTTTATAAGTAGGTGGGAGAGGTGCTTTTATAAGTAGGTGGGAGAGGTGCTTTTATAAGTAGGTGGGAGAGGTGCTTTTATAAGTAGATATCCATGATAAAGTTATGGGTATGGAAGGAATGCCATGTTACCAGTCTGTGAAGATCATAGGATTCCCATCGCTCCAACGGTAGACGCCTTCCTTCATCTCATCATTCAGTCCTGCGAACCCCAGGTTTATCCTAACAGGTCATGAAGAAAACTAAAGGTAGAGATAGATAAGGTAGACAGTGTAATTATAAGCAACTTCTTATCTTGTAATCGAATACTACATATATGTCATAATTTGTATATAATTAAATGCAACCCCGACCCACTATGTATGTACCATGTATGATTTTCAAAGATTTAATAAAAGAATAAGGTAACTGGAGGAAAGAAAGTAACAAAAGACATAGGAAGTAAATCTAGAGGAGAACATATTTATTAATAACGTCGCAGTTAACCTTCTGACCCCGGGTCCCTGCGAGCTAAGTTTAAACCAACACTTCCTGGAAAAACAGGACGTATCTAGTGACCGCAGAAGTTATATTCGTCAAGATGCACACAATACTTCCTGACAAAGCAGGACGTATTTTGATAACGCGGAAGTAAATAACACTCGACACTTCCTGTCAGGCAGACCATATCTTTCATCAAGGAGAGCCGCGGGCCAATCAGAAGACAGCACCTTAAGTAGGTCAACCAATAGGAAAAGATCATGTGACATCTCTCGACCAATCAGAAGACAGCACCTTAAGTAGGTCAACCAATAGGAAAAGATCATGTGACATCTCTCGACCAATCAGAGAGAAACTGAGTCTTGGTGTTAAATCGAAAAGCAAGAATGGTCAGTTACGTTTTCGCTCTCATAGGAACAACACCTACAGTTGTTCAGTGGCTCTCGCCGAGTTCGGACAGTTGCTCCTTCGCTTCCAACAAGGTAACATCTACTCTAGAGATCTCTCTCCCTCCGCTCATTTCATCTAAATCCCATCATCGCCATGTGATCAACTAATTAATAAGTCAAATCGCTCAACTCTTCTCAAGCTTTCTTCCCTCCAACCCAGTTGCCTTTTATTTTCAAACTCAATCACGTGTCCTGATTATTCCTAACTGTATGCTGCAACTTCCACTCAAACGGCTGCGCTTCAACCAAATCTCACCATTCGCATCCAACAACAAGAAACCCCGCAACGATATTGCCACAGAACGGTTAAGTCGACAGAATTCTACAACAGTGTAATACAACAAATATTGCAGTGTAATAACATTTGCATCATATTACACAGAGTCGACAGGATTCTACAACAGTGTAATACATCAAATATTATAGTGTAATAACATTTGCACCATATTACATAAAGTCGACAGGATAAAGATTATAGAGCTTAATCAGGATAAAGATGGAAATTAGTCCAGGCGCCAGCAAAACAAAAGGCAATGACAAACCAAGAGAGAACAAACTGGCAACGAGCGGAAAGAAACTGACAACGAACGAAGCGACAAGACACACCCTGGCGACGGTAATTTTAGAACTGACCGCCGCGCTACAAGGGGCAAGATCCACGCAACTGGAAACGGTCTTCCGGAGCGCCACCCACGGGGCAACCGCCGCCCGCACCGCCGGTACGTGTCCGAACAACCTGACGCCCACCGAAGAGTCGCCACCCGCCATGCCGTACCCGTGCACCCGGAAGCAGTCCACGCGACACGGGCCCAGTGTACCGACAACGCGGTCCACTCGAATGGAAGCAGTACAAATGACTAAATTTCCCTTTCAATTGCGCGGACAGTGCAAGCGGTCCCGATCCGGTCCAACAGATATTCCAAGCCAGCCACACCAAGCCGAAGACGCCACAGTGGAGACCTTTCGAGATTAAGGTAGGCAATCCACCCAATGACACCATCAAATTGACTTTGGACTTGTATCTGACCCAGGACCTACCATGTACCTTTCTAATTGAACCAGACGCAGGTTCGAACATATTGCCGTATCATTTATACAATAGATTAAAAGCACAACTTCCCAACTTAAGTATTAAAAAACCTTCCCTTGATCTATCCACCCTAAATAGTTTTACGAAAATAATAGGACATTTAACTTTCCCTCTGACAATAGGCCAAATAACCCGTAGAGAGAACTTCCACGT
The DNA here is from genome assembly GCA_030710605.1 of Cordylochernes scorpioides. NCBI lineage: Eukaryota > Metazoa > Arthropoda > Arachnida > Pseudoscorpiones > Chernetidae > Cordylochernes > Cordylochernes scorpioides. The sequence continues at coordinate 52,944,630 of CP092884.1, forward strand.
GGTAAATGCATCCTTGCCATTTGGAGTTCTTACCTTAAAAACCCTTTATCAGTATAAATTAAAACTAAATTATAATCGCGGCACTATTTTCCAACTTGGCGTCCCATTGTCTAATACTATCTACCACTTTAAACATGTGTCAAATGAATGCAAGCACGGGCTAGGCCAAAACCTGTCCCAAAGGACTCGCACAGCACCCAAAGCTTTCACACATGGAAACCCTTGCCTGCATTCATTGCCCAAACCCCAAATATTTACATGCCATCATCCTAATCTCACACCACGCAACTTTTCACTCAACCCAATTGCCAATACTTTATACCCACCACATGTAAAGTCACCACGACTTCAACCTACAATTCCAATAATGCCCAAAAAAGTGTCCGTACACCGACACAGCTCACCCACTTACCACACAAAATCCACACATGACCATACTTCGCCACACCATAATTACGCAAATGTACCTCACAACATACACGCACCCATACGTCACCACGCAACAAACACGCACAACCCGCACAACAAACGCAACACGTCCGCCAAAAGACAACAACAACGACAAACAAGCGCATGCACAACCGTTAAGAATAATACAATCATCCCGTCTACACAAAACATAGAAAAAATTCACGCCACCAAACAACCACATAATCGAAAAACATTGCGATCTTTCCTAAAAGCTGTGAACGCCTATAAAGAGTTCATTCCGGACCACGCCCGCTTGCGGACGCCACTTATCAACCTTCTAAAAAAGGATGTCATGTGGGTCTGGGATGACGAATGCCAGAAAGCGTTCACTAACCTGAAGGAAAACCTTACCACACACCCCACATTACACCTTTACCAGGAAGGTCTGCCATGCCAGGTGTACTGTAACACCTCAACATTCAGCATTACAGGCGTTCTTAAACAAGTCTACCCTGATGGGAAGACATACACCGTTCAACATTTCAGCCGATCTCTGCGTAGTCACGAGCGAAATTATTCAGACTTGGAACTACAATGCCTAGCCATTGTGGAAAGTGTGGATAATTTCCGCACCTGTCTAAATGGCAGAAAGTTTACAATATTTTCTGACCATCCCGCATTGCAGTGGTTGAAAGAGATCAAAGCTCCGTCAGGCAGATTGTTTCGATGGAGGTTAAGATTGTCAAGATACGAATATGAGGTCCGTAGCATAAATGGAGTACAACAATATGAAACGGGCGTTGGAACTCGTATCCCATTTTGTGGCTTTCTAGATGCGCCACTCATACAGAGCCAACAGTCTTCTCCACCGAGAAAATCTCGCGTGACTATAGATCACAATAAACTGCGCACCGTCTCCCGAAAAGGAGTACTTAAAACTATAGTCCCAAGTTCACTTACAACCAGACTTCTTAAGTCCGTACACACTCAACACCACCATCCAAACATCTCCAAGATGACGAGGCTCATCTCAGCACAATATTATTGGCAGAACATGACACAAGACATCGCAAAACAGGTAAAAACCTGCCCCACCTGCCGATTCGCTAGAAGAATCGATGAATACAACCAACCTTCACGTAAAAATACCGACACAGGCCCCAAAGCAAAACAGAATTCGTACATAAAGCACAGCGTACACACAACACAAACAATGCCAAAATTACCACATCCACGTCAGAGAAACGATCACACATCTCAACCTAAACCAATTACCGCCGACATATCTCTAATAAAACCATTGACGATCAAACAGGAGAACTGTAAACCTGACAACCAGCTCAATCATATCACACCACTCCCTAAAGATATCAAACAGGAAAACTACGAACCTACCAATCATTCAAATTCTACAATTAATAAGGTTCAAGCAAATATTTCAGAGTCCCCAGTTACAAAAATGTGGACGAACATGGGACAATACCCTATTTTTCATCTGATTTTCATCCTTTGTTTGTTAATTCTACCATACAAATGTATACCAATTTTATTCCTTAACTATTTATTTATCTATACTATGCCCGCTCAGAAAATCTTCGAACTACAAGAGGTAGTTTTTAATTTTGGACAAGCAGTTCTTCATTGTGGACAAACATTTATAAAACTTCTCATAATTTTAGGAACCATCTTCGCAAAAAATCTAAATAAACTCCGAAAAGATAGCAGTAACTGAAAGATGACCAACCAGTGTCGGAGAAATCACGCTCCAAAAACAAGATCTGAGCCGCACCAAAAATAAATAGACGGCAGGAAATGGGAATTTTGAGACACCGCGACAGGGAGTGTAGTCCGCGACGATAAATCCGGCCTATGCAAACAAAACGGAACGCCTCGTCCGATCTCCAATTTCATTCCCTCTCTTTTGCCCGACACACCCCACTTCCGTATCTCTAATTACAATGAGAAGGTCCCCTATTGAGGTCAACTGGGAACCTCGCTATGCCACCGATTTTTGATTCCAGTTCGAGTCTACATATCGATTTTTACCACCCAATTCCACATCCACGAGACAACACATAGAATTCACACACACATTTCTTACACAACCGACTTCTAACATTTTTTCACAACACACACACAAAGATAAAAAATTACACATAAAGGTTATATAGATTTCCATGTCTCCTGTACACACAGCATAAACGCACTTGAGGGCTAGAATCACGTTTTTCACCTAAGTGTCGCTACAGATAAGACAAAAAATTTATAGGGCATAATTGAGAAAGTAAAACATTTATAGGGCAAAATGGAGCAACCAATACATGTAGATCAGGGCATGTAGATACCAAAGGGTTCCAACCAATACACCTTATTTTTCATATCAATCATTTTCATTATTTTCTCTCAATTAAAATTTAAATATTTAATCAATTTATCAATTTATTCAACTTATTACCACTTTTAATCCTTAATTATCATTTTTTTTTCCAATTAGTTTATATTATCATTTTTATTTATCAATTATCATTCTATTTACCACTTAGCTTAAACTGCCACAACTCAATTATCAACGAAAACTCATTGGTTTTCGATTAAACTAAAAACATTAAATCACCCTTTGTTGTTGAAACCTTTTTATTTTTCATTTTTCTTTTTTTCCAAACACTCAACTTTGATTTCGCTCAACCACTTTTATTTTTATTTGATTTCAAAATACCTTATGAAATTTTATTTTTATTTTGATTTCTCACAAGCCCTAATAAAATTCCCTCGGTTTCCATTCCCAATCTCGAGCTAGAATAATGGTTAGGCATTTTTCCTTTTTTTTTTCTCACCATTCAACCAAGCACTCAACTTTGATTTCGCTCAAAAAACTTTTATTTTATTTTTATTTTTGATTTCTCAAAAGACCTAATAGAATTCCTTCGATTTCATTCCCAATCTCGAATAGAATATGGTTAGGCATTTTTCCTTTTTTTTTTTTTCTCACCATTCAACCAAGCACTCAACTTTGATTTCGCTCAAAAAACTTTTATTTTATTTTTATTTTTGATTTCTCAAAAGACCTAATAGAATTCCTTCGATTTCATTCCCAATCTCGAATAGAATATGGTTAGGCATTTTTCCTTTTTTTTTCACCATTCAACCAAGCACTCAACTTTGATTTCGCTCAAAAAACTTTTATTTTATTTTATTTTGATTTCAAAAGACCTTATGAAATTCCCTCGAATTCTTTTCCAAATTCGAGCAAAAAAAGTAACTAGGCATTTTCCCTTATCACCATGCAACAAAACAATTTTTCTTTTTCAACCAAAAACATTCAATTTTGATTTCATTCAACTATTTTTATATTGTTTTTATTTTGATTTCAAAAACCTTAATAGAACTCCCGCGAATTCATTTCTTAACTCGAGTAGAATTCGTTTAGGCGCATTTTCCTTTTTTTTTTTTGCCCACTATGTACCATAACATTCATTGATTTCTTACAATTAAAAAATTTTTGATATCTATTAATTATACTCAACCTATATCATCAACACCATTCTATATTACTTATTATATCGCCACCAATGCTTGTATATAGACTCAATACCCACAACTAATTTTCCCACAAAATTATTTTTCACTTTACAGAATTCTCTCAGGCTAACCCCTTCTTGAATTCTTCACATGTAGGGGGCGCATCTGTCATAATTTGTATATAATTAAATGCAACCCCGACCCACTATGTATGTACCATGTATGATTTTCAAAGATTTAATAAAAGAATAAGGTAACTGGAGGAAAGAAAGTAACAAAAGACATAGGAAGTAAATCTAGAGGAGAACATATTTATTAATAACGTCGCAGTTAACCTTCTGACCCCGGGTCCCTGCGAGCTAAGTTTAAACCAACACTTCCTGGAAAAACATGACGTATCTAGTGACCGCAGAAGTTATATTCGTCAAGATGCACACAATACTTCCTGACAAAGCAGGACGTATTTTGATAACGCGGAAGTAAATAACACTCGACACTTCCTGTCAGGCAGACCATATCTTTCATCAAGGAGAGCCGCGGGCCAATCAGAAGACAGCACCTTAAGTAGGTCAACCAATAGGAAAAGATCATGTGACATCTCTCGACCAATCAGAAGACAGCACCTTAAGTAGGTCAACCAATAGGAAAAGATCATGTGACATCTCTCGACCAATCAGAGAGAAACTGAGTCTTGGTGTTAAATCGAAAAGCAAGAATGGTCAGTTACGTTTTGGCTCTCATAGGAACAACACCTACAGTTGTTCAGTGGCTCTCGCCGAGTTCGGACAGTTGCTCCTTCGCTTCCAACAAGGTAACATCTACTCTAGAGATCTCTCTCCCTCCGCTCATTTCATCTAAATCCCATCATCGCCATGTGATCAACTAATTAATAAGTCAAATCGCTCAACTCTTCTCAAGCTTTCTTCCCTCCAACCCAGTTGCCTTTTATTTTCAAACTCAATCACGTGTCCTGATTATTCCTAACTGTATGCTGCAACTTCCACTCAAACGGCTGCGCTTCAACCAAATCTCACCATTCGCATCCAACAACAAGAAACCCCGCAACGATATTGCCACAGAACGGTTAAGTCGACAGAATTCTACAACAGTGTAATACAACAAATATTGCAGTGTAATAACATTTGCATCATATTACACAGAGTCGACAGGATTCTACAACAGTGTAATACATCAAATATTATAGTGTAATAACATTTGCACCATATTACATATATGCATTATGGCTGTGCACTATTATCATAAATGTATACTAAACTTTAACTTAATATAAGAATATTAGCCAAAAAAAATCATTTTTATTGTGATCAATCAAGAAAACGCAATCATAGACGCGTTTCGGATTGTTGGCCCTCATCACGGGTAGTGTGAGCTGGACCTCAACAACGCAACAAAATGTTCGAAGAGATTTTTTTTTTACAAATAGAGCGAAATATCCACCGGTTTTATTTTACAATTCATACAAATTTACATATGGTTACCTTTGTTAGTTGTGGGAGAAAGAAATAGCGGTCAACACTCCCAACTAAACATAGTTGTGATTAAATGAAAATCTATAGGCGAAAATTTTGCCGGGTGGATGCCGATCTATAGAAAGAAAGAACACCCCTCCCGTCAAAATGTATGTTTAAACTAAGCGCCATCTATTGTCCGTCTCTACAAACTAGCGGCCTCGGGTCAGTGACAAAGCCACAGCAACAGCTTCAGCAAACTGAGAAGTGTTCACCTGGAGACCATGGTTTCGGGCTAATGGCCTTCGTCAGTCCTGGTTTCAATTCCGGTCTTGAGATCCGCGTAATGGATTCGAGAAAGCCTCAGAATTAACCAAATAGGTGTTTAGCTGGGTACGTGACTAGGTCAACTCTCTAGCCCAAATATACACTCGTGGATAAAACTTAAGGAAGTTGTACCTTTCAGCATGTATATCAGGATTGAGATAATATGTCTGAAAGATATTACAGTGACCTTAATTGAAGACACACGAGATAACCAATATACACTCATGGACAAAACTTAAGGAAGTTGTACCTTTTAGCATAAATATCGGGATTTAGACAATAACTCTGAAAGATATTACAGTGACCTTTGTTGAAGACACACGAGATAACCAATATACACTCATGGACAAAACTTAAGGAAGTTGTACCTTTTAGCATAAATATCGGGATTTAGACAATAACTCTGAAAGATATTACAGTGACCTTTGTTGAAGACACACGAGATAACCAATATACACTCATGGACAAAACTTAAGGAAGTTGTACCTTTCAGCATTTATATCAGGATTCAGATAATATGTCTGAAAGATATTACAGTGACCTTTATTGAAGACGCGCGAGATAACCAAGTGTGAACAAAATTGTCTCTGTCTCCTTCAAGAAAAAAAAATAAAATTATAATAACAGACGATTGGCGACATGAAAGACTTACCACTTCCTTAAGTTTTGGTCATAAGTGTATATGTACTTACCGATGTAGAGGCTCTTGTGATGGGCATTCCAGAAATTGGTGAGGAAGAAGTGGATGACGGCCATTTCCCGTTCATCCAAGATGGAGACAAGATGTCCCTTGTTCTCCTTGCCTTTAGCCACACACAGAGCTTCGGCATCGTACCATGGCATGGCCTCGGCTTCTTGGAAATAGGCGTAGCAATGGTCCTTGTAGAATTTCCAAGGTGGATCGCAGGCAGCCTGGTCTGTAATCACATTACATAACATCGATGTTATTACATGGAGTCGATGGAGGAATGGTTTATACCGTCGATTCTTGACAGCTACGACTCGGGATCAAATCCCGCATTGAAGACTTTTTTTTTACGAAAAAAAAAAACATTTGCCTCAATGGAAACCCCGATTTATGTGTCCCATGCGGGATTCTATCCCGTATCATGGCTGTAGTAAAAACTGCGACGGTTTATACCACCGAGAGAAGAAGGCACTGTAGGTACTTACATTCGAAGTTCATGCCGATAAGTTCCTCGGCGCCCTTGAACTTCTGGGCGCGATAGATGAGGGAGAATCCACGTCCTGCCGACTCTGCGTCGGACGAGAACTCAATCAGGACCTCGTTCCAGCTGGAGACGACGTGGGCAGGAGGGCGCCGGGCGTTACAGTAGCGGCCGAGTAGATTAATGCGCTGGTTGGACGCCCCGTCGTAGAAGTCTACGTAATCGTAGAGACAGCTGTCCCCTCCTGGCACGTCGAAGTCGTCGAAGGAGACGTTGATGAAATGGTTGGGAAGGGCCTTGATGAGCCATCGGCAGCGGTGGTTGTGCTCGTAGGACAGCGGGTAGCCGATAGACATGATGTGACCGCAGGGCTCGGCCTCGCAGGTCTTCAGCTCGGAGCACTGGAAGTCCCCCATACCACAGCCTGGACAGTCTGTAGCACAACGTTGGGGTGGGAACAAGGTCTTATATCGGGACAGTCTGTAGCACAACGTTTGGGTCGGAAAAAGGTCTTATATCGGGGTAGCTTGTACCATATAGCAAATAGTGTATAAAGAAAGATCTGAGACACCTATGATAGTGATAAACTCTACTGAATATTTCTTTCTTTCACTGCTGTTTACAGGATGATGATGGTAAAAACTCTATAAAAATGGCTTAGAACCTCTATCAATTCCTGGGACGAACAAGAGTTACCATTAAGACAGCATCAACTTCTAGAACGTATAAAAGTTACAGAAATATTTGTAGACAGTAGAAAATTCCTGTAATATACAGAAGTTACCATCAACATTTGTAGACAGTAGCAAATTTCTGGAACATAAAGGAATTACTAATAGGATTTGTAGAGATTATAAAACTTCTGGAAAGCATAATTAATATATCAACATTTGTAGACAGTAACAAATTTCTGGAACGTATAAAAGCTACCGTTAACATTTGTAGAGAGCAGCAAATGCCTGGAAGGTACAAGAATTGCCACCAAGGTTTGTAGACAGCAGAAAACCCCCGAAACGTATAAACGTTCCCCATCACCCAGTGTAGACAGCCAGCCAGAACGTACCAATAAAGTTGTAGTGCAGCTTGAAGCCCCGGTAACGTGAGAGGGAGTAGCGGAAGGCTGACGTGAGACGTAAGCGGACCTCGCCGAAGGAGAAGATGGTCTTGGGGAAATGACCAGCCTGGGTGGCGGCGACCGGTCGAGAGCGGTTGTCCGGGTTGAGGAGAAGGCGGTCCCCGTCGGCGATGTCGTACACCGTGAAGGAGAGGCGGACATGGCGTCCACTAGGTGGTCGAATGGTCCATACACAATGGCGATCCTGACCATAGTAATATGGATAGTTGGGAGACTGGATTGTACCATGGTCTACTGTCATCAGTCCGCCGCACTTGCCTGCCCCACACATACTGTCTTTAAGTCGACAATACACATTTCCCTATGTAAACAAGATAGAACCTTTGTTCGTATATGCGTTCGTATATGTTCGTAGCGTATATGCTTCTTTTTAAAAAAATAAAACTATTTTTACTGCTCCCTTAATAGAATGATAAAAAATAACACAGGTTGTGGGTGTTGAACTATTGTAAAAAACAGGTAAACCATTGACAAGACGATTTTTTAAACGATGTTGTTACCGTGTTTCTTGCAGCCTAGGATTTCGAAGCGAAGACAGGGAGCTTCATCCCATTCCAGAATGGTGAGTCTGATGAATCGCGTAGCTTTTGGTTTCAGGAGGTTGAACCGAACACCTCGGTCTGGATTAAGGCTGTTTATAGGCTGATTATCGCTGTAGAAGATCTGTATTTATATGTGGTTAGCTTCATGTAGATATGTAGATAGGTAGGTAGACAGACAGACCTTCTTCTGTCCTACAGGTTCCTCCTCCGTCTCCCAGTTACTGTTGCTGCTGCTGTCGTTGGAGAATTCCAGGCGGAACCGAGTGATTCGTGCAGATTTGGAGCTGAAGACCACGTGCTGCAGGATGACTCCCGTCACACTCACCATGTCCCCCTGAACGACTTGTCAATCTCTCACTAATACCCTCATATAATTTAGACGCTAAAAACATGGCGAATGAAGACGAGTTTCTTTTATTGATGCATTAGAACAAGCTTTCGGATAAAAGCCCTTCAACAGGCGCGATAAAAAAAACGACAATATGATAGTGTCGTTTTTTATCGCGCCTGTTGAAGGGCTTTTACCCGAAAGCTTGTTCTAATGCATCAATAAAAGAAACTCGTTTTACTTCGCCATGTTTTTATCGTCTAAATTCAATCTAGGAAGAATTTTTAATCTATATTTGTAAACCCTCATATAATGTCCCCAAATAATGTTGTAGCATTACGCTAGGAAACATTTAAAAAATCGCATTTATTGCACGACTCTCTTGGCCAAAAAAAAAACTTCCTTTTATATATTCTCTACCATATCTTATTATTAAAGCGCAAAAAATGTTTGTTAGTTTGTTTGTTCCCTAACTCCTCTCTTAATATTTTATTTTATACGACAATATTTCGTATACATATTACATTTAGTCCCGGAATTATTCAGGTAACTTTATATTTTACACTTTAATAACATTTTTCATTTTTAACTTTTATTTTTTCTTTTTCAACACTTTCAACACTTTTGCAAAACTTTTATTTACAAATAAATTTGTTCATTTTAGCACCGTTTTTATTTTGTTAAGGTCATTTTTCATATTTTTTATATTTTAAGATTATCTATAATATCTAATTATCAATGCGCAAAAAAGTCTGTTTGTCTGTATATATGTTTGTTCCCTAACTACTCTCTTAATATTCTATTATTTAATATTCTTGTTGTAAGATTTAGGTACTTACAGCTTGTAGGAAGGCATGAGGACGCTGAGGATTATATGATAATAATCTTTATTATCCATTTAGTAAGAAAAACAAAGTTATGGTAGCGAACAGTTATTGAAGTATAGAGAAGAAGGTAAACAAACAGTTGTGATGATGATAGGTCCAGTGTGGCGCTAGCTGTCGTAGCATTCAGTTATCCAACAAATCCCCGGCATGAATGTGGAGACATCACGAGGTTGTAGCGTAACTTCTCAAATGTCGGCCTTGGTAGCGGCTTGGTCAGAATGTCCGCCTTCATGTCGCCAGTTGGGCAGTAGACCATTTTTATCACTGTCTTCTTCTGAAGATCCTTCAGGTGATGGATCTTGGTTGCGATGTGCTTGGTTCTAGAAGACACTTTTTCGGATGAACATATCTTGAGACATGATTGATTGTCTTGGTGGAAGTAGATTGGAGCTTTCTGTTCCAGTTCGAGATCCTTTAGCAAGTCGAGAAGCCATAACAGTTCTTGTGAGGCTTCAGCTGCGGAGATTAGTTCCGCTTCGGTGGATGAGAGAGATACGCAACCTTGTTTCCCAGTCATCCATGAGATGGGGTTTGATCCCAGTAGGAACAAGTTTCCGCTTAGTGATTTTCTGTCGGTGTTGTCGCTTGCCCATGTGGCATCACTGTATGCTTCCAGTGTGGGAGGTTTTTGGTTAGATATGCGTAGCTCGAGTTCTTTAGTAGTTTTTAGATATCTTACGATTCTTTTTGCTGCATTCCAGTCACAATTTCTAGGATTCTGGTTTCTGCTGCTGAGTATGCAGACTGGAGCTGCGATATCTGGTCTGGATACTACGCTTAGGTACAATAGTGAGCCTATCAGTTGTTGGTATTGGACGTTGTTTGGTAGAAGTTTTTCATCAGATATACCGGGATATCCGCTTTCCATGGGAGTGAAAGTAGGTTTCGCTTCTTGGAGATTGTACCTTTCAACTAATTCTTGGATTTTATTCTTTTGGCTCAGAAGGAGTTCACCTTCTCTGTTCCTTGAGATTTCTATACCAATGAATTGAGTGGGGTCTCCAAGGTTCTTTATTTCGAATTCTTTTTCGAGAGTTTTTACAGTGTTTTGGATGATTATTTCGGAATCGCTTGCAAGGAGCATGTCATCCACATATAGAATCAAGTAGATGGAATGGTTTTCTTCATTCTTGGTGAATAGGCATGGGTCTACAATGCTCTGTTTGAAGTTATTTTTAATTAGAGTGCTTGCAATTTTTGTGTTCCAAGATCTTCCGGCTTGTTTTAGACCGTAAATTGCCTTCTTTAGTTTGCAGACTTTGTTTGTTTGTTTTGTATGGAGTCCTTCTGGGAGTTCCATGTAGAGTTCTTTATCTAGGTCGCCGTGTAGGAACGCTGTCTTGACATCGAGGTGGTTCACTTTCATCCCTTTGTAGACTGATGCAGCTAGGAAGGCTCTAATTGTAGAATGCTTCACAATTGGTGCAAAGGTTTCTTCGTAGTCTCGGCCAAATTTCTGATTGAACCCTTTTGCTACGAGTCTGGCTTTGTACCGCTCTATTTCTCCTTTGGAATTGAGTTTTTGTTTATAGGTCCATTTACATCCTATGATCTTCTTGTCCTTAGGTAGAGGGGTTAGTTCCCAGACATTGTTCTTCTCAAGAGAATTTAGTTCTTCGTTCATTGCTTGTAGCCATTTTTCTCTTTCTATTTTTGGTAATTGTAGGACTTCCGAGTAGTTGGTAGGTGTCGGAATGTCTTGAGCTTCAGTTTTGTACAGCATGTAGTCATTTCTTACGGGAGGTATTCCCTTTGTTGGTCTCGTGGATCTTCTTTGTGTGACCACTTGTGTTCCTGTGCTTGTACCGGGTTGAAGGTAATCCTCGGTTTCTGAGTCCTCAAGGTTTTCGGATTGTGTTCCTGGTTCCTGACTTTCCTCTGCATTACCAATATGATTGGAGGAAGTTAGATCTGTACTTAGTACTTGTGGTGAAGTTGTTTTTGTGGAAGCGTGGTGAAACCCATTTTCTTTTTCTATAAATTTTACGGATCTGCTGATTGTGATGTTGTCTGTATCGTGCAGGATTCTGTATCCTTTGCTTCGATCATCGTATCCAAGAAAGATCCCTTCGATAACTTTGCTATCCAACTTGTTTCTTTTTATCTTGGGAATATAGGCGAAGGCTTTACATCCGAATCTTTTTAGATGCTTCAGACTGGGCTTCCTGTTGGTCCATAGTTCAAATGGAGTCTTGTCTGTAGCTTTCGAGGGTATTCGGTTGTGTAGGTAATTAGCTGTGGTAACCGCTTCCGCCCATAGAGATTGTGGGAGTCCTGAGTCAAACAGCATGCATCTTGTCATCTCCATTAGTGATCGATTTTTCCTTTCTGCTACTCCGTTCTGGGCTGGTGAGTAGGGGACTGTTAGCTGATGTTTGATTCCGCTTTGGTTCAGGAAATCTTCGACTTGTCGGTTTACGTACTCACGACCGTTGTCTGTCCGTAGGGTTTTGATATTTTTTCCAAATTCCGTGTGTGCTGAGATGACGTAGTCTTTTATTTTTTCATAGGCTTCGTCTTTTCCTTTCAGGAGGTAGATCTTCGTGTATCTGCTGTAGTCATCAGTGAAGGTGATGAAGTATCTCTTACCGCTGAGAGAGTTAGTTGGTAATGGACCGCAGATATCACTGTGGACAAGTTGAAGCGTTTCAGTTGCTCTGTACTCTGTCTTCTTTGGAAATGGGGTTTCGGTGAGTTTTCCTTGAATGCACTGAACGCAGTCTGTGCTATGCGAACAGTTATTTAGACTTAGTCCTCTTGCTAGGTTCTCATTTCGAATCTTCTTAATTGATTCTATATTTCTGTGTCCTAGTCTGTCGTGCCAGAGCATGAGGCAATTTTTGTTCTTGCAGTGGTTTTGTTTTGCAACATTTGCTTTGAATGTGCGAGTTTGGGGGTTGTCATCCAGGTGGAGTCGGTACATTCCATTGTCAAGTATACCGTTCGCGAGGGCTGTGTTGTCTCTTTCGATGGTACACCAATCTCTGTGGAACGTTACTTTACATCCGTTGGAGGTGGCCGCACTCACTGACAGAAGGTTGTCTGTTAGTTCCGGGATTTATTTATTTATGCTTATGAGGTGATACAGCAGCGTATTTACAATTAGAGAGGAGACAAAATGAATTAAATCTAGAAAAAAGAAGTGAGGACATATCGGTCATTAAAATTTGAGAGGGATGTAGAGAACTTTTGTGAGAAGTAAGGTGTCAGTCTTTCCTTGGGGTGTGATGACTTTGATTTCTCCTTGTCCTATCCCTTTGACCTGCAGCTTATTGCCATTAGCAACCACAACATTTTGTGGTTGTTCTCTGTTAAGTTCAGTGAAGAAGCTTTCATCGTACGCCATATGAGATGTGGCTCCAGAGTCGATGAACCAGTTGTGTACACTTGCTTCTCGTTGAGTGCAATTGAGAGCTTTTGGGTTAGGTCCTTTTGTTGTTCTCTGATTTGTTGATTGTTCTTGGGTGACACTCGACTGATTTGTGTACTTTGGTACGTTTCCTCTTCTGAAGTTTTCATATTTGTACTCTTTGTTGCTGTTGTTTCGCTTTTGATAGTGCCAACATTCTTCTTTGGAGTGGTTTGGTTTGTGGCAGAAAGAACAGAATTTCTTCTCTTTTTCTCTTCTTTGGCTTGAAGCTCTGTGGAGGCTTTTTAAGGCTTTTGATTCGGTGCTTTCGTCTTTCGAGCTTTCTACTCTGCGTGTGTGTTCATCAAGGAGTTTGTTCTTGGTAAATTCAAGCGTTAGCTCGTCATCAGGCCTTGATTCCAACATCGTGATGAGATTGGAGTAGCTCTTTGGAAGCGAGCAAAGCAGTATAGCCGTGATGTGAGAGTCCTTTAGTGTTTCGCCAATGGTTCGCAGTTTGTCAACAAGTTCCATCATGGTAGTGATGTGCTGTTGCATGTCTTTGTCTTCTTCGAGTTTTAAGCTGTATAGTTTCCTTAGCAAATAAATTTTTCCTGAGAGTGTTTTTCTTTCATAGATATTTTTAAGAGTGTCCCAGGTAGCTTTGGCTGTTAGTAGGTTTTTGACATGCACTATTTGTGAGTCGGCGATGCTTAGATTAATGATAGCTCTAGCTTTTGAGTCTTTCTTTTTCCATTCGATTTTAGGTTCATCTGGAATATTTTCGGTGACAACTTCCCAAAGATCTTCCTTTTGCAAGAGCATTTCAATTTTGAAAGACCATAGTGAGTAGTTATAGCCGTCGAGCTTATTTAGGGTTACATCGTGGCTCGGGAGTGACGCCATTTTTGCTAAGCTTTTTTTCTTTGTCTTAACTCGTTAAATGAATTTCATGCAATACTCAGTCTCATAATCTAATTGTTGTAAGATTTAGGTACTTACAGCTTGTAGGAAGGCATGAGGACGTTGAGGATTATATGATAATAATCTTTATTATCCATTTAGAAAGAAAAACAAAGTTATGGTAGCGAACAGTTATTGAAGTATAGAGAAGAAGGTAAACAAACAGTTGTGATGATGATAGGTCCAGTGTGGCGCTAGCTGTCGTAGCATTCAGTTATCCAACAATTCTTATTTCTATTTCTATTTTAAATACGCCAGAAATTGGCTATTTTAATATTGCTTATATTAAATATGCCTATGCGTATTTTTTATTTTATTAAATATTAATTTTTACAAACATATATTTATATTCTTTATTCGATATTTAGTTAATATTCATTTCGATATTTAGTGAATATTCAAAATAGACGCTCAAAATAAAATAGAATAAAATTTCAATATATATCGAAAATTGTAATTATTGGTCTATGTCACATTATTATATTATAGTGTATATAGTGTTATATTATAGTGTAACGTTTTTTTTTTGCATTTTTACACTATACATTTTTATATAATGTTGATATTATAAATGTTAATATATAAAATGTTGATATTATGCCGTGAGAGTACAACTGAGAGTACACACTAAATAAAATAGTAAGAATAATATAATTATATAATATAATTATAAATGCAATATATTAAAATATTAGAATGTTATCAAAAAGGTGCTTTTTAAATTAAATTAAATCTAAAAATGAAAATGTTGTTAAAGTAAAAATTAAATTGTGCTGTCTTATATTATTGTTATTTATTGTTGTCTCTTATAAATGTCTTAAAGTTGCAAAACCTATATATATAAAGAAAAAAGAATGACCGTTTCTCTTTATTATATTAATTAATATAAAGCTCAATTGTTTTTGACTTATAACTTTATATTCGATATATTCGTTTTTGTTTGTGTGATTTTCTTCATAAATGTTATTATGTCTGTGAAGAAGGCAGGATTGTATGTGCTTTAATTTCTTTTATTAGAGCGACGTAAGGCGCGCTAAATTTGCTAGTCTTATTATTAAAGCGCAAAAAATGTCTGGATGTTTGTTTGTTTGTTCCCTAACTCCTCTCTTAATATTTTATTTTATACGACAATATTTCGTATACATATTACATTTAGTCCCGGAATTATTCAGCTAACATCAAAATTATATTTAAACTTTTAAAAATAACGCAGTTAGCAAAAACACGCATTTAGCTCGACGTTAAGCTCGATGTTAGCGACACGCTCGGCCATTGATTGAAATAAAACGAAATAATTTGATATATAAATATTCGTAATTTAAATTTGTTAGTTAAATTTTTAAATTTTTAATTTAATTCGTAATTTAAATTCGTAATAAATTCGAAAAATATAATTATTTGATTTTAAAATAATATAATATTCATAATTTACACTTTAAATACTTTTCATACTTGCCTTCTCTTTTCTAATTTTTATAGTTTAAATATTTAAATGCGTACTTTTAACGACATTTTTCATTTTAGTAAATCATTTTTCATTTTTAACATTTTTAACATTTTAACATTTTTCATTTTTAACTTTTTTTTCTTTTTCAACACTTTCAACACTTTTGCAACACTTTTATTTACAAATAAATTTGTTCATTTTAGCACCGTTTTTATTTTGTTAAGGTCATTTTTCATATTTTATACTTTTCATTTTTTCATATTTCTATTTTATACGCCAATATTTAATTACGCCAGAAATTGGCTATTTTAATATTGCTTATATTAAATATGCCTTTATTCGATATTTAGTTAATATTCAAAATAGACGCTCAAAATAAAATAGAATAAAATTTCAATATATATCGAATATTGTAATTTTAAACTTATTGATCTATGTCACATTGTTATATTATAGTGTATATAGTGTTATATTATAGTGTAACGTTTTTTTTTTTGCATTTTTACACTATACATTTTTACACTATACTATAAAATGTTGATATTATGCCGTGAGAGTACAACTGAGAGTACACACTAAATAAAATAGTAAGAATAATATAATTATAAAATATATTTATAAATGCAATATATTAAAATATTAGAATGTTATCAAAAAGGTGCTTTTTAAATTAAATTAAAAGGACCTTAACAAAACTAAAACAGTACTCTAAAATAATGTTATTTCCAATTAAGGTTTTTCAATAACGAAAACATATTGATGTTAGAGTTTCAAAGAAAATGAAAATGTTGTTAAAGTAAAAAATTAAATTGTGCTGTCTTATATTATTGTTTTTTATTGTTGTCTCTTATAAATGTCTTAAAGTTGCAAAACCTATATATATAAAGAAAAAAGAATGACCGTTTCTCTTTATTATATTAGTTAATATATAGCTCAATTGTTTTTGACTTATAACTTTATATTCGATATATTCGTTTTTGTTTGTGTGATTTTCTTCATAAATGTTATTATGTCTGTGAAGAAGGCAGGATTGTATGTGCTTTAATTTCTTTTATTAGAGCGACGTAAGGCGCGCTAAATTTGCTAGTTCACATAATTTCTCAAATCTTTAAACAAATATGCGCCATTTGAACAAATATGTGACAAATGTAATGTAGGAAATAAACTCAGTGTGGAATATATAATAGAGATCCACTACGGGGCGTTCGGAGACAGTTGCAGAGATCTTCAACGGGAGACAAGCAACCATTCATAGGTTGACAATTCAGTTACCTACTCTACTACAATTATTGTAAATAGTTTCACGCGCAATTATCTAGATCGGATATAGCGTGTCTTATTTGCAACTGGTAATAAATAAATCAAAGGTATATATATAAGAAATATTAAGCACCAGTTTTTTTTTTTTTTTAATTTGTAATAAATATAAATTTGAGGAATGAGAAGTAGAAAGCTGTTAACTTCGGGTATATGTTTATGCACAAACTTACCATGGGAGAATTGGAACCTGGATCCTTAAGGTCGACCTGGAAACACAAATAACATTTCTATATGATCGTGTAGTAAAGATAAATTGATTTATGACAACTCCTGATCATGTAAATAAAAGTTGCTGATAACTTCCGCCATCTAACGGTATAAATATCGACTATTCGTTGATTTTTTTCAAAATTATAATTCCAGATTTTCTTTTAAGATCAAGTAGGTGAGTAGATATGTAACTAAGCTGGTATGTAACTAAGTAAGTAGGTAGATATGTAAGTAAGTAACTAAATATATATGTAACTAAGTAGGTAGGTAGATATGTAAGTAAGTAACTAAGTAGATATGTAACTAAGTAGGTAGGTAGATATGTAAGTAAGTAACTAAATATATATGTAACCAAGTAGGTAGGTAGATATGTAAGTAAGTAACTAAATATATATGTAACCAAGTAGGTAGGTAGATATGTAAGTAAGTAACTAAATATATATGTAACTAAGTAGGTAGGTAGATATGTAAGTAAGTAACTAAATATATATGTAACTAAGTAGGTAGGTAGATATGTAAGTAAGTAACTAAGTAGATATGTAACCAAGTAGGTAGGTAGATATGTAAGTAAGTAACTAAATATATATGTAACTAAGTAGGTAGGTAGATATGTAAGTAAGTAACTGAGTAGATATGTAACCATATAGATATGTAACTGAGTAGATATGTAACCATATAGATATGTAACTGAGTAGATATGTAACCATATATATATATAACTGAGTAGATATGTAACCATATAGATATGTAACTGAGTAGATATGTAACCATATAGATATGTAACTGAGTAGATATGTAACCATATAGATATGTAACTGAGTAGATATGTAACCATATAGATATGTAACTGAGTAGATATGTAACCATATAGATATGTAACTGAGTAGATATGTAACCATATAGATATGTAACTAAGCATGTGAGTGTACCGTGATGTAGGGCGCCAGGTCCTGCTGGTCCCCGCACCACCCCGACGGCATGTAGAGACGGCCATGCAGGGCGGAGTGGTGCTGTGGGTTGTCGGACGAGGAGGCGAAGATCTGGGAGTCGTAGATCTCCTCGGCCGCCATGCCCAGCGGTCTCCCGCAGCTCTCTGCACACCGCCGCTCGGTCACACTTGTTCACATGGTGATTATATCGTTAAATAAACTACAATAGAGCAGCTTTGGCGGACTCGAACAAAAGCCAATCTGTGTACGAAAGTGTCCCACACATGAGAAATCATAGCCTAAAACATGTCTAAACCCGGTTTTATTGGAGGCATCATTTTCTTATCATAGATTCTACTTCGGTTGAAATACACTCATGTGTGTGGACAAAACTTAAAGAAGTGGAAAGTCTTTGATTTCATCGGATGACCGTTTTTTTTTTCAAGAAGACAGAGAAAGTGAGACAATTTTGCTCACACTTGGTTATCACGTATGTCTTCAATAAAGGAAACTGTAATATCTTTCAGAGTTATTGTCTGAATCCCGATATACATGATAAAAGGTACAACTTCCTTAAGTTTTGTCCATGAGTGTATATTGGTTATCTCGTGTGTCTTCAATAAAGGTCACTGTAATATCTTTCAGAGTTATTGTCTGAATCCTGATATACATGGTAAAAGGTACAACTTCCTTAAGTTTTGTCCATGAGTGTATATTGGTTATCTCGTGTGTCTTCAATAAAGGTCACTGTAATATCTTTCAGAGTTATTGTCTGAATCCCGATATACATGATAAAAGGTACAACTTCCTTAAGTTTTGTCCATGAGTGTATATTGGTTATCTCGTGTGTCTTCAATAAAGGTCACTGTAATATCTTTCAGAGTTATTGTCTGAATCCTGATATACATGGTAAAAGGTACAACTTCCTTAAGTTTTGTCCATGAGTGTATATTGGTTATCTCGTGTGTCTTCAATAAAGGTCACTGTAATATCTTTCAGAGTTATTGTCTGAATCCCGATATACATGATAAAAGGTACAACTTCCTTAAGTTTTGTCCATGAGTGTATATTGGTTATCTCGTGTGTCTTCAATAAAGTTCACTGTAATATCTTTCAGAGTTATTGTCTCAATCCCGATATACATGGTAAAAGGTACAACTTCCTTAAGTTTTGTCCATGAGTGTATATTGGTTATCTCGTGTGTCTTCAATAAAGGTCACTGTAATATCTTTCAGAGTTATTGTCTGAATCCCGATATACATGATAAAAGGTACAACTTCCTTAAGTTTTGTCCATGAGTGTATATTGGTTATCTCGTGTGTCTTCAATAAAGGTCACTGTAATATCTTTCAGAGTTATTGTCTCAATCCCGATATGCATGCTGAAAGGTACAACTTCCTTAAGTTTTGTCCATGAGTGTATATTGGTTATCTCGTGTGTCTTCAATAAAGGTCACTGTAATATCTTTCAGAGTTATTGTCTCAATCCCGATATGCATGCTGAAAGGTACAACTTCCTTAAGTTTTGTCCATGAGTGTATATTGGTCATCTCGTGTGTCTTCAATAAAGGTCACTGTAATATCTTTCAGAGTTATTGTCTCAATCCCGATATGCATGCTGAAAGGTACAACTTCCTTAAGTTTTGTCCATGAGTGTATATTGGTCATCTCGTGTGTCTTCAATAAAGGTCACTGTAATATCTTTCAGAGTTATTGTCTCAATCCCGATATGCATGCTGAAAGGTACAACTTCCTTAAGTTTTGTCCATGAGTGTATATTGGTCATCTCGTGTGTCTTCAATAAAGGTCACTGTAATATCTTTCAGAGTTATTGTCTCAATCCCGATATGCATGCTGAAAGGTACAACTTCCTTAAGTTTTGTCCATGAGTGTATATTGGTTATCTCGTGTGTCTTCAATAAAGGTCACTGTAATATCTTTCAGAGTTATTGTCTCAATCCCGATATACATGGTAAAAGGTACAACTTCCTTAAGTTTTGTCCATGAGTGTATATTGGTCATCTCGTGTGTCTTCAATAAAGGTCACTGTAATATCTTTCAGAGTTATTGTCTGAATCCCGATATACATGATAAAAGGTACAACTTCCTTAAGTTTTGTCCATGAGTGTATATTGGTTATCTCGTGTGTCTTCAATAAAGGTCACTGTAATATCTTTCAGAGTTATTGTCTCAATCCCGATATACATGGTAAAAGGTACAACTTCCTTAAGTTTTGTCCATGAGTGTATATTGGTTATCTCGTGTGTCTTCAATAAAGGTCACTGTAATATCTTTCAGAGTTATTGTCTGAATCCCGATATACATGATAAAAGGTACAACTTCCTTAAGTTTTGTCCATGAGTGTATATTGGTTATCTCGTGTGTCTTCAATAAAGGTCACTGTAATATCTTTCAGAGTTATTGTCTCAATCCCGATATGCATGCTGAAAGGTACAACTTCCTTAAGTTTTGTCCATGAGTGTATATTGGTTATCTCGTGTGTCTTCAATAAAGGTCACTGTAATATCTTTCAGAGTTATTGTCTCAATCCCGATATGCATGCTGAAAGGTACAACTTCCTTAAGTTTTGTCCATGAGTGTATATTGGTCATCTCGTGTGTCTTCAATAAAGGTCACTGTAATATCTTTCAGAGTTATTGTCTCAATCCCGATATGCATGCTGAAAGGTACAACTTCCTTAAGTTTTGTCCATGAGTGTATATTGGTCATCTCGTGTGTCTTCAATAAAGGTCACTGTAATATCTTTCAGAGTTATTGTCTCAATCCCGATATGCATGCTGAAAGGTACAACTTCCTTAAGTTTTGTCCATGAGTGTATATTGGTCATCTCGTGTGTCTTCAATAAAGGTCACTGTAATATCTTTCAGAGTTATTGTCTCAATCCCGATATGCATGCTGAAAGGTACAACTTCCTTAAGTTTTGTCCATGAGTGTATATTGGTTATCTCGTGTGTCTTCAATAAAGGTCACTGTAATATCTTTCAGAGTTATTGTCTCAATCCCGATATGCATGCTAAAAGGTACAACTTCCTTAAGTTTTGTCCATGAGTGTATATTGGTTATCTCGTGTGTCTTCAATAAAGGTCACTGTAATATCTTTCAGAGTTATTGTCTCAATCCCGATATGCATGCTGAAAGGTACAACTTCCTTAAGTTTTGTATGTGTCCTGGAGTGTATTCCTCATGACTATTATTACGACTCTTTCTAATAATAGTAATATTTATATAGAAGCTTATTATAATATTTTTCATCAATTATTGACCCACAAAATGCCAATTAGTCCATTATTATATT
>CP092884.1:52966049-53028139 GCA_030710605.1 Cordylochernes scorpioides
ATGCAAATATTGAAGATGACTCGCTTATTACGTTTCTTCCACAAACCTTGAAAACCCATCCTTAGCCGCTTCCCTATATCTTGAAGAACACGCCCCTATATACATCTTAAAGACAACACCCCATAGCCACGCCCCTATCTAAATATTGAAGACCACGCCCTAGCCACGCCCCTATATAAATCTTAAAAACCACGCCTTAGCCACTTCTTTATATAAATCTTGAAGAAAACACCCTATATAGCCACGCCTTTATATAAATCATAAAGACAACGTCCTAACATCACACCCCAATATAAATACTAAAGACAACGCCCCATAGCCACGCCCCTATCTAAATATTGAAGACCACGCCCTAGCCACGCCCCAATATAAATCCTAAAGACAACGCCCCATAGCCACGCACCTATCTAAATCTTAAAAACCACGCCTTAGCCACGCCCCAATATAAATCCTAAAGACAACGCCCCATAGCCACGCCCCTATATAAATCTTAAAAACCACGCCTTAGCCACTTCTTTATATAAATCTTGAAGAAAACACCCTATATAGCCACGCCTTTATATAAATCTTAAAGACAACGTCCTAACATCACGCCCCAATATATATCATAAAGACAACGAATTAGCCACGCCCCTATATAAATCTTAAAAACCACGCCTTAGCCACGCCCCTAACATATGAGAATAATTTCAGAACATTATCTCAAGTCATCAATAAATATCGCATATATCGCATAAAAATACATATAGTTATTTCATATTCTTGAAGCCTCTTGGAGGTTCGTTGTGCCTGCAACACGCTGACGAGGGCCAACAACCTCGACACGCGTATGTGTTTGGATTTTTACCTTGTTTGATCTCAAAAAAATTAATCTAAACTCAGCGTTTAGTATATATTTTTTCTTATAGATGGCGTTGTACAATCTAAATTGCTCCCATTTGAGCAGCCAGAGTATGTAAATTTAGTCATTTATTTCACTCTATCTACGAGGGATGTCACACATATATATATACACACACTCATGGACAAAATTTAAGGAAGTGGAAAGTCTTTAATGTCGCCGGTCGTCTATTTTTTTTAAGGAGACAGAGACAATTTTGTTCGCACTTGGTTATCTCGT
Organism: Cordylochernes scorpioides; assembly: GCA_030710605.1. Taxonomy (NCBI): domain Eukaryota; kingdom Metazoa; phylum Arthropoda; class Arachnida; order Pseudoscorpiones; family Chernetidae; genus Cordylochernes; species Cordylochernes scorpioides. Next base: position 52,967,170 of record CP092884.1, read on the forward strand.
GTGTCTTCAATAAAGGTCACTGTAATATATTTCAGAGTTATTGTTTCAATACCGATATGCATGCTAGAAGTACAACTTCCTTAAGTTTTGTCAATGAGTGTATATTGGTTATCTCGTGTGTCTTCAATAAAGGTCACTGTAATATCTTTCAGAATTATTGTCTGAATCCCGATATACATGGTAAAAGGTACAACTTCCTTAAGTTTTGTCCATGAGTGCATATTGGTTATCTCGTGTGTCTTCAATATAGGTCACTGAAATATCTTTCAGAGTTATTGTCTGAATTCTGAATCGTATTTGTATTCGGTAATTATGTTTTTTTCAAAAGTTTGGTGAAGAGAGTGTTGGAGATAAAATGATGAAATGGTTACATACCACAGAGTAACTCATCATCTCCATAGGGACATTGCTTGATTCCGTCACACAGCTGGTGCCGTGGAATACAGGAGCTCTTATTGTGGCACTTGTACTGACCCACACACTTGTAGGCATCTGCACGCCCCCTGGAGGTAAGTGGGAGGTCCTTGGATCAAGTGGGCGGGGACTACATACCACACTCCTCCTCGTCAGCCCCGCCCACACAGTCCCACTTCCCGTCGCATACATATCGCGAGGGGATACAGTAGGAGTTGGGACATTTGATGTAATCCTTGGGGCATTTGAACTCAGCTGGATAACACAAACAGTCTCGCTAACTACGAAAATAAACCTTTCACGTATGGACAATATTACAACATGGATTATATATATATATATGTCACATTCTGCTTATAAATTATTAGTAGATGTAAATTTTTACGCCGTTAGGAATTATGTAAATATTTGTAACTATATAAAAAGGCGCGTGTTTGAAATAAATTGGATCAGACGATTAAATCTTCTCTCTTTCTTTACGCCAAACAATATCATCTGCATATTGGCGTGTACAGATAATCATAGTAACGTTACATATATAGTTGCATCATGGCTAATGAACCTATTTTATTTTAATTTGTAATATTATTTTTCATATATTTTAAATTCAAAATTATATTTTATATTTATTTATTTTATTAAACAGAATATATGTAGTACGTATAAACATAATATATGTATTATAGAATCATCATTTGTATTTAGATACACTGTGTGACTTCACTGCTCTCTTTGATGTGAGAAATAAATAAATTATTCTGGAGGCTACTTAAAGTAGAGTTATTTCATTATTCGCTTATATAAATTTGTAGAATGGTTGAAACACGCTCTGGTAAGATGCAAGACCCAGCACAGGAGAGGACCAAGTTTGAAGAGTCTGCCAAGCCGCAACCTGGTGCAACAATATATATATATATATATTAAAAATAAAGAAAGCATATCCTGACCAGGAGCACATGTGCTTTACAGAAGGCAGAGCGCCATCTGATGGAACAGAAATCAACAAAACATTGATTTAGCCTGTTCACTGATATTTGGCCAACCCAATTTCTTGATAAATCAAGAAAAGCCATCACAGTATTATATAATATAATATTATTATATATAATAAAAAAAAGGAATGTTGATCTCAGTCAAGAGTCAAGAACAAAAAAAAAAGAAAGAAAACTACAAGGAAATAAGACCTAATCCAAATAAATTAATAGTGTGTGATGTTTCAGTAACAACGCTGTTACCGAAACGTCACACACTATTAATTTATTTGGATTAAGTCTTATTACCTTGTAGTTCTAATCTATAATCCAAATTGTGCTTTCACAAAGAGAGAAAGAGAAAAAATGTTTATTGAAGGCATCTTATAAAACAACACAAGAAAATGTACATAGAGCCTTCACTAGAGTAGGTTTGCCAATGTTAAATTTCAATTTACAAATGGTCAAACAGCCTAGATTATGATATTCCCAGCTTTCAACTCCGAAGAAAGGGCCAACACTACACTTTGATCTTAGCCAAAAGGCCGAGAAGCAACAAAGAGAGTGAGAGATATTGAGATTGAAACTGATTTATTACAACGTACATTTAAAATTATATAGGGTTAATTATATTGTGACGAAGAAATAATTTATTAATTAAATTATTCAATGAAACTATTCAACAGATTATATAAATATATATTAATCTTTTATGTAAAATAATTATCAAAATATCTCTTTGCTTGCTTGCTCAAGATTCTCTAGCTGTATATAGTTGGGTTGAGTTGTTAATAATTGTAGACCAGTCGCCGTGACGTCATCAATAAATACTTTTACATCTTAGGATATTTCAAGGCTTGATTTCTACGCTACAATATAGAGAGGGGAAAAATGTATAAACAAAATAATTACAAATCGTTCGTATCAGACGAATACCACTGGGTGTCGTCTCGTTCAATGTCGCATTCTGCCCTGAAGAGAGAGAGAGAGAGAGATTGAGATTGAAACTGATTTATTATAACGTCCATATAAGATTATATAAGGTGAAATACATAAGAGAGAGAGAGAGAGAGAGAGAGAAATCAACTTTATTGACTACAAGACAACGAATGAACAGTATCTACTTGACACTTAAAATAAATAAAAAGGTCATCTACCACTTCTTCCAAAGAAGTCAGTGTACAAGTGGTTAACACCCTCGATTCCTGACAGCCATGAACCAGGATTGAATCCCGTATTGGACAATTTGTTTTAATATGTGAATAACCTTTATATATTATTCATTATCGTAAAGATAGAGGCTGCCTGGCCGGCATTTTTATTTCTTCAAATTAAAAATACTTCGGCCAGTAAATCTTTTTATTGTCTCGACGTTTCGACAAAAATCTTTTGTCCTCGTCAGGAGCGAACAAAAATTAAAACATTTGGCAAAGCGTTAGAAATTATTCTCTTTTTTGTTCGCTCCTGACGAGGACAAAAGATTTTTTTCGAAACTTCGAGACAATAAAAAATAATTACTAGCCTAAGTGTCTTTAATTTGAAGAAATGTTATTCATTGTTGTAAATATCATAAGATAGGTTGCTCTTTTTGAGTGGTACCTGGTAAGATTATTTTGGAACACTTCTTCCTGACCTTCGAGCTCAGTAGAGACACTCTTGTTATCTTTAGGAGGACTTTCAAGTTGGTCTCGAGTACCACGCCATCTCCTCAGCGGCGAAGTACGCGATCTACGTATTCTTCGTAGATCACGAAATACGTGGTGTCGCTGGAGACCCGCTGGTGATTCTCCACCAAACTCTGCAGCGCTGGCAGAGGCGCCATATTCATTGTACATAGTGTATATAATGCATATTATCTTTTTTTTTTAAATAGTGCAGACTGCGCACCTTGCATGTATTGACAAGATGTCGATAAAATTATTTTAATTGTCTTTAGGACGACACTCCGTCATTAGGACATTGTAAACAATAACAAAGACAATAGTTACCGCAGCCTTCAAGATGTGCGACATCGCGACATCCCACATGGTAGCCGTACTGGTCGAAGTCGTAGATACACCGGTCGGTGACAGGAACGTAGTGTCCGGTCTTACACTTGAGGAAGTTTCTGAAGTTTTTGGAATCTGAGCAGTTGGAGGCGTGGGATTTCTCTATCACACCACCACACGTGGATATTCACAACGTATACAATTGTCATGTCAAATTATATTTGTGGCGACCGCACTTTGCTTCAGCGAACTGGGACAAAGCTTCAAAACACATACGGGCAGAAAAATGGCGGCCCCATTTTGCCTCGGCAAGCACGTGTTGGGAGAACACTTCACTACGCATGCGCGGGCGTCATCCGGAACTTTCTAGCGGCTGGCGCTTCCGACACTTGATCTGGCACTCACGCGGTAAACAACAAGGCTAGAGCCGACGGCCGTTACTTCAACCGTTGCTTCTTTTCTATTTATATATTTCTGGCTTTAAATAAATTAATTTTAATTATAATTTTATCAGAGAGCAGCCTTTCCACAAGCCACACCAACACATCACATCAACAACCATCCTACAAATTGGTGAGCCGGACGACTCGAATGAAGAATTAACGGCCAACGTCAAGGGCAAATCTTGAAAGCTCAAACATTCACGATGGGACTCACCCCATCTCAAATATCAAAATTGATTTTTCGAGCTCCACCCTTCTTGCCAAACGACATTCCATTGTGGCTCAATCAACTGGAAGCTGCCTTTAATTTTGCAAACATCGCCAGCGACGACAATTTCAAGTATAACACAATAATCGTTAATTTGGATAGACTGGCTCTCATCTGCGTCTACGACATTGTAGAGAACCCACCAGTTTCAGGAAAATATGCGGCGCTCAAAGAACGACTTCTCCTGCGATTTGGCCGGTCACGCCAGGTACGAACAGCTCAAGTCTCAGAAACTAAGCCCATTGCTGATCAGATACCCTCGATTATCCTGGCCGAATTGTCCAAGCCACCTCCATCTCAGCACTGTGATCCCTGTACTCCCACCTCCAATAGACTCCTAACCCCTGGAGCAGACGAATTTACCCCCGTGACATGAATGTCACAACAACTGCCCCGGTGACTACAGTCCATAACGTTGAAGACACCAACTCAAGCTCCACCTTGCTTTCTCCCACCAGCTCTCTGAGTAACTCTTCATCCCTGGACTCCTCATCGTTCTGCTCCAACCTGCCTTCAAACACCATCTCGTGCCCCCCTGCAACTGTTTTCTCCACCCCAGTGCACAGTGACAATCCCTTGCCCCAGCAGCCGCCATCTCATGAAGAGCCCTCGCCCCAGCAGCCGCCGTCTCATGAAGAGTCCTTGCTTCCTTTCTGCGAGCAGAAACATCCACTCTTCCTAGAAGAAACCAATAACGCTTCTGCATATTGACAAATATTTGCACTTTTATCTTATCTCAGGTTTTACTGGGAAGATTTTTGTTTTCGTTTGTTAGTGAACCAATCTCTCTCGCCTTCTCATTGGACGAATGTGGCCATGCTTGTATATATAGGGTAGCTATGGTATTGCGAGGAAGAGTGTGGTGGATATTTGGTGTGAAGACGCTTAAAGTGTTTTCTGCGTGATTTATCCGTGTCTGATGATCTCCTCGCATACCTGTGTAACCCCGGTCCGATCCCTACCAAACGCTACAATAAAGGATAAGTACTGTTTTGTTTTTATATAGCAATTCTTACGTTTTTTTTTATTTTTGCTCCGTTTTATTTTTGGTGTCGTACTCTTGAGTGCACGCTTTTCTGTGTATTCGTTACTATTACTTTAGGCTCTAGGAATTTGCAACTTTGTGTGTTATCCCGTAAATAGTAACTTTTGTTAGTCATATGTAGATATCAACTACCATCTACCAGTATTGTATGATTATAAACTCAAATCTTCTATATAGAACATGTTTGTTTCGCTAGAACGACATCGTTCTTCAACGGGGGACGTAAAGACAAGATGTGATGTGAGATACATGCACTTATATTGTAGCGTAGAAATCAAGTCTGAATATCTTAAGATGTGACAGTATTTATTGATGACGTCACCGCGACAAGTCGACAATTATTAACAACTCAACCCCCACTATCTACAGCTAGAGAATCTTGAACAAGCAATCAAAGAAATATTTTAAAGATGATTTTACAAATACAGAGTAATATATATATATATAATAAAAGGATTTAAAAGCGCGAATGTTTCTTTTATACATAAAACAAACTTCTACTGTCCTTACTGCGATGAAAAAATATATTGGGAGGGCTTTCATCGCAGTAAGGACAGTAGAAGTTTGTTTTATGTATAAAAGAAACATTCGCGCTTTTAAATCCTTTTATTTTATAAGTATAGATGGCGCGTTATTGATTTGTGTTAACAGAGTAATATATATTTTTATAATCTGTTTCATTGAATAATATTAAATTAAATAATAAAATATTTCTTCGCCACAATATAGACGTACATTGAGATATTTGCATATATCTTGGCTCTCAATGTACGTCTATATAATTGCATGTATCTCACATCACACCTTATCTTTACGTCCGTTTAAGAACGATGTCATTTGAAAGATAGCAAAATAAACATGTTCTATAAAAGATTTGAGTATATAATCTTACAATATATTTGTCATATATCGCAAATAAAATAACATATCAATATATACGTACATACAAAGAGACATTTAAAATTACAATTATATTCTCACAATGAGTATCTTTTTTATTTAAAAAACGCTAGCTTTCAAGCCTTATTCGCTCTTCAACGGGCTTACAATAATATCGACTTGATCCCACCAGAAATATTTACAAAAAACAAACGCGCGCCGCGTGGGATCAAGTCGATATTATAGTAAGCCCGTTGAAGAGCGAATAACGCTTGAAAGTAGCGTTTTTAAAATAAAAAAGATACTCATTGTGAGAATATATTTGTAATTTTAATACTTTTTCACAATTTTATCATGAACAAAGAGACATACTTACTCTGTCCTTTACATTCCAGAGGCCCGATTTGGTGTTTTCCAGAATGACCAGGAGCATAGGTCTTGCCAAACCTGACCTAGAAAAACAAGTAAATTATTTAGAGATAAAGCTTATAAACACTTACAATAGAGAATATCTGACAATGAGAGCACAAATTTGGAGATTTTACAGTAGCTATAAAGATATTAAACCATTTTTTTTACAAAAGTTACTTTGTACGGGTTAACACAAAATGCAATAAACTAGGGCCTAAAGTAATATTAACTAAACACACAAAAAGCGTACACTCAAGAGTACAACAAAACAAAGGTATATAATAACTCACAATTTGTTAAATAAAATAAAAACACCAGTACTTATCTTTATTGTTGCGTTGGTAGGGATCGGACCGGGGTCACACAGGTATGCGAGGAGATTGCCAGACACGGATAAATCACGCAGAGAACACTTTAAGCGTCTCCACACGATAATCCACCACACTCCTCTCTCGCAATACCATAGCCCCCTTATATATACAAACATGGCCACATTCGTCCAATGAGAAGGCGGGAGAGATTAGTTCACTATCAAACGATAACAAAATCCTTCCCACTAAAATCTGAGATAAGATTTTAAAAAGTGCAAATATTTGTCAATAAAATTTGACATTTTAACCAGTCGTATATATATATATATATATTAAAAATAAAGAAGGCATCTCCTGACCACGAGCACAACGTTTAGTTTATTCTTGCTCCACTAGATGGCGCTCTGCCATCTTAAAAAGCACATGTGCTCGTGGTCAGGAGATGCCTTCTTTATTTTTAATATCAACACCTGACCCACTTATCTTTTATTTTTTTCTATTGTTTTTTCATATATATATATATTATAAAACTATTTTAGAGGCGTAATATTCTTTTTAAAATAAAACAATTTCTACTGTCCTTACTGCGATGGAAAAATTAAAGGGAGGGCCTGGCTCATCAGTGGTGAACCCTCCATATATATATAAAGAGAGGAATTTTAAATATCTCGAAATACAAACTGAATTTAAATATTCCAAAAAGTCGTTTTAAAAACAATAGATGAAGAATAATGAATCCCTGTAATGTGTACATATAAGAACCTTTTATTTGACCGTTGACTTCTATATAGAGTCACCGTTATCAAAATACGAAACTATTATAGACGTGTATGAATTTTTTGAAAAGTAAAACAATTTCTACTGCCCTTACTGCAATGGAAAAATTAATGGGAGGACCTGGCTCATCAGTAGTGAACCCTCCCAGCGGTTTCGCCAGTTTAATCTACCATACCGCTGCTATATTGCATTTTTTGAACTTCCTTTTATAGTAATACTTTTCCATTGCAGTAAGGGCAGTAGAAATTATTTTATTTTTAAAAGAATCATACGCGTCTAAAATAGTTTCGTATTTTGATAACAGATGGCGCGCTAATGCATTATAAAGAGTCACCGTTGTCTAGATGCTACCTGAATATCTCCAAATACTCGTCAACCTACATTTGGTCCATGAAAATTTGGAATCGTTCACTTTGGGAAACTTTGTCCTTTCCTTGTCATTGTTCCTTGTGGTATAAGATAGCTTTGACCTTCACTAGAATCCCCATGTGTAATTTACATCTAATAATTCTGAAATAGCACTTCGCTGACTCGTCAAATATTGCTTCTGTATATCTACCATTCTGTGAGATTCTTGGATGCGTGCCTTGACGAACTGTAGACTTGCTCTTCTAGCAAAAAGTTGGCAAACTGAAACAATCTCTTTCGCAGCTATTAACCCGCGTGATAACCCCTCACAGCAAGCATTACATGCGCCAATGCGCAAGCTACTTGAGGCAATTCAATCTACTCTATACTTAAATGATGAAATACCCGGAAGAGCAAATAGATAACAAAGGTTTGGGAGATTTCCCCAAGAAGATTAAGGAAGATTTCCAGAATGACAAACCTTATCCTAAAGGAATGTATTTTGTTCTTGCCAATGAATTCTTTGAACGAGGAGCCTTCTATGGTGTTAGGAATATTATGACGCTCTACTTTACCGTCCATCTTCTCTATACTGAGGAAGCTTCCACGGAGATCTACCATGGGTTTTCTTTCATCAATACCTTAGTGCCCATATTCTCAGCCATCCTAGCTGATTCATGGTTAGGTAAATATAAGATTATTGTGATAACCACTATCATCTTTATCATTGGAAATATCGTATTGACAGTATCGCCTGTCGAATTCGATGCTAAAATGGCTTTATTTGGGATCTTTCTAATTGCCGTTGGATCTGGCGGGGTGAAACCAAACATTGCAGCTTTCGGTGGCGATCTTTTTGATCCTGATCAAGAGAGGAAATTGCAGAAATTCTTTTCGTTCTTTTATATCTCTGTGAATGTGGGGAGTATGGTGTTCTCTTTCGTGACGCCTATTTTGAAAGATAATTTTAGGTGTTTCAACGACCTTACTTGCTATCCTCTAGCATTCGGTCTCTCGTGTATCTGCATTGCTCTGTCTTTATTGTCTTTTCTTGTTGGGACGCCATTCTACAAGACCATGCCTTCACCTCAAAACATGTTTGTCAGGGTGGTTTCTTGCATTTGCAGCGCGATTTCTGGAAAGATCCGTGCAACTGCCATAGTACGAAAGAATCACTGGCTGGATTACGCCGATTCGAAGTATTCTCAAGAACTTATCAACGATGTCAAGGGATTGCTGAATGTACTTAAAGTATTCATGCCTATTCCATTCTATTGGGCGCTCTATGACCAACAAGGATCAAGTTGGACTATTCAATCTAAAGCTATGGATGGTCAAATCACTTCGTTTTGGAGGATTTCTCCGGATCAGTTTCAAGTGATCAATCCTCTATTGGTTATCATACTTATCCCACTATCCGACTATATCATTTATCCTTTCTTCGTCAAATTCAATTTCCTAGTGAAGCCTCTCCATAAGATGGTAGCTGGAGGATTCCTGACAGCCGTATCTTTTCTATTAGCTGCTATGGTTCAGGTATGGATTGATTCCAGTCTTACCCCTATCCCACAGAATGGTATGGTCAAGTTATCCATAATTAACGGCCTGGATTGTGAATTTTCTATCATCATGCGAAATCAAAGTTATGTTCTAGATCCTCTAAGCTCTAAGACATGGTTCAATATCAGTAAAGGGAGTAATTTTAACATGATCGTAGCGAGCAATAATAGATGCCAAAGAATACCATTGGCCAAACTCACCTATAAATTCACAGCTAATAAACATATCATTGCCTTCATAACTTTAAAAGACAATCAAACTGACATTCAAGAATTTAAAGATCAAGTAGGTAAGCCGGTATCGAATAACGGTTTGATGTTTTTGGCGCCCGAAGACAAAATGGATCATTTACATATTCAAGGTCCGACACCATCTCTAAATAAGACTTTCGGAATCTACCAGGAGGCTCTACCGGGTATCTACATCTTCAGTATCGATAATATAAACACATCGATATCTTTGGAAATGGGTGGACGTTACATTGTCGCAGTGTCACTCAGTACTAAAAAATCGACCATTATTGTCCCTCACGTTGTCGTGAAACCAAACAAGATCCATATGACCTGGCAAATCTTTCAATATGTGGTCCTCACATTTGGTGAGATTCTTTTTTCGGTGACTGGACTGGAATTTGCATATACTCAAGCTTCACCCAGGATGAAATCTGTTCTTCAAGGATTCTGGATTTTGACGGTGGCGGTTGGGAATGTCATCGTAATCCTGATCACGTTTCTTCGCCTGAAATACATTGTCTGGAACTTACTTCTGTACTCGGCATTGATGTTTGTCGACATCCTGATCTTCATGTACCTCGCCTTCAGCTATAAACCGATCAGTTTCAATAATTGATAACTAAATCCTCGATTTGAAAAAATAAAATAAAAAAACGTAATGAATGATTTGTTGAGAAACAAATAAAATAATTATTTTATTTTTTATTATAGCCAGACAATTCAACATATTTTATTGACACTTTGTTAATGATTACAAAAATAAATGAGAAATTAAATAAAGATAAATTATATTACAATTTGGTTATAATTTTTTTTTTTCCTTGTTATAGTAGAACCTCTCTTTAAAAGAGAACAAGACTTAGTTGTGCAGAACCAAAACGTCCTTTCAAGAAAGAGATGTTCTCTTACCAAAGAGCAGCCAAAATTGTAAAAATAATCATTTTAGTATAGATAAAGAATTCTTCCTGAATTGAAATTAGACGAAAAACATGGTGAAGGAAGACGAGTTTCTTTTATTGGTGCATAGGTGCAAGCTTTCTCGTGGTTTCACAGACTGCAGATTTAATATTTACTTTTCTCAAAAACGGTCTTCTGTTAATATTAACTTATATAAATAGTTTAAAACTTTCCTTTTATATATATATATATATATATTCCTTCCTACCATTTGTACCATAGTTCTTATAAGTCGCGCTTCATTTCTCGCCTGTTGAAGGGTTTTTACCCGAAAGCTTGCACCTATGCATCAATAAAAGAAACTCGTCTTCCTTCACCATGTTTTTCGTCTAATCATTTTAGTGATAAAAATGGTTTTTGTCGAAAGGGTTTCTTATGAACTGTGATTATATCCGAATCACACAAAACATCCTAACTGATTATAAAAACGATGGGCTTAATGTGATCCAGAAAGCTTTTGATCAAAGGATCATCTTGATTAATCGATAATGGGTATTTGGCCAATTCTGAAATAATTAAAAATCAACGAATAGTTGATATTTATTCCGACAGATGGCGTAAGCCATCAGCAACTTTTATATAGATACACATTCAGGAGATGCCTTTTTCTTAAACTTTCTACTGTCCTTACTGCGATGAAAATTCTGTCATTTTACTTTCCTATCGCATTACAATATAGAACCGCATCGTATTAGTAATCTTTTTTTGTGAACTATTATTTATATTTGACCATGAGCTAAGTTTATCTTTATGAGCTGCTAAAGAAAAGAGAAACTAAAGGTACCATTCGCTCATTGTAAAATCAATTTGGTAAATAAGTTAAAAATTAGTGTTTTTTTTTTTTTATTACGTCTCTTGATAAGAACAGAAAAAACGTGTTATGATAAGCTGACAAAGAGTAATAAGCACTGTTAAAAAGTAAAAACTATTCTGTAGATGTAATAACGAGTAGTAGACATTCTGCATTCCATAAACCCGGGTTTCTATTTCTATAAGGTTTTCCCAAAAGTTTGTGTTTTTCTTATTACTTGGCAAATAATAATCACAGCGAATACATAATACAATATAATGCGGCTTATGATTATAGAACGACGTTTGACAATTTTACAACAAATGTTTCGTTTGAACGAAAAATCGTAATTTATCTTAAGGAGAAATAACGACTATTTCTATCCTTAGAGATGAAGTATAAAAGGATGAATTGTGAGACACTCTTCACAATTCATCCTTTCATACTTTATCCCTAAGGATAGAGATAATTGTTATTTCTCTTTAAAATAAATTACGATTTTTTGTTCAAAAGAAACATTTGTGGTAAAATTGTCAAATGTCGTTCTACAATTACTTTATACATAATACATTGACATTGTACATAAGGGCGAATAATATTGGTATTTCATTTTTTTTTTTGCGAGTGTTTACGAACTTTTAGGACAATCTTGTATACAATCCCGTCTACTCGAGTACCACCATTTCAAACAGCACTTGCCTCTCCACTGCGCTGCAGCGTGCACGTGTTCGCTATGTTTACCTCCATCTTACATGTTGAAGAGAGATGGACATATCGGCTATAAGGTCTTCCCCCGAGCTCCACAAAATTCACGAAAATGATGTTTCAACTTCCACAGGAAAACCCGGATTTTTCCGGCGTTCCAAATATCCCCAGGGGATGTACTTCATCCTTATTAACGAATTCTTCGAAAGAGCGGCTTTCTTCAGCGTGAAGAATCTCATGATGATATTTCTGACAACCCATTTGCTCTTTAGCCGTAAGAAAGCGATGGACATCTACCATGGTTTTACTGTAACAACTACTTTGGTTCCCCTCATCTCTGCCATTCTGGCTGATTCCTGGCTGGGGAAATACCTGACGGTCATGATCACCACGTGCATCTTCCTAACTGGCAGTTTGGTGTTGACCTTGTCCCCTATACATCCCGATAGGAACCTGGCGTTAACGGGAACGTTTCTTATCTCCATCGGCTCTGGAGGAATACGGTCAATCATTTGTGCCATTGGAGGAGATCTCTTTAATCCTGATCAAAAACATCAGCTGCAGCGATTTTTTTCTTTCTTCTATCTCTTTTCGAATATGGCTGCTATCTTATTCTTGATTATAACGCCCATGCTGAAGGATTACAACCAATGTTTTCAAGCTGTTACATGCTACCCTCTTGCTTTCGGTGTTTGTACTATTAGCATTACACTTTCTTTGGTCATTTTCCTTGCTGGAACTCAATATTATAATATTGTCCCTCCCCTAGGCAATATGTTTATCAAAGTGGTATCTTGCATTTGCAGCGCCATTTATGGAATGTACAAGGCATCCAAAAATGAGAAGAGAGGCAGTTGGTTGGAATATGCAGATAAGAAATATTCGGAACAACTTATTAATGATGTTCGAGCGTTGCTGAATGTCTTGAAGCTATATATTCCGCTTCCTTTATACTGGGCACTCTACGATCAGCAAGGTTCAAGCTGGGCCATGCAAGCGAAATCAATGGATGGTGAAATCACTCCCTATTGGCATGTGGCACCCGAACAGATTCACGCTATTAATCCTTTGTTGGTAATCATCATGATACCTCTGGCTGATTATTCTCTTTATCCTTTTTTTGCTAAACACAAATTACTCATTAAACCTCTTCATAAAATGGTTGTTGGAGGATTCCTAACGGCTTCTTCTTTTATCTTGGCCGGTTTCATTCAAATCACCATTGATTCGACTCTATCCCCCACACCTGAAAGTGGAATGGTCAAACTGACCGTCATTAACGGTCTTGATTGTAGTTTTCGCTTTCTTTTTAATGAAAACGATAACCGGATCGCGCCGTTCGCTTCCAAAATGTGGTATGAGGTGCCGATTGGCAGTACCCATAATGTTATCTTCATGGCCGATGAATGTATCGACGCCTATCAAGTACGCAAAACCTACGAATATTTGGCAAAAGAGGATGCCATCGTTTTTATCACCTTTCGGAAAAATAACGTCGTCGTCGATCAATTCAACGATACAGTGGAAAAACCGATAAGACAAAGCGATGCGATGATATTGAATCCTGAAAATTCCGATTTGAATTTACATATTGTCGGACCAATACCGATGGATGTAAATAAGATTAACCAATACCAACCTGTTCTACCTGGAATATATAGAATTAGGGTTAATAACATAAGTACTAATGTTAATTTGAGAGGTGGTGGGCGCTATGTACTAGCCGTATCCTATTATGAACCCAATTTTCCCAAAATGATTCTCCATACTGTAGTTGAACCTAACAAAGTACCAATGGCATTAATGCTATTCCAATACATAGCATTGGTTCTTGGTGAAGTCCTATTTGCAGTGACTGGCTTGCAATTTGCATATACTGAAGCGTCACCTCGAATGAAATCGGTTCTTCAGGGTTTCTGGATCTTGAATATCTCTTTGGGAAATGTCATTGTGCTTCTCATTAATCAATTCAAAATGGGATCCTTGGTTGTCGATTACTTCATGTATGCCGGGCTGATGTTCCTCGATATTTTGTTCTTTATGTACCTAGCCCGTACGTATAAGCCGACGTCGTTTGAACTTGATGCGTTTGATACGTCCTAGCGACGTGAAAGGAAGGAAAAAAACAAAGTTTGATCACTTCGCGGCTTTGATTTTCACAGGCTTCATATCTGTACTGTAAATATAGAGGAAAGATTAATAGCCTCAAGTTGTTTCAGTCCATATCTTTGTTGAAAAAAAACGATAATAAAAGAAAAATGTAGTTCTGTCTCGTTGAGTCATTTAGTATAGACTTATGGAGAGAGAGAGAAACATTTCAAGATAAGAGACAATTCAAAAAGAATCCTACGTGTTAAAAAGAGTGGAGCATATATAAGCAGAATCGTCCAATACAGTATTAGATCTCTAAGAAGCGGTCTGGTGGATTAAATTGGCGAAACCGCTGGGAGCGTTTACCACTGATGAGCCAAGCCCTCCCCAAAATATAAAATTTCATCGCAGTAATGGACAATAGAAAGAAGTTTGTTTGATGTGTAAGAGAAACATTAGTGCTTTAACGCTTTCATTTTCTATAAGGAACATTTCTATTCATTTGAGCGAGCTTCGAAGCATGGTTCCCAACGGGGCTGTTGGTTAGCTGCTGTACAGTAGCACCTACCTACGTAGGAATTCCTGGAAATGAGCTAGAAGACTCTCTAGCAAAGTCTGGAGCTCTTAATCTCCCTGAGGCCAGGAAATCTATCACCCAACTAGACGAAATAGACTTCCTCCGTACCATCAAAACCCAATGCCTGCAGTAATGGAAATCTAATGCTGCACATGACTGGTACAGAGCAGGAGGGACAAGTTCTGTCCTCCCAAGAGAATAACAGTCTTTGATTTCCAGACTTAAGTCTGGTCATCTACGGACAATGACTTTCCAGAATGGTTGCATGGTTTCCCCACTATGTACGAAGTGCAATTCTCAACATGCAACCCCAAAACACATCATTGACTGCATTGACTCATCCGTTGATGTTCTCTACTAATCCCCAGCAGACACCATCAACAAGCTCTACAAACTTGATACCCTGATATGATTGAGTGGGGATAAGAAAGAAGAGAATAAGACACATCCTCAGCAGACACTATCAACAAGCTCTACAAGCTTGATACCCTGATATGATTGAGTGGAGATAAGAACGAAGGGAATAAGACACATCCTCAGCAGACACTATCAACAAGCTCTATAAGCTTGATACCCTGATATGATTGAGTGGAGATAAGAAAGAAGAGAATAAGACACATCCCCAGCAGACACCATCAACAAGCTCTACAAACTTGATACCTTGGTATGATTGAGTAGAGATAAGAAAGAAGAGAATAAGACACATCCTCAGCAGACACTATCAACAAGCTCTACAAGCTTGATACCCTGATATGATTGAGTGGAGATAAGAAAAAGAGAATAAGACACATCCTCAGCAGACACTATCAACAAGCTCTAAAAGCTTGATACCCTGATATGATTGAGTGGAGATAAGAACGAAGAGAATAAGACACATCCCCAGCAGACACTATCAACAAGCTCTACAAGCTTGATACCCTGATATGATTGAGTGGAGATAAGAACGAATAGAATAAGACACATCCCAGCAGACACTATCAACAAGCTCTACAAGCTTGATACCCTGATATGATTAAGTGGAGATAAGAAAGAAGAGAATAAGACACATCCTCAGCAGACACTATCAACAAGCTCTACAAGCTTAATACCCTGATATGATTGAGTAGAGATAAGAAAGAAGAGAATAAGACACATCCTCAGCAGACACTATCAACAAGCTCTACAAGCTTAATACCCTGATATGATTGAGTAGAGATAAGAAAGAAGAGAATAAGACACATCCTCAGCAGACACTATCAACAAGCTCTACAAGCTTAATACCCTGATATGATTGAGTGGAGATAAGAAAGAAGAGAATAAGACACATCCCCAGCAGACACTATCAACAAGCTCTACAAGCTTGATACCCTGATATGATTGAGTAGAGATAAGAAAGAAGAGAATAAGACACATCCCCAGCAGACACTATCAACAAGCTCTACAAGCTTGATACCCTGATATGATTGAGTGGAGATAAGAAAGAAGAGAATAAGATACATCCCCAGCAGACACTATCAACAAGCTCTACAAACTTAATACCCTGATATGATTAAGTGGAGATAAGAAAGAAGAAGGAGAGAGCACCTACCTCGTTAACGGGAAGATTCTGGGTGATGTTGCCGTCATCTCGGGACCACTGGAAGGGGACAACGGCGTCACAGTTGCAGGCGCGGGACTGCAGACAATGGGGGTAGCAACGACACACGCGGTCCGACCCCCCACCCCAGCTGAGGCGGGGCTCCGTGGACCCGCCCCCTAACCACCAGGAGGTGGGCTTCTCCTCCCTGAAGCCAAACCCCGCCCCTCCCTGACAACGCCAGCTCACGTACTGCTGGCAATGTTGGGACACCCTCACTAAAGCTAGAAGCTGTGCCTCTCCAACCTGCAACAACATGAAATATCGTTTTTTTTTTTACTTTACTTCTTCGATACACAGTAAAACCTGTCTCTCGGGAGTGCCAGCGCTCAGATAAAGACTGAAAGTAAGTCAGTTAAATAATCTGGGTGTTAAAAATTGAAGGAAGCACAGCTAAAATTATGTTTCTGTCCCATCCAAAAGGTGTCAGCAATTTTTACTGTGGCGTATCACCATCTGATTGGTCCCCCAAATCAGGTGACCCTCAGGTCCAGCCAGATGTTACAGGGGCAGCAAGAACATCAGTCAGGTTTTGACAGCAGACTGTCGGAGTTTGACAGCAGAGTTTCCACTGTCAGCAGAGAGTTGACAGATCAGCAGCGGACATGAGCAGGACCCACAGTCCAGTCTAGACCTCACGCTGGTGAATCTCTCATCTACTTCAAGACTTTTAGCCAACTTCCCATCAAGACTTGTGCAAACCTCAAGTCACCATGGTTTAAGAACAAACTTATTTTCATCGTTTTTGTTTGGGAGTTTCTTGTTTCCAAAATCCATCGTGTGTCTTCTCTAACAAAGGAGAAACCGCTTGGCCATCGACTGCAAAAACCGAGTGGTAGGTCCCGAGTGACTGTCTGGTTGGGGGAATATATTTCTCCCTTATTGGTGGACTTTCGAGATCACGACATATATATATATGAAAAATAATAGAAAAAATAATAAAAAAGGTCATGTGTTGATATTAAAATAAAGAAGCCATATCCTGACCAGGAGCACATGTGCATTTTAGATAGCAGAGCGCCATCTGGTGAAACAGAAATCAACTAAACATTGATTTAACCTGTTCCCTGATATTTGGCCAACCCATTTTCTTGATAAATCAAGAAACAGCGCGAAACGCGTTCGTAGATAACTTTTCTTGATTTATCAAGAAAATGGGTTGGCCAAATATCAGGGAATAGGTTAAATCAATGTTTAGTTGATTTCTGTTCCACTAGATGGCGGTCTGACATCTAAAAAGCACATGTGCTCCTGGTCAGGATATGCCTTCTTTATTTTAATATATATATGTATATAGATGGAAATTTTGCCGGGAGGAAATTGATCTAAAGAGACAAGGGTCGCCTCTCCCGTCAAAATAGACGTCTAAAACCAGACGCCATCTATTGACCGACGCCGGTGGACGTTTCTCAGTTTTCCAAAGCTGGTGTTATGGCTTTGTCACCGACCCGAGGCCGCTAGTTGCGGCGACGGTCAATAGATGGCGTCTGGTTTTAGACGTCTATTTTGACGGGAGAGGTGACCCTTGTCTCTTTAGATATATGTATATATATATTAGAGAATAGGAATCGTAGAGAAGTCCAGAGGTAATTCTTACATCGTAGATAATTGGTCTTTTATAATCTCCTTTGCCGTCTACCCCAGACCTAACGTAGATCTCCTCCTCCGAGTCATGATGTACTATAGTCCAGACGGCGTCCTTCCTCATGTCGCAGTACACCCTGAATGGCGTTAGTGGACCCTCGAGTCCGTCAGGGTTGATGTAATAGTAGCCGCTTTGTCTTATCCCATCCAGGTCATACAAGTCCTGGCAGGTCCGCCGTGCTGTGCCATTGGTCAGTTACCCGGTCACGTGGTGAGATGTGGGCGGGGCCTACTTACCTCTGTTCTTGCAGCTGTTAAGTTCTTCGCCTCGACCTAAACGGTCTTCTTTGCGAGCTGAAACATTCCACGTTTTTTTTATGGTTGTAGATTTAAAAAATAAGAATAGTATATGGTTTTTTATACAAAGAGATAACGCGCCATCTATATTTGAACTTTGAAACTATTTGGAGCGAAATTTCTTTTTCGCAGTATTCTTTTTTTTTTTTCTTCTTATTTTGGCAGTAGAATTAAAAATAGAGATAGTGTTGTTTTATACAAGGAGATAGTGCGCCACTTATATTTAAACTTTGAAACAACTTGTCGCGAAATTTCATTTTTCATAAAATAAAACCATTTCCTACTGTCTTCTTTTCTTCCTTTGGAAATATAACTCTAAAATCTATGTATGTTATTGTTAGAGTGTGTGTCTTCCATCACAAGTTGACTTTTGCTAACTATATAGTGAAAATATTTTACGAATAAATGAACTCAGTAGATTTGGTAAACATATACGAATAAAAGATTACACGAGGAGCTTTTTTTTCGTTTTATTGCTAGCTTTCGAACCTTTCGGTTCTTCAACAGGCGTGACTAGTACAAAATATGTCTTGTTAGTATTTTTGTACTAGCCACGCCTGTTGAAGAACCGAAAGGTTCGAAAGCTAGCAATAAAACGAAAAAGAAGCTCCTCGTGTAATCTTTTATTCGTATATATAGTGAAAATTTTGATCTGTTAGTGACCATCACTAATGACCTTCTGGTAGTTTTCTTGACCCCTTCCATCCAGCTCATATATAAACTATACTCAGCTATGAATTCCTCAAGATTGCCTGAAATATTACCAAAACAGTCCAATACAATAGTAGATCGGTCTGGTAGATTAAACTGGCGAAACCGCTAGGAAGGTTCACTACTGATGAGCCAGGCCCTTCCAACATTTTTTTCCTATAGCAGGAAGGACAGAAGGTTGAGGTATTTATTTTATAAATAGTCTTTCAATGCTAAATAGTTTAAAACATTTACACGGTATGTTTTGGCCAGCTTCCAAGTACATATCGTTTCGGTGATTATAGCCATTGTAACATGAGAATAGCAGATAACTCATTTACATACTAAGAATATGTAAATTGGATTGGATAGTTCGTGTGATATAAGACATGCTAGCCGAGATCGCTTAAAGAAGATATATTGAAGGTGGTAGACCAAGAAGGCATCCTACATCAGTGGACCAAGTGCAGAGAGAAATCAAGAGGTCATCATACTATGGTTTGATCATCTTGAAAGAAGCTGAACACCTCTATCTTAGGATTTTCTCACCCGTAAAGACCATAATGGCAACAATTATGATTTAAAAAAATTCTAATAAAGCAAAAACTGGTAATACTATTTTGGGAACCATAATGGTAACAATTCTGATAACAAATGCTAAAAACAAAAGCTGGTAGCACAATTTTGGGAACCATAATGGTAACAATTCTGATAACAAATGCTAAAAACAAAAGCTGGTAGCACAATTTTGGGAACCATAATGGTAACAATTCTGATAACAAATGCTAAAAACAAAAGCTGGTAGCACAATTTTGGGAACCATAATGGTAACAATTCTGATAACAAATGCTAAAAACAAAAGCTGGTAGCACAATTTTGGGAACCATAATGGTAACAATTCTGATAACTGTAGCGGCTCCCAAATATTAACTTTTCATATTTTCATTACAAGTTTTAATATATATATATATATATATTTGTTAAATAACTATTCAATTCAAATATTAAATTATTCATCTTATCAACATATATAGTCACGACCGTCTTTCCACCGTCAATTCCTCAATTCCTCATGTCACGGATGCGCGCGCATCATCATTAGTATAATATAAAAAGCCAACAATGAAGAATGAATGTAAGATAAAAAGCCAACAATGAAGAGTAAATATGATATAAAAAGCCAACAATGAAGAATGAATGTAAGATAAAAAGCCAACAATAAAGAGTAAATGTAATATAAAAAGCCAACAATGAAGAATAAATGTAAGATAAAAAGCCAACAATGAAGAGTAAATATAATATAAAAAGCCAACAATGAAGAATAAATGTAAGATAAAAAGCCAACAATGAAGAGTAAATATAATATAAAAAGCCAACAATGAAGAATGAATGTCAGATAAAAAGCCAACAATGAAGAGTAAATATGATATAAAAAGCCAACAATGAAGAATGAATGTAAGATAAAAAGCCAACAATAAAGAGTAAATGTAATATAAAAAGCCAACAATGAAGAATAAATGTAAGATAAAAAGCCAACAATGAAGAGTAAATATAATATAAAAAGCCAACAATGAAGAATAAATGTAAGATAAAAAGCCAACAATGAAGAGTAAATATAATATAAAAAGTCAACAATGAAGAATGAATGTCAGATAAAAAGCCAACAATGAAGAGTAAATATGATATAAAAAGCCAACAATGAAGAATGAATGTAAGATAAAAAGCCAACAATGAAGAGTAAATGTAATATAAAAAGCCAACAATGAAGAATAAATGTAAGATAAAAAGCCAACAATGAAGAGTAAATATAATATAAAAAGCCAACAATGAAGAGTGAATGTAAGATAAAAAGCCAACAATGAAGAGTAAATGTAATATAAAAAGCCAACAGAGTGAATGTAAGATAAAAAGCCAACAATGAAGAGTAAATATAATATAAAAAGCCAACAATGAAGAGTAAATCTCTATATATATAAAAATGAATGTTTGTCTGTTTGTATGTTTGTTTGTATGTCCGGTATACAAATTCGCAGTAGTTCACTAATTCAAACCAAAATTTCCATACATAGGTAAAAAATACGGGGAAGACGATAGGCTATTTAAAAATATATATAAATCAATCATTAAAACTATATATTTTTAGTCAGAAAATGATGATGACGATATTGCTGTATCATGTTTGATTATCAGATACAAAATTATATCGGGAAAAATTCCAAAAAGCAGAGACCACGGGTGAAACCAGTTCCTTATTTTGTACGCAGGAACAAAATTCTAACAGAAAAACCTTCATTCGAGCAGAAAACAAAAGCCAGATCATCTTTCTATAAAAATATCGCTTCTCAGACACAAAGTTTGCAGCGGGACGTTTCACAAGTGTGACATCCACGGCGCCAATTTATAATTGTAACGAATAGTATTTGAATAAAAACATTTATTCGGGTAAAACCCGGGCGTTGCCCGGGTCATTCGTCATCAACATATATATAGTCACGACCGTCATGGGCCGGCTGGCCGGTTCTGTCACGGATGCGCGCGCATCATCATTATGATCATTATCATTATCTAATGATAATAATAATAATTATTATTATTATTATATTATTATTATTATCCATCATCAACATATATAGTCACGACCGTCATGGGCCGGCCGGCCGGTTCTGTCATGGATGCGCGCGCATCGTCATTATGATCATTATTATTATTATATTATTATTATCAACATATATCCATATATATATTGTCACGACCGTCATGGGCCGGTTCTGTCACTGATGCGCGCGCACAGGGAGGTCACATGCTCGCCGGCAGCCAACGGGCGCGCGCCGCCGGCATTACGTCATAGATTATAAACACAAGGTAATACGGCCAAATAAAAAAATAGTGTGCGATAAGGCACAATTTGGATTATCTACTTATATAATTGCCTTATTCTCTCTGTGTGAAGTTCACTGTGTGAAGTTCACGGATAGATTTTGGTCAGAATGGATAAAATAAAAAAAGAGTCAAGGGATGGGAATCGAACCCACGACCTTCCGCTTACCGGGCAGATAGTATTTTAATTAAAACATTTTAAAAATATACACGCACTCGGGTAAAACCCGGGCGTTGCCCGGGCCATTCGTCTAGTAAATATATAATGCTCATAAAATATACTTTATCAAAATTATATGAATTAACATTAATATCATATTAATTGTTGTCATATCAATATAATAAAATAATTATACATCATTCTAAATATAAATCATAAATCATAAAAAATGTAAATATTTATCTATAATATATCAAACACATATGTCTAACATTATATAATCTAGAAATGATATTTGACCACACACACAGATACAAAAAGAACTTCAACATGTAGTATACAACAATGCAACCCCTTCTGATAATTTGTATTAAATAAATGTAAATAAAAGTTGATTTTACAATAAATAATTTGTTATCTGACTCCACCTAGAATTCC
Source organism: Cordylochernes scorpioides (assembly GCA_030710605.1). Classification (NCBI taxonomy): domain Eukaryota; kingdom Metazoa; phylum Arthropoda; class Arachnida; order Pseudoscorpiones; family Chernetidae; genus Cordylochernes; species Cordylochernes scorpioides. The sequence continues at coordinate 52,989,659 of CP092884.1, forward strand.
ATGCCGCCCACAAAATGGTGAGTCGTATTTAAAATATAAACTTTAACGAACATTTGCAAGCAATCAAACAAGAATTTCAATTCGATCAAAATAACTTGATGTCACCTCCACCAGACAATAAATACGACGCGCTAAAGAAGGCCATAATTAAATGTACCGCTGACAGCGAATTTAAAAAACTACGGCAATTGTTGACTCAAGAAGAACTTGGAGACAGACTGCCTAGCCAATTATTACGCCGCTTAAGACAATTGATTGGAGAAAGCAAAGCCGTCAGTGACACAACATTAAAAATGCTCTGGATGCAACGTTTACCTAAAAACATCCAAATAATTCTGACAACGCAAGAGCAAGCATCACTAAACTCTCTAGCAGATTTAGCTGATAGAGTGATGGAGATTACTTCTTCCCCATCTTCAAGTACTTCGACTTTAGAAAAGGAACTGGCATCTTTGCGTGCGGAAATTTCAGCATAGAAAATTGACCTTAACAAGAAGGAAGAAAGAATATCTCGTTCAAGATCCAGAAGCTCATCTTCATCTCGAAAATCTTCCCCAAACAGTTATAGAAAGTACAATCCAAAAGGCTCTTGGTGCTGGTATCATTTTCGATTCAAGCACCATGCAAGAAAATGCATCTCACCTTGTACTTTCAACAAAAAAGCAAAGAACCAGCAGGAAAACTCCAACAACAATCAGTAAGCCCGGTGGTTACTGATTGTAGCAATATAACAAATGCTAAAAACAAAAGCTGGTAGCACAATTTTGGGAACCATAATGGTAACAATTCTGATAACAAATGCTAAAAACAAAAGCTTGTAGCACAATTTTGGGAACCATAATGGTAACAATTCTGATAACAAATGCTAAAAACAAAAGCTGGTAGCACAATTTTGGGAACCATAATGGTAACAATTCTGATAACAAATGCTAATTACAAAAGCTGGTAACAAAATTTTGGGAACCATAATGGTAACAATTCTGATAACAAATGCTAATTACAAAAGCTGGTAACAAAATTTTGGGAACCATAATGGTAACAATTCTGATAACAAATGCTAAAAACAAAAGCTGGTAACAAAATTTTGGGAACCATAATGGTAACAATTCTGATAACAAATGCTAATTACAAAAGCTGGTAGCACAATTTTGGGAACCATAATGGTAACAATTCTGATAACAAATGCTAATTACAAAAGCTGGTAACAAAATTTTGGGAACCATAATGGTAACAATTCTGATAACAAATGCTAATTACAAAAGCTGGTAGCACAATTTTGGGAACCATAATGGTAACAATTCTGATAACAAATGCTAATTACAAAAGCTGGTAACAAAATTTTGGGAACCATAATGGTAACAATTCTGATAATAAATGCTAATAACAAAAGCTGGTAGCACAATTTTGGGAACCATAATGGTAACAATTCTGATAACAAATGCTAATAACAAAAGCTGGTAACAATATTGGCTGCCATGAATGGAAAATGGTAATAAAAATTCTGGTAACAAACGTAAGTAACAGATACTAATACCAAAGCTGGTAAAACAACGTCGCTAAAAAAAAAAAGAAGAGAACTAAAAGAGGATATAGCTACTTACAACATCCCATCTTCTCATCTTCGCCGTATTTCCCCGGACAATCCCTGTGGCCGTCACAGAGCGTGTAGCGGGGGATACACGTGCCGTCGTAGCACTGGAACGTCGTGTTGGGATTGCACGAACCTATACACGGATAGATTTAAGACAAAGTCAGAGGTCAGTCAGCTGAGTTTACCTTTGCAGGAACCCTCGTCTGACTTGTCATGACAGTCATAGATGAGGTCGCACACCTGGGATTTCTTGATGCACTGGCCGTTGTGGCACTGGTACTCGTCGACACGGCATTCGTGATGGGCTACACAGACAGACACTGACCACTGTCATCCCGCACAACTTTGGCATATCTCCAATTTATTAAAATGATGCATTAGTCCTTGACTTATGCACGAAGGAACGTGTGACCACTGGACATGCGTCGACTTGGAGGCTGTTGTTGGGTGCTGCGCTGCCTGGAGTATAGGAGCTCCATCTATGCTTCCTGTGGTGAATCTGTATAAGACCGGTGGTCTTTATAAAGCGTTATGTGCAATATGATGCATTAGTGCGCCATCTGTTGAGTCTATAAAGTCCCTTATTCTAGGAAAGTAAAATTTCAACCTGGTGACTCCACGTGGCGGAGAGTGGACAACGTCCTAGAGCTAAGGCTAAGCCAGTAGACCGGGATCCATCCTGATATGGACTCTGACTTTTCCTTCAAGTTGGATAACTATTTATAAAGATATAATAACCTACTACAGTGGACCCTCGGTTTGCGAGCATAATCCGTTCCAGAGCCATGCTCGTACTCCAAAACGCTCGTAGTGCGAAACTAATTTCTTATTTTTAATAATTGAAACTCGGGCAATTCTTCTTGCTACGAACAATTGCACAGTTTCCCACATTTTACATATTTCCCGAATCTGATCTGAAGGGAGGGATCCCAGTGGATTTTCATCCATCACGATTACGGGCAACCATCACGAGTTGCTCGTAATGCGAAATTTCACTCGTAATCCGAGGTAAAATTTTTCAAAAAATTTTGCTCGTACTGCGAAAAGCTCGTACTCCAAGGTGCTCGTAAACCGAGGGTCCACTGTATTAGGTAATAACTGCATATTAAAGTGAAAGGCGAAAAATTAAAGCACACCATCGCATTATTTTTCCCACGGAAATCCTCAATGAATGGACCAAATAGACCACAAAGCAACTACACTCATGTGCCAAACTTAAGAAAGTTGAAAGTCTTTGATATCGCCGGTCGTTTTATTATTATTATTTTTTTTAGGAGATAGAGGCAATTTTGTTCACACTTGGTTATATCGTGTGTCTTCAACAAAGGTCACTGTAATATCTTTCAGAGTTATTGTCACAATCCCGATATACGAGCAAAAAGTACTGTACGTGCTAAGAGGTACAACTTTCTTAAGTTTTGTCCATGAGTGCCAATGTTACCACCAGACTATGACTTTGTAGCATTTAGAAGGTTGTACACCAGTCTTAAGTCACCAGTCTCTGTGTGAAATATATATTTTTATAACACTCACAAGTACATGTATAATATAAAGTTACGGGATGATGGTATATTCATGTACCAAAACCTCTCCCGTTAAAATACATTAAAACAATTCCTATTTTGTGAAAAAAAAAAGAGTACAAATGTGATATTGTACTGGGATAAGTTTCATAAATTATGAAAAAGGCATCTCCTTATCGTGCAACTGAAAGTTGCTGATGGCTTGCGCCATCTATCGGAATAAATATCAGCTATTCTCGTTGAATTCTAATTCTTTAGAAATCAGCGAGAATTGTTGATATTTATTCCGATAGATGGCGCAAGCCATCAGCAACTTTCAGTTGCAAGATAAGGAGATGCCTTTTTCATAATTCCTAATTTGTTTATCACCCCACTACATATGATAAAGTCCCAACACCAGTTTCGGCAAATTCAGACAACATCACCTGTAAACCATGGTTTCGTGCTATGGCCTTCATCAGTACAGGGGTGGCTTTGATTTTTGACGGGGGATGCCTCTTTTGGTACTTATACATGTGTGTAAGTTTGCAGCTTGCCGTCTTGTATTAGATATCGGGCTTATTGAAGAGAGACTTGGCCTTAAAACTCGCCTTTTAAATTTGAATGAAAGAAACTTAATCTGTAGCCATCTATTCGTGGTTTAACCCCATCAATCTATGAAGGAATACATTCCGTGTGTAGACGTGTAGAGAAGCTTGTAGACGCACTCACCGCATTTGGCCTCGTCCGAGCCATCGCCACAGTCGTCCTTGTAGTCGCAGTAGGCGTCGATAGCAACGCAGCGTCCGTTGGCACAGCGGAAACTGCTGACCATGCACTCCTTGCCTGGGCGTGGTTTCCAGTTAGTGGGCGTGGTTAGTAATAATTAGGCGGGGTGTCTGGTTAGTGGGCGTAGTTATAAAAAAAGTGGCGTGATCACTGGTTATTGGGCGTAGTTAAAAAAAGTAGGCGTGGTCACTGGTTAGTGGACGTGGTTAGAAATAAAGTAGCCGTGGTCACTGGTTATTGGGCGTGGTTAGAAATAAGTAGGCGTGGTCACTGTTTATTGGGCGTGGTTAGAAATAAGTAGGCGTGGTCACTGGCTATTGGGCGTGGTTAGAAATAAGTAAGTGTAATCACTAGTTAGTGGGCGTGGTTATAAATGAGTGGGCATGATCACTGTTTAGTAGGTGTGGTCACTGTTTTTAGGTGTGTCATTGGTTAATAGGCGTGGTTAGAAATAAGTGGGCAGTGATCACTGTGTGACTGGTAGGGGTGGTCAGATGCTAGTGGCCTTGATATAAGTGAGTAACTGTGGCTAGCGGTAAGAAGTGGGAGTTGCTATGAAAAATTTTGGGCGTGGCTAGAAGTTAGTAACCAGGGTTAGCAGTTAATGAGAGTAGAGATATGTGTGAGTGTATAGTGCCTATCAGAGCTAATGTCTATCACTTAACGAGTGTGGCTAGCAGTTAGTGGGCGTGGCCATCAGTCAGTAGTTGTGACTCACTGCATGTGTCTTCGTCGCTTCCATCGCGACAGTCCTCCTTGCCGTCGCACACGAAGAGCGTGGAGATGACCTCCTTGTTACGACAGGTGTAGTGACGCTCGGCGATGACGTTGGTGGGTGTAGTAGCGGTGGCCTCCACCTCGGCGTGGAGCGGGGAGGTCTCCTCCACCGTCACTGGGAACACCGTTGGTCCCACAGCTGCACTGACTTGGAAAGCCAACTTGTGTGTGTAAGCCGTTCTAAAAGCAATAATAAAATTTATTGAACTAACTCAATTTGATATGAAGCAATGTCGTGCCATCTATACCTGAAGGCTAAAACCGTTAACCACCTGTGAAATGGGGGTGGACAGACCAATCAGGAAGAATAAGCCCAGCTAACGGCCAATAGTGAAGTCATGTTCCCTGTTGTTGACGGCGGATGTTGGAAGACCTTCCCTGTATGTTACTGCTTTGTTCTCCTTAATAAACGAATGTAATGTAGTAAGTAGGCGTGGTCAAGGATACATGGTCAGGAAGGCGTAGTAAGTAGGCGTGGTCAAGGAGATATGGTCAAGAAGGCGTAGTAAGTAGGCGCGGTTGAGTAAACCTAGTAAGTAGGCGTGGTCAAGAAGACATGGTTAAGAAGACGTAGTAAGTAGGCGTGGTTAAGTAAACCTAGTAAGTAGGCGTGGTCAAGGAGACATGGTTAAGAAGACGTAGTAAGTAGGCGCGGTTAAGTAAACCTAGTAAGTAGGCGTGGTCAATAAGACACAGTCAAGAAGGCGTAGTAAGGAGGCATGGTCAAGAAGGCGTAGTAAGTCGACGTGGTTAAGTAAACCTAGTAAGTGGGTGTGGTCAAGAAGGCGCAGTAAATAGGCGTGGCCAAGTAAGCGCGACAAGTAGGCGTGGTCAAGAAGGCGTAGTAAGTAGGCGTGGTCAAGAAGGCGTAGTAAGTCGACGTGGTTAAGTAAACCTAGTAAGTGGGTGTGGTCAAGAAGGCGCAGTAAATAGGCGTGGCCAAGTAAGCGCGACAAGTAGGCGTGGTCAAGAAGGCGTAGTAAGTAGGCGTGGTCAAGAAGGCGTAGTAAGTAGGCGTGGTCAAGTAAGCGCGACAAGTAGGCGTGGTCAAGAAGGCGTAGTAAGTAGGCGTGGTCAAGTAAGCATAGTAAGTAGGCGTGTCTTACTCGGTAGGTTGGAGCCAGTCTTGCAGATGTAGGAGTAGATGGCCGAGAGAGTCTCCTTATCGGAAGAACTCTTGTAGTCCCACTCGATGCCGTCCCCCATGGGCAGGGTCAGCTTGCTCACGGAGCAGGGGATGTCCTGCCAGTGGGCAGTGGAGTGACCACTGTCCACCCTCAGCATGGTACAGTCCTGGAAGGCCCCGCCGTCGGGCTGAGTATGTTGGCTTGCTCCGGCGTACGCCCTGTACACCGACCCAGGTAGATTCCTTCATTGGTCGATATAACTTGTGTTTAGGTACTTTATTGACTTATAATTGTTGCCCACCCACAAGAATACAGTACAATAAATCATATCTCAAGTCGATAAAACATTTTTATCCACATATGGATAATAAATCCAATCTATTTTAATACATTTTATCCTTTAATTTAAAGTTTCTCTTTCTTTGTAACCCGGACTCCTGGAGACACATGTACCAAAGTCGCAAACTTTCCGTGTTGTTTAAAACTGATGTGTAGCGAGACAGTTCGCATTTTCAAGCCATAATACAACATAAATATACGGGAGGATAGTATGCACGTACCAAAAGAAGCACCTCTCCCTTTGAATATGCATAAAAATACAATACATTATTACACATGAAAACATTATGACGTGAATGTTTCTTTTCACAAATAAATACAACTTCTATTGTCCTTAGTGCAATGAAAAAATATATTGGAAGGGCTTGGTTCATCAGTAGTGAACCTTCCCAGCTGTTTCGCCAATTCAATCCACCAGACAGCTTCTTTAGAGCTCTAATACTGTATTGGATCATTCTGTTTGTATATGCTTTACTGAAGAGTAGAATCTTAGAAAAGGTATTTAAGCAAGCTATGTACATAAGCTTTTAGGACAGTAGAATTACATATAAATATTTGCATCGAGCAATGCTCTTCCCCAAACAATAAGGACAAGTTAGGCATAAATTAATAAAAGCAATTTATTTGTGAAAAGAAACATTCGCGTCTTAATGTCTTCATATATTGCTTTGTATTAAAGTTTATATTCACATATATGAACGTTGGAATGTATGGCTAGGGTGATATATTGAGTTTATTAAACGACATTTGAAAATTATCCCGCATGTGTTTCTTTTAAACGAAAAATCGAAATTTATTTTTAAGGAGAAATAACGATTCTTTCTAACCTTAGAGATGAGGTTTCTTCAGAATCTTAGAAAAAGGTATTTAAGCAAGCTATGTACATAAGCTTTTTGGACGGTAGAATTACGATATACATTATTGTAAATAAAGAATCTCTTCTCCCCGACTCGTATATCTTTTTCTATAGGGAATAGGGTAAGATTATCATTGTCACAATACATATTTGACGGGAGAGGTGCTTTTATAAGTAGGTGGGAGAGGTGCTTTTATAAGTAGGTGGGAGAGGTGCTTTTATAAGTAGGTGGGAGAGGTGCTTTTATAAATAGGTGGGAGAGGTGCTTTTATAAGTAGGTGGGAGAGGTGCTTTTATAAGTAGGTGGGAGAGGTGCTTTTATAAGTAGGTGGGAGAAGTGCTTTTATAAGTAGGTGGGAGAGGTGCTTTTATAAGTAGGTGGGAGAGGTGTTTTTATAAGTAGGTGGGAGAGGTGCTTTTATAAGTAGGTGGGAGAGGTGCTTTTATAAGTAGGTGGGAGAGGTGCTTTTATAAGTAGATGGGAGAGGTGCTTTTATAAGTAGGTGGGAGAGGTGCTTTTATAAGTAGGTGGGAGAGGTGCTTTTATAAGTAGGTGGGAGAGGTGCTTTTATAAGTAGGTGGGATAGGTGCTTTTATAAGTAGGTGGGATAGGTGCTTTTATAAGTAGGTGGGAGAGGTGCTTTTATAAGTAGGTGGGATAGGTGCTTTTATAAGTAGGTGGGATAGGTGCTTTTATAAGTAGGTGGGAGAGGTGCTTTTATAAGTAGGTGGGAGAGGAGCTTTTATAAGTAGGTGGGAGAGGTGCTTTTATAAGTAGGTGGGAGAGGTGCTTTTATAAGTAGGTGGGATAGGTGCTTTTATAAGTAGGTGGGATAGGTGCTTTTATAAGTAGGTGGGAGAGGGGCTTTTATAAGTAGGTGGGAGAGGTGCTTTTATAAGTAGGTGGGAGAGGGGCTTTTATAAGTAGGTGGGAGAGGTGCTTTTATAAGTAGGTGGGAGAGGTGCTTTTATAAGTAGGTGGGAGAGGTGCTTTTATAAGTAGGTGGGAGAGGTGCTTTTATAAGTAGGTGGGAGAGGTGCTTTTATAAGTAGGTGGGAGAGGTGCTTTTATAAGTAGGTGGGAGAGGTGCTTTTATAAGTAGGTGGGAGAGGTGCTTTTATAAGTAGGTGGGAGAGGTGCTTTTATAAGTAGGTGGGAGAGGTGCTTTTATAAGTAGGTGGGGGAGGTGCTTTTATAAGTAGGTGGGAGAGGTGCTTTTATAAGTAGATATCCGTGATAAAGTAAGGGGTAATGAAGGAATGCCATGTTACCAGTCCGTGAAGATCATAGGATTCCCATCGCTCCAACGGTAGACGCCTTCCTTCATCTCATCATTCAGTCCTGAAAACCCCAGGACACACTTTTATCCGAACAGGTCATGTAGAAACCTAAAGGTAGAGAGAGATAGATAAGGTAGACAGTGTAGTTAGAAGTAACGTCTTATCTTGTAATCGAATACTACATATGTGTATTAATGGCTTGTGCGTTATCTATCTGCATAAACGTGAACTAAACTTTACTTAAATTAAAAAGGCATATATTGGATCAAAATGCCTTTTTAATTAAAGATTTATTTATGGATTGCTCTATTTTCAAAACAAACATAATCTAATAATATTAGCCCAAAATCATTTTATTATGATAAATCCAGAAAACGAAATCATGTACGTGTTTCGGATTGTTGGCTTTCATCAGGGTAGTGTAAGCTGTACTTAACAACGCAACAAAATGTTTGCAGATATATATATATTTTTTTACAAATAGACCGAAATATTCACCGGTTTTATTTTACAATTCATAAAAATGTACATATGGTTACCTTGGGATTTGTTACTTAACTTGTGGGAGAACAAAATAGTGGCCAACGCTCCCAACTAAACATAGTTGTGATTAAATGAAAATCTATAGGCGAAAATTTTGCCGGGTGGATGCCGATCTATAGAAAGAAAGAACACCCCTCCCGTCAAAATGTATGTTTAAACTAAGCGCCATCTATTGTCCGTCTCTACAAACTAGTGGACTAGGGTCAGTAACAAAGCCACAGCAACAGCTTCAGCAAACTGAGAAGCGCCCACCTGAAGACCATGGTTTCGGGCTAATGGCCTTCGTCAGTCGTGGTTTCAATTTCGGTCTTGAGATCCGCGTAATGGATTCGAGAAAGCCTCAGAATTAACCAAAGAGGTGTTTAGCTGGGTATGTGACTAGGTCAATTCTCTAGCCCAAATATATACTCGTGGACAAAACTTAAGGAAGTTGTACCTTTTACCATGTATATCGGGATTCAGACAATAACTCTGAAAGATATTACAGTGACCTTTATTGAAGACACACGAGATAACCAATATACACTCATGGACAAAACTTAAGGAAGTTGTACCTTTTAGCATATATATCGGGATTCAGACAATAACTCTGAAAGATATTATAGTGACCTTTATTGAAGACACATGAGATAACCAATATACACTCATGGACAAAGCATAAGGAAGTTGTACCTTTTACCATGTATATCGGGATTGAGACAATAACTCTGAAAGATATTACAGTGACCTTTATTGAAGACACACGAGATAACCAATATACACTCATGGACAAAACTTAAGGAATTGGTACCTTTTAGCATGTATATCGGGATTGAGACAATAACTCTGAAAGATATTACAGTGACCTTTATTGAAGACACACGAGATAACCAATATACACTCATGGACAAAACTTAAGGAATTTGTACCTTTTAGCATGTATATCGGGATTGAGACAATAACTCTGAAAGATATTACAGTGACCTTTATTGAAGACATACGATATAACCAATATACACTCATGGACAAAACTTAAGGAAGTTGTACCTTTTAGCATGTATATCGGGATTGAGACAATAACTCTGAAAGATATTACAGTGACCTTTATTGAAGACATACGATATAACCAATATACACTCATTGACAAAACTTAAGGAATTTGTACCTTTTAGCATGTATATCGGGATTGAGACAATAACTCTGAAAGATATTACAGTGACCTTTATTGAAGACATACGATATAACCAATATACACTCATGGACAAAACTTAAGGAATTTGTACCTTTTAGCATGTATATCGGGATTGAGACAATAACTCTGAAAGATATTACAGTGACCTTTATTGAAGACATACGATATAACCAATATACACTCATTGACAAAACTTAAGGAAGTTGTACCTTTTAGCATGTATATCGGGATTGAGACAATAACTCTGAAAGATATTACAGTGACCTTTATTGAAGACATACGATATAACCAATACACACTCATGGACAAAACTTAAGGAAGTTGTACCTTTTAGCATGTATATCGGGATTGAGACAATAACTCTGAAAGATATTACAGTGACCTTTATTGAAGACATACGATATAACCAATACACACTCATGGACAAAACTTAAGGAAGTTGTACCTTTTAGCATGTATATCGGGATTGAGACAATAACTCTGAAAGATATTACAGTGACCTTTATTGAAGACATACGATATAACCAATACACACTCATGGACAAAACTTAAGGAAGTTGTACCTTTTAGCATGTATATCGGGATTGAGACAATAACTCTGAAAGATATTACAGTGACCTTTATTGAAGACATACGATATAACCAAGTGTGAACAAAATAAACTCTGTCTCCTTCAAAAAAAAATAATAATAATAACAGACGACTGGCGACATGAAAGACTTACCACTTCCTTAAGTTTTGGTTTTGTCCAGTAGCGTATGTACTTACCGATGTAGAGACTCTTGTGATGAGCATTCCAGAAATTGGTGAGGAAGAAGTGGATGACAGCCATTTCCCGTTCATCCAGGATGGAGACAAGATGGCCCTTGTTTTCCTTGCCTTTAGCCACACACAGAGCTTCGGCATCGTACCATGGCATGGCCTCGGCTTCTTGGAAATAGGCGTAGCAATGGTCCTTGTAGAATTTCCAAGGTGGATCGCAGGCAGCCTGGTCTGAAATCACATTACGTAACATCGATGTTATTACATGGGATCGATATGGAGGGATGGTGTATACCGTCGATTCTTGACAGCTACGACCCTGGATCGAATCCCGTATTGGACACTTTTTTTTTTAAGAAAAAAAAAAACATTTGCGCGAGGATATCACGGGGTTTTGGAACAGCGACTCTATAAATTGCTACTTCTGCAATGTTGGCATCCAAGACAATTTGGTCCACTATCTATTCCATTGACCATTCCTACATGAAAAGAGACTGGGAATTCGCGAAATTTCGGGGCAAACCCACTACAATGTACAACATGTATATAAAATCTTCACTACTCTCCTGCTGGATAAAACATTTGTTTATAAATATTTTAAATATTTCAAGGTGATTGATAAAATGAGAGAAGTGCTCAACTCCACAGACAACGGCTGATTGCTCCCCCTCCCCTCTAAATTGCTTTTCCTCCTCACTCATGTACATATATAACCGTTATGGGGAATCCCCTTGTAAGACAATAGTGTCTTAATAAAGGTTTTTTGTTGTTGTTGTTGTTGTTGAAAAAACATTTGCCTCAATGGAAACCCCGATTTATGTGTCCAATGCGGGATTTAATCCCGTGCCATCGCTGTCGTAAAAACTGTGAAGGTTTATACCACAGAGATAAGAAGGCACAGTAGGTACTTACATTCGAAGTTCATGCCGATAAGTTCCTCGGCGCCCTTGAACTTCTGGGCGCGATAGATGAGAGAGAATCCACGTCCTGCCGACTCAGCGTCGGACGAGAACTCAATCAGGACCTCGTTCCAGCTGGAGACGACGTGGGCAGGAGGGCGCCGGGCGTTACAGTAGCGGCCGAGTAGATTAATGCGCTGGTTGGACGCCCCGTCGTAGAAGTCTACGTAATCGTAGAGACAGCTGTCCCCTCCTGGCACGTCGAAGTCGTCGAAGGAGACGTTGATGAAATGGTTGGGAAGGGCCTTGATGAGCCATCGGCAGCGGTGGTTGTGCTCGTAGGACAGCGGGTAGCCGATAGACATGATGTGACCGCAGGGCTCGGCCTCGCAGGTCTTCAGCTCGGAGCACTGGAAGTCCCCCATACCACAGCCTGGACAGTCTGTAGCAAAACGTTGGGGTGGGAACAAGGTCTTATATCGGGACAGTCTGTAGCACAACGTTGGGGTGGGAACAAGGTCTTATATCGGGACAGTCTGTAGCACAACGTTGGGGTGGGAACAAGGTCTTATATCGGGACAGTCTGTAGCACAACGTTTGGGTCGGAAAAAGGTCTTATATCGGGGTAGCTTGTACCATATAGCAAATAGTGTATAAAGAAAGATCTGAGACACCTATGATAGTGATAAACTCTACTGAATATTTCTTTCTTTCACTGCTGTTTACAGGATGATGATGGTAAAAACTCTATAAAAATGGCTTAGAACCTCTATCAATTCCTGGGACGAACAAGAGTTACCATTAAGACAGCATCAACTTCTAGAACGTATAAAAGTTACAGAAATATTTGTAGACAGTAGAAAATTCCTGTAATATACAGAAGTTACCATCAACATTTGTAGACAGTAGCAAATTTCTGGAACTTAAAGGAATTACTAATAGGATTTGTAGAGATTATAAAACTTCTGGAAAGCATAATTAATATATCAACATTTGTAGACAGTAACAAATTTCTGGAACGTATAAAAGCTACCGTTAACATTTGTAGAGAGCAGCAAATGCCTGGAAGGTACAAGAATTGCCACCAAGGTTTGTAGACAGCAGAAAACCCCCGAAACGTATAAACGTTCTCCATCACCCAGTGTAGACAGCCAGCCAGAACGTACCAATAAAGTTGTAGTGCAGCTTGAAGCCCCGGTAACGTGAGAGGGAGTAGCGGAAGGCTGACGTGAGACGTAAGCGGACCTCGCCGAAGGAGAAGATGGTCTTGGGGAAATGACCAGCCTGGGTGGCGGCGACCGGTCGAGAGCGGTTGTCCGGGTTGAGGAGAAGGCGGTCCCCCGTCGGCGATGTCGTACACCGTGAAGGAGAGGCGGACATGGCGTCCACTAGGTGGTCGAATGGTCCATACACAATGGCGATCCTGACCATAGTAATATGGGTAGTTGGGAGACTGGATTGTACCATGGTCTACTGTCATCAGTCCGCCGCACTTGCCTGCCCCACACATACTGTCTTTAAGTCGACAATACACATTTCCCTATGTAAACAGGATAGAACCTTTAAATCTTATTTACTTTATAATAAATTGAAACTATTTTTGAAGCGTATATGCTTCTTTTTAAAAAATAAAACTATTTTTACTGCTCCCTTAATAGAATGATAAAAAATAACACAGGTTGTGGGTGTTGAACTATTGTAAAAAACAGGTAAACCATTGACAAGACGATTTTTTAAACGATGTTGTTACCGTGTTTCTTGCAGCCTAGGATTTCGAAGCGAAGACAGGGAGCTTCATCCCATTCCAGAATGGTGAGTCTGATGAACCGCGTAGCTTTTGGTTTCAGGAGGTTGAACCGAACACCTCGGTCTGGATTAAGGCTGTTTATAGGCTGATTATCGCTGTAGAAGATCTGTATATATATATGTGGTTAGCTTCATGTAGATATGTAGATAGGTAGGTAGACAGACAGACCTTCTTCTGTCCTACAGGTTCCTCCTCCGTCTCCCAGTTACTGTTGCTGCTGCTGTCGTTGGAGAATTCCAGACGGAACCGAGTGATTCGGGCAGATTTGGAGCTGAAGACCACGTGCTGCAGGATGACTCCCGTCACACTCACCATGTCCCCCTGAACGACTTGTCAATCTCTATGACACTAATACCCTCATATAATTTAGACGCTAAAAACATGGCGAATGAAGACGAGTTTCTTTTATTGATGCATTAGAACAAGCTTTCGGGTAAAAGCCCTTCAACAGGCGCGATAAAAAAAAAAACGACACTATGATAGTGTCGTTTTTTTATCGCGCCTGTTGAAGGGCTTTTACCCGAAAGCTTGTTCTAATGCATCAATAAAAGAAACTCGTTTTACTTCGCCATGTTTTTATCGTCTAAATTCAATCTAGGAAGAATTTTTAATCTATATTTGTAAACCCTCATATAATGTCCCCAAATAATGTTGTAGCATTACGCTAGGAAACATTTAAAAAATCCCATTTATTGCATGACTCTCTTGGCCAAAAAAAAAACTTCCTTTTATATATTCTCTACCATATCTTATTATTAAAGCGCAAAAATGTCTGGATGTTTGTTTGTTTGTTTGTTTGTTCTCTAACTCCTCTCTTAATATTTTATTTTATACGACAATATTTCGTATACATATTACATTTAGTCCCGGAATTATTCAGGTAACTTCAAAATTATATTTAAACTTTTAAAAATAACGCAGTTAGCAAAAATACGCATTTAGCTCGACGTTAAGCTCGACGTTAGCGACACGCTCGGCCATATTGATTGAAATAAAACAAATAATTTGATATATAAATATTCGTAATTTACACTAGCCACATCAGCCACATATTTGATAATATTCATAATTTACACTTTAAATACTTGCCTTTTCTTTTCTAATTTTTATAGTCTAAATTTATATTTTACACTTTAATAACATTTTTCATTTTTAACTTTTATTTTTTATTTTTCAACACTTTCAACACTTTTGCAACACTTTTATTTACAAATAAATTTGTTCATTTTAGCACCGTTTTTATTTTGTTAAGGTCATTTTTCATATTTTTTATATTTTAAGATTATCTATAATATCTAATTATCAATGCGCAAAAAAGTCTGTTTGTCTGTATGTATGTTTGTTCCCTAACTACTCTCTTAATATTCTATTATTTAATATTCTTATTTCTATTTCTATTTTAAATACGCCAGAAATTGGCTATTTTAATATTGCTTATATTAAATATGCCTATGCGTATTTTTTATTTTATTAAATATTAATTTTTACAAACATATATTTATATTCTTTATTCGATATTTAGTTAATATTCATTTCGATATTTAGTGAATATTCAAAATAGACGCTCAAAATAAAATAGAATAAAATTTCAATATATATCGAAAATTGTAATTATTGATCTATGTCACATTATTATATTATAGTGTATATAGTGTTATATTATAGTGTAACGTTTTTTTTTTTTTGCATTTTTACACTATACATTTTTATATAATGTTGATATTATAAATGTTGATATATAAAATGTTGATATTATGCCGTGAGAGTACAACTGAGAGTACACACTAAATAAAATAGTAAGAATAATATAATTATATAATATAATTATAAATGCAATATATTAAAATATTAGAATGTTATCAAAAAGGTGCTTTTTAAATTAAATTAAATCTAAAAATGAAAATGTTGTTAAAGTAAAAAATTATATTGTGCTGTCTTATATTATTGTTATTTATTGTTGTCTCTTATAAATGTCTTAAAGTTGCAAAACCTATATATATATAAAGAAAAAAGAATGACCGTTTCTCTTTATTATATTAATTAATATATAGCTCAATTGTTTTTGACTTATAACTTTATATTCGATATATTCGTTTTTGTTTGTGTGATTTTCTTCATAAATGTTATTATGTCTGTGAAGAAGGCAGGATTGTATGTGCTTTAATTTCTTTTATTAGAGCGACGTAAGGCGCGCTAAATTTGCTAGTTCACATAATTTCTCAAAACTTTAAACAAATATGCGCCATTTGACAAATATGTGACAAATGTAATGTAGGAAATAAACCCAGTGTGGAATATATAATGGAGATCCACTACGGGGCGTTCGGAGACAGTTGCAGAGATCTTCAACGGGAGACAAGCAACCATTCATAGGTTGACAATTCAGTTACCTACTCTACTACAATTATTGTAAATAGTTTCACGCGCAATTATCTAGATCAGATATAGCGTGTCTTATTTGCAACTGGTAATAAATAAATCAAAGGTATATATATAAGAAATATTAAGCACCAGTTTTTTTTTTTTTAATTTGTAATAAATATAAATTTGAGGAATGAGAAGTAGAAAGCTGTTAACTTCGGGTATATGCTTATGCACAAACTTACCATGGGAGAATTGGAACCTGGATCCTTAAGGTCGACCTGGAAACACAAATAACATTTCTATATGATCGTGTAGTAAAGATAAATTGATTTATGACAACTCCTGATCATGTAAATAAAAGTTGCTGATAACTTCCGCCATCTAACGGTATAAATATAGACTATTCGTTGATTTTTTTTCAAAATTATAATTCCAGATTTTCTTTTTAAGATCAAGTAGGTGAGTAGATATGTAACTAAGCTGGTATGTAACTAAGTAGGTAGGTAGATATGTAAGTAAGTAACTAAATATATATGTAACTAAGTAGGTAGGTAGATATGTAAGTAAGTAACTAAGTAGATATGTAACCAAGTAGGTAGGTAGATATGTAAGTAAGTAACTAAGTAGATATGTAACCAAGTAGGTAGGTAGATATGTAAGTAAGTAACTAAGTAGATATGTAACTAAGTAGGTAGGTAGATATGTAAGTAAGTAACTAAATATATATGTAACTAAGTAGGTAGGTAGATATGTAAGTAAGTAACTAAGTAGATATGTAACCAAGTAGGTAGGTAGATATGTAAGCAAGTAACTAAATATATATGTAACTAAGTAGGTAGGTAGATATGTAAGTAAGTAACTAAATATATATGTAACTAAGTAGGTAGGTAGATATGTAAGTAAGTAACTAAATATATATGTAACTAAGTAGGTAGGTAGATATGTAAGTAAGTAACTAAATATATATGTAACTAAGTAGGTAGGTAGATATGTAAGTAAGTAACTAAATATATATGTAACTAAGTAGGTAGGTAGATATGTAAGTAAGTAACTAAATATATATGTAACTAAGTAGGTAGGTAGATATGTAAGTAAGTAACTGAGTAGATATGTAACCATATAGATATTTAACTGAGTAGATATGTAACTGAGTAGATATGTAACCATATAGATATGTAACTGAGTAGATATGTAACCATATAGATATGTAACTAAGTATGTAAGTACCGTGATGTAGGGCGCCAGGTCCTGCTGGTCCCCGCACCACCCCGACGGCATGTAGAGACGGCCATGCAGGGCGGAGTGGTGCTGTGGGTTGTCGGACGAGGAGGCGAAGATCTGGGAGTCGTAGATCTCCTCGGCCGCCATGCCCAGCGGTCTCCCGCAGCTCTCTGCACACCGCCGCTCGGTCACACTTGTTCAAATGGTGATTATATCGTTAAATAAACTACAATAGAGCAGCTTTGGCGGACTCGAACAAAAGCCAATCTGTGTACGAAAGTGTCCCACACATGAGAAATCATAGCCTAAAACATGTCTAAACCCGGTTTTATTGGAGGCATCATTTTCTTATCATAGACTCTACTTCGGTTGAAATACACTCATGTGTGTGGACAAAACTTAAAGAAGTGGAAAGTCTTTGATTTCATCGGATGACCGTTTTTTTTTTTTTTTTTTCAAGAAGACAGAGAAAGTGAGACAATTTTGCTCACACTTGGTTATCACGTATGTCTTCAATAAAGGTCACTGTAATATCTTTCAGAGTTATTGTCTGAATCCTGATATACATGGTAAAAGGTACAACTTCCTTAAGTTTTGTCTATGAGTGTATATTGGTTATCTCGTGTGTCTTCAATAAAGGTCACTGTAATATCTTTCAGAGTTATTGTCTGAATCCTGATATACATGGTAAAAGGTACAACTTCCTTAAGTTTTGTCCATGAGTGTATATTGGTTATCTCGTGTGTCTTCAATAAAGGTCACTGTAATATCTTTCAGAGTTATTGTCTGTATCCCGATATACATGGTAAAAGGTACAACTTCCTTAAGTTTTGTCCATGAGTGTATATTGGTTATCTCGTGTGTCTTCAATAAAGGTCACTGTAATATCTTTCAGAGTTATTGTCTCAATCCCGATATACATGGTAAAAGGTACAACTTCCTTAAGTTTTGTCCATGAGTGTATATTGGTTATCTCATGTGTCTTCAATAAAGGTCACTGTAATATCTTTCAGAGTTATTGTCTCAATCCCGATATACATGGTAAAAGGTACAACTTCCTTAAGTTTTGTCCATGAGTGTATATTGGTTATCTCGTGTGTCTTCAATAAAGATCACTATAATATCTTTCAGAGTTATTGTCTCAATCCCGATATACATGGTAAAAGGTACAACTTCCTTAAGTTTTGTCCATGAGTGTATATTGGTTATCTTGTGTGTCTTCAATAAAGATCACTATAATATCTTTCAGAGTTATTGTCTCAATCCCGATATACATGGTAAAAGGTACAACTTCCTTAAGTTTTGTCCATGAGTGTATATTGGTTATCTTGTGTGTCTTCAATAAAGATCACTATAATATCTTTCAGAGTTATTGTCTCAATCCCGATATACATGGTAAAAGGTACAACTTCCTTAAATTTTGTCAATGAGTGTATATTGGTTATCTCTTGTATCTCCAATAAAGGTCACTGTAATATATTTCAGAGTTATTGTCTGAATCCCGATATACATGGTAAAAGGTACAACTTCCTTAAGTTTTGTCCATGAGTGTATATTGGTTATCTCTTGTGTCTTCAATAAAGGTCACTGTAATATATTTCAGAGTTATTGTCTCAATCCCGATATACATGGTAAAAGGTACAACTTCCTTAAGTTTTGTCCATGAGTGTATATTGGTTATTTCGTATGTCTTCAATAAAGGTCACTGTAATATATTTCAGAGTTATTGTCTGAATCCTGATATACATGTTAAAAGGTACAACTTCCTTAAGTTTTGTCCATGAGTGTATATTGGTTATCTCGTGTGTCTTCAATAAAGGTCACTGTAATATCTTTCAGAGTTATTGTCTCAATCCCAATATACATGGTAAAATGTACAACTTCCTTAAGTTTTGTCCATGAGTGTATATTGGTTATCTCGTGTGTCTTCAATAAAGGTCACTGTAATATCTTTCAGAGTTATTGTCTCAATCCCAATATACATGGTAAAATGTACAACTTCCTTAAGTTTTGTCCATGAGTGTATATTGGTTATCTCGTGTGTCTTCAATAAAGGTCACTGTAATATCTTTCAGAGTTATTGTCTCAATCCCAATATACATGGTAAAATGTACAACTTCCTTAAGTTTTGTCCATGAGTGTATATTGGTTATCTCGTGTGTCTTCAATAAAGGTCACTGTAATATCTTTCAGAGTTATTGTCTCAATCCCAATATACATGGTGAAAGGTACAACTTCCTTAAGTTTTGTCTATGAGTGTATATTGGTTATCTTGTGTGTCTTCAATAAAGGTCACTGTAATATCTTTCAGAGTTATTGTCTCAATCCCAATATACATGGTGAAAGGTACAACTTCCTTAAGTTTTGTATGTGTCCTGGAGTGTATTCCTCATGACTATTATTACGACTCTTTCTAATAATAGTAATATTTATATAGAAGCTTATTATAATATTTTTCATCAATTATTGACCCACAAAATGCTAATTAGTCCATTATTATATTAATTTGCATATTCCTCGCGGGGTGATAGACACTATAACAAGTTTTTCGGAAAAACAAACATTTCTTTTGCATATACACTCATGGACAAAACTTAAGGAAGTTGTACCTTTTACCATGTATATCGAGATTCAGGTAATAACTCTGAAAGATATTACAGTGACCTTTATTGAAGACACACGAGATAACCAATATACACTCATGGACAAAACTTAAGGAAGTTGTACCTTTTATCATGTATATCGGGATTCAGACAATAACTCTGAAAGATATTACAGTGACCTTTATTGAAGACACACGAGATAACCAATATACACTCATGGACAAAACTTAAGGAAGTTGTACCTTTTATCATGTATATCGAGATTCAGGTAATAACTCTGAAAGATATTACAGTGACCTTTATTGAAGACACACGAGATAACCAATATACACTCATGGACAAAACTTAAGGAAGTTGTACCTTTTATCATGTATATCGGGATTCAGACAATAACTCTGAAAGATATTACAGTGACCTTTATTGAAGACACGCGAGATAACCAATATACACTCATGGACAAAACTTAAGGAAGTTGTACCTTTCAGCATGTATATCGGGATTCAGGTAATAACTCTGAAAGATATTACAGTGACCTTTATTGAAGACACGCGAGATAACCAATATACACTCATGGACAAAACTTAAGGAAGTTGTACCTTTTATCATGTATATCGGGATTGAGACAATAACTCTGAAAGATATTACAGTGACCTTTATTGAAGACACACGAGATAACCAATATACACTCATGGACAAAACTTAAGGAAGTTGTACCTTTCAGCATGTATATCGGGATTCAGACAATAACTCTGAAAGATATTACAGTGACCTTTATTGAAGACACACGAGATAACCAAGTGTGAACAAAATTGCTTCTATATCCTTAAAAAAAAAAAAAAAGACGACTGGCGATATCAAAGACTTTCCACTTCCTAAAGTTTTGTCCATGAGATTGAGATTGAAACTACTTTATTACAATGCCTATATAAGATTATATAAGGTTAAATACAGATTTGTCCATGAGTTGTGTGTATATTATATATAATCGTTCTGGCATATATGTAAAGATAACGATGGTTAAAAACGTTGCGTCCAATAATCGCGCCCTTACAGACGGGTGTACAGAAAGGATAGAAGACCTTACCCGTGGCAATGACTTTAACCTCGCACAGCTGCAGACTGTCGTGGCGGTTGTAGAGCTGCACGGTGAAGTACTGGCCTTGCACGGGCTGCGTGCAGTTCACCTTCAGCACGTCGAACTTGGCTTCGGTCACTGGGTACTCGTAGCACGTGTAGGCGTTGAGAAAGTCGCCGTTGACCTGATGTGTGATACCATAGTGGTCGTCGTCATAGAACTTGGCGGCCGAGGTGATCTCCCCCGTGTTGTCTACCAGCACGCGGAACCCGCGGAGACTGTGAGCTGCACGAGAGGGTGTCAGAGAGATAGGTCAAACTTCCTGGTCATAGACAATTGGCAATAAAAGTAATTTTATTGACATCTTGTCAATACATGCAAAGTGCATAGTCTGTACTATTTTAAAAATATAATTATATATTGTTGCATCATGATTAATGCACGTATTTTAAAAATTATTTATATCATTATTTTTAATATATTTAAATTTTAAATTATATATGTATTTATTTTTATAAAACAGATTATTACCATAAAATATTATGTACTATAAAACATTTGTATTTTGATACACTAAATACCCCACCTGCTTTAAACTTTGATATGATAAATAAAGAGAGATTCTAGGTGCTACCTAAATATATAGTTGTCTTATTATTGACTGGTTTAACCTTGTAGGATGGTTGAGACACGTTCTGGAAAGATGCAAGACACGTCTGAGGAGAGAATCAAGACTGAAGAATCTGACAAACCGCAGCCTGGTGCAACAATATATATGCATCATACTATGTACGTACAATGAACATGGAGCCTCTGCCACCGCTTCAGAGTTTGGTGGAGAATCACCAGCGGGTCTCCAGCGACACCACGTATTTCGCGATCAACGGTCATAGACAGGTCATAGTTCCTGTAGTGGTTCTCTATATACTGATTTGTGTTCTCTCTCTCTCTCTCTCTCTCTCTTTAATAAGAAAAAAAATGGAGTAAATATTCAGTAATAAATCATGTTATTCGTGATCGAACGTTGTGGCACATTTTACATATTACATCCCAAACATGATGCGACGCCAGCCATCTCTTGTCTTGAGCTCGCTGTAACATCTTGGCGAACGTTAAGCCAATGAGTTCCTTTAATCATCCACGAAGCGAAATATGTAAATATTAAATAAATAATGCAACAGATTTCTGGAGAAATGAATTTATTTTCATTTTATCATTCCATTCTCAAGATTTCAGGAATTTCCATCCTTCTACAGAAGTACAAAATGAATAAAAACGCCTTGTCTAACGTCGTTTCATTCTTGTTCATTTTGTACACTTGCAGAAGGGTGGAAATTCTCGAAAGCTTGAGAATGCAATAATAAAAGTAAAAAACTTATCTCCATAAACCTGTTGCATTATTTATTTAATTCATATATATATATATATATTGGAGAGATTCACATCTATTGCATACATATGTAAATATGTATATAGATTGCATGAGAGAAAATGAAAATTTTGCAAATATAAAAGGATAGATATATATGGTGTGTGCTGAAGAGTTGTTGAATTTGTAAAAATAGAAACTTATTCTTTATGGTGTCTGAGATTTAAGGCAACAAGAACAACCTAGTTTATGATAATTGTAACAATGAATGTGAAGGTTATTCACATATTAAACAAAATGTTAACGCGGGATTCAATCCCGGTTCATGGCTGTCGGGAATCGAAGGTGTTACCTACTCGTTCACCGACTCTTTTTCAGGCAACCAATAGGTATAAAACGTGGCAGTTCTTACGTCTATTTTAAAGGGAGAGGTTCATTACGCCATGGTAATAAAGACATTTGAGCCAGTAAAGTTTTTTTTTAATCTTCAAGATAATCAGAAGACCCATTTTGTTCCCGAGGTATTCAAGTTTTAGCATGTATATCAGGACAATAACTCTAAGAGATATTGAAGACACACGAGAAAACCAAGTGTGAACAAAATTGCCTCGGTCTTCTTAAAAAAAAGCAGACCACCGGTGACATTAGAGTATGTGTGTGTGAATCTTCTATGTTCTTACGCCTTAAGTCAGGTAGTACTTTCTAAAATTATATTTTATATACTTTATTACCACAATTAAAGCCATTGTGATTCAAAAGTTGATTTTATTATTCTGTCCTCGACTGCAATATCATAATAATATATATATATTATATAAAATAATTAAGATTTTCTATTGTATCTTGATTGTTTAGGATTATGCTAATGGTGATGCAGACGTGGTTAAAATCTTGAAACTATAATAATAAAATAGTTTTGATCAGAGATTTCTTTATTTGAGCTAAGAAATATATATAAAACATAATTTGATAAAAGTAATGCCTGGCTTAAGGCGTAAGAATCTAAAAAATGAAAAACTTATTTACATAATGTACAAAGGTTTTGAGCTGGCCATTGGGATAAAACAACAATGAGTTTTTATAGGGGAAGAGTGACCTCTGGCGGTCGATTTAGCAGAATATTTGAATCTATTAAATATAATTTTAAATAAAATATCATAATAATATATATGTGTATGGTGGGGGGAAATAAAGATTGTAACTTACAGATATCATAGTAGCAATAGTAGAGGGAGAACCCCTTGTCGAACATGGTAAAGTCCACCCGCGGGGTGGTACGTTTGAACTTGGCCTGTCTATGATTGTCCGGGCCGTGAGACGTGTCCTCGCTGTAATAGAAGTAATGCTCGGACTCCGTCATTCCTTCTACCTTCTGGCAGCTGGTGCCGTACTGCAGCAGGTAGAATGGATGGGAAGTCGGTAGACGGATGGGGACATCTGGACTGCCATCATGTCGACAACAGAAGTGCATTGTCGTGTTACTGTCACCATAATGTCCGTGTGGGACAGTGCCGAGCTTGAAACTCTTCCCTTTGCCACTCTCCTTCCACAGAATATGGCCGCTAAGGAAGTATGGTGGGCAACGATCGCCATATTGGAATATACAGTAATGACCAGGCATCCAGTAGTTCACATCTGGGGGCTCGTTGGTCTTTGACTGTTTAATCCCTTCGTTGGTCTTCATACAGAAGTATTGGCGTACACCTCCTTCCTTCTGGAGTCCACCTGTGAAATAACAGAACGTGTATTCATTAGAAATCAATACTACATCATCTATATATATATGACAATATAGTGGTAATAATGTGGTGAGGAGAGAAATAATCACACGACGAGTTGGAAGAGGAATCTGGAAGCCATCCGAGAGAGAGAGGGAGCGAGAGCGCTGTCCGCTGAACGACTGCCTGTGTGGCCACCAACCGACTACCAAAATAGTCCCCAGGTGTTGACGGGCGGGCCCCTTTTTCCGCCCCTTTGGAATGTCGTGATGTCTAAAGTGTCTCGCTTTAGCTGCCCATCTCTCTCTCGTTGACTGTAGGTTTGTTTTATTAATCCTGGAAGAGCATATATTATGACATATATATATATATATATATATATATATATATATAGTACGCATTAAATCACCACTAAAACTAGAGTTAGAATAAAATCAAATGCACAGGATTTTTACAGTTAACATATATCCTATGTAAATTTGAAACTATTTTAGACGCGTAAGATTCTTTTTGAAATTAAACAATTAAAAAGACCTTCCCATTAATTTTTCCATTGCAGTAAGGGCAGTAGAAATTGTTTAATTTCAAAAAGAATTTTACGCTTCTAAAATAGTTTCGAATTTTCATAACAGATGGCGCGTTAGTGCATCATGATATAGCCTATGTATTTGGTCTTAAATAAACTCTAGTTCTATTGGCGATTTATTGTAAAATGTTTTTTTTTTTTCCTGTAGAAGAGCTTCCATGCTTTAAAGTTAGAAATTTGTAAATTAAAAAAAAATAATAATAAAAGATAATTTTCCCTCTGGAAGCCCTGATTCACTCTAATATTGATACAATGGGATTATTTTATCAAAAAGGCTTTGTGTGTCTATGTTACCTTTAAGCATGATGCCTTTAGACCACCGTAGGACTTTGTCATCCAGAAGGACATCGTAGTCGAGGACTTGATGTCGAACTCCAACAGACCAGTTTCCTACACCAGGACATCCCGACACCGGCATGGGAAGTCCGTATTGTCCCTGCGGCCAGAACTTTGGAGGAATATGGCCGCGTCGGAAGGAACGGGTATGGATCTCGAAACCATGGATCACATGGGTCTTCTGGAGATCTACTTGCCACCAAGGCTCGTCGACGGTGAGCGTGCTAGAACAGGTGCTGGGGTTGCCGTCAACGGCCAAACGGGCTTCTCGACCTTCCCGTGTGTTCAGCTGTCTCGCGGGCCGGTCTCTCGCAACCTCTTTAGCTGGAAACACATCAGTCACGCGGGTTACAGAAAACTCTTCTAATTTTACAACTAACACAATTTGACAAGCATTTTATTATATAGATAGAGTTCGTTCTTTATATAAAAAAACACTTCACAGAGTGCATAATTCTTCTCAATGTATAATTTTCTTACAACATAAACCTTAGATTATTAAAACATTGGATCAGTAAACATGAGGGCAACCATTTCGCTCAATTTCATTACTTTATTTTTCACATAACATTTTTTGTAAACAAAAAAGGTGATGATGATAAATTCAATGAATATTTACACAATCATAGAAAAATTATATTAAACCTTTATATAAACATAAATATTCTAACTAAATTAAACACAGAGAATGTTAAAACTTAAAACAATTCGAAAAGTACGTGTGATTTATCTTTTCTTGATTAATCATGAAAGGGTATTTAGCCAATTATGAAATAAATTTTAAAAAATCAACGCGATTAGTTGATAATTATTCCGATAGATGGCACAAGTAATCAGCAACTTTTAGTTGCACGATCAGGAGATGCCTTCTTTTTTTCTTAATTTGAAACACAAATCGTTTCTTTATTTATTTTATGAGTTTCTCTGAGTAATTGCCGTTGTATATATATATATGTATGCTCATGATCAACTTTACTCACCCACACACACACAGAATCCCTCTTCTACGTAATGGGTGGGAGAAGTAGCACAAGTAAGGGACTGTCCTGTAGTATGGTGGGCAGCTACGGTAGACACCGTGAAAGTCTGCAGGGAAATGTGACTGACTAACAGGAGATCCCCTAATTCCATGGTGTAGTACCATCACTAGCCATCCAGGAAATCTCACAGGATCTTGCAAACGTAGGTAAGGAGGTATAAAGTGTGTTTCTCTTCACACACATTTATCTGATTGAAAGCCGTTCCTTGTCAAACATGATGATTCCTTATGTAGCTGCTTCCCATAAAACTCGAAAGGACGTGAATTAAGATCCGTATTTACGATACGATGAACCTAGATCACTGATACTATTTAAAACGCGTACTAACGTTCTTAAACAACATTCTTTTGAGGTATTTAAAAAAGTGACCTTAAAGCAAGTGCCGTCCAACTTTGCTGATAATAGGAACTAATGTACTGGGAATTGTCTTAAAGCAAGCCCCGCCCACCTTGCTGACAATAGGGCCATTGTGGTGGGATTGGCATTAAAGCAAGCCCTGCCCACCTTTCTAACAATTTGTCCATTGTAGTAGTAGTGGTCGTGAGGCAAGCCCGGCCCACCTTGCTGACAATAGGGCCATCGTTGTGGGAGTGGCCTTGGAGCAATACCCGCCCACTTTGCTTAAAACAAGGATCATCGTTGTGGGAGTGGCCTTGGAACAAGCCCCGCCCACTTTGCTGACAATAAGGACCAATGTTGTTGGAGTGGCCTTAAAGCAACCCACGCCCACCTTGCTGACAATAAGGACCAATGTTGGGGGAGTGGCCTTAAAGCAAGCCCCGCCCACCTTGCTGACAATAAGGATAATCGTTGTGGGAGTGGCCTTAAAGCAAGACCCGCCTACCTTGCTGTAAATTCTTGTTCAACTCCCGGCGATGCACCGCATAGAAGGTAGCGTGGAATCCTCGGCCATTGCCCACCTTCCTACGCGCCGCGGTGTACCGTAGTTCAAGGAAGTTCCCCGAGCCAATCAGAGGGGTCTGGGGGAGGTTTAAGTTGCAGAAGACGCCCACCCTCTGCTTCCCTGCGCTGTACACCTCCAGAGCTCCATCCGTGCAGTTCCTGGTGCCTGGAGCGACGGGAATGTCGAAGTCACCGAACGTCAACTTCACCACGTGGTGCTTGGGGACGTTCAGAATCCAGGTGTGGTTGAACGGAGCCGTGGTCCCGCGCCACACGTAGGGGAATGGGTACCTAGACATACATAGGGGAATGGGTACCTAGACATACATAGGGGAATGGGTACCTAGACATACATAGGGGAATGGGTACCTAGACATACATAGGGGAATGGGTACCTAGACATACATAGGGGAATGGGTACCTAGACATACATAGGGGAATGGGTACCTAGACATACATAGGGGAATGGGTACCTAGACATACGTAGGGGAATGGGTACCTAGACATACGTAGGGGAATGGGTACCTAGACATACATAGGGGAATGGGTACCTAGACATACGTAGGGGAATGGGTACCTAGACATACATAGGGGAATGGGTACCTAGACATACATAGGGGAATGGGTAGCTAGACATACATAGGGGAATGGGTAGCTAGACATACATAGGGGAATGGATACCTAGACATACGTAGGGGAATGGGTACCTAGACATACGTAGGGGAATGGGTACCTAGACATACGTAGGGGAATGGGTACCTAGACATACATAGGGGAATGGGTACCTAGACATACATAGGGGAATGGGTACCTAGACATACAGAGGGGAATGGGTACCTAGACATACATAGGGGAATGGGTACCTAGACATACATAGGGGAATGGGTACCTAGACATACATAGGGGAATGGGTACCTAGACATACATAGGGGAATGGGTACCTAGACATACATAGGGGAATGGGTACCTAGACATACATAGGGGAATGGGTACCTAGACATACATAGGGGAATGGGTACCTAGACATACATAGGGGAATGGGTACCTAGACATACATAGGGGAATGGGTACCTAGACATACATAGGGGAATGGGTACCTAGACATACATAGGGGAATGGGTACCTAGACATACATAGGGGAATGGGTACCTAGACATACATAGGGGAATGGGTACCTAGACATACATAGGGGAATGGGTACCTAGACATACAGAGGGGAATGGATACCTAGACAACATAGGGGAATCGGTACCTAGACATACATAGGGGAATGGGTACCTAGACATACATAGGGGAATGGGTACCAAGACATACATAGGGGAATGGGTACCTAGACATACATAGGGGAATGGGTACCTAGACATACATAGGGGAATGGGTACCTAGACATACATAGGGGAATGGGTACCTAGACATACATAGGGGAATGGGTACCTAGACATACATAGGGGAATGGGTACCTAGACATACATAGGGGAATGGGTACCTAGACATACATAGGGGAATGGGTACCTAGACATACAGAGGGGAATGGATACCTAGACAACATAGGGGAATCGGTACCTAGACATACATAGGGGAATGGATACCTAGACATACATAAGGGAATGGGTACCTAGACATACATAAGGGAATGGGTACCTATACATACATAGGGGAATGGGTACCTAGACATACATAAGGGAATGGGTACCTAGACATACATAGGGGAATGGGTACCTAGACATACATAGGGGAATGGGTACCTAGACATACATAGGGGAATGGATACCTAGACAACATAGGGGAATCGGTACCTAGACATACATAGGGGAATGGGTACCTAGACATACATAGGGGAATGGGTACCTAGACATACATAGGGGAATGGATACCTAGACATACATAGGGGAATGGGTAGCTAGACATACATAGGGGAATGGGTACCTAGACATACATAGGGGAATGGGTACCTAGACATACATAGGGGAATGGGTACCTAGACATACATAGGGGAATGGGTACCTAGACATACATAGGGGAATGGGTACCTAGACATACATAGGGGAATGGGTACCTAGACATACATAGGGGAATGGGTACCTAGACATGCATAGGGGAATGGGTACCTAGACATACATAGGGGAATGGGTACCTAGACATACATAGGGGAATGGGTACCTAGACATACATAGGGGAATGGGTACCTAGACATACATAGGGGAATGGGTACCTAGACATACATAGGGGAATGGGTACCTAGACATGCATAGGGGAATGGGTACCTAGACATACATAGGGGAATGGGTACCTAGACATG
The DNA here is from genome assembly GCA_030710605.1 of Cordylochernes scorpioides. NCBI lineage: Eukaryota > Metazoa > Arthropoda > Arachnida > Pseudoscorpiones > Chernetidae > Cordylochernes > Cordylochernes scorpioides. The sequence goes on from CP092884.1 coordinate 53,018,617, forward strand.
CATAGGGGAATGGGTACCTAGACATACATAGGGGAATGGGTACCTAGACATACATAGGGGAATGGGTACCTAGACATACATAGGGGAATGGGTACCTAGACATACATAGGGGAATGGGTACCTAGACATACATAGGGGAATGGGTACCTAGACATACATAGGGGAATGGATACCTAGACATACATAGGGAATGGTAAGCTTGACATACATAGGGGAATGGGTACCTAGATATACATAGGGGAATGGGTACCTAGACATACATAGGGGAATGGGTACCTAGACATACATAGGGGAATGGATACCTAGACATACATAGGGGAATGGGTACCTAGACATACATAGGGGAATGGGTACCTAGACATACATAGGGGAATGGGTACCTAGACATACATAGGGGAATGGGTACCTAGACATACATAGGGGAATGGGTACCTAGACATACATAGGGGAATGGGTACCTAGACATACATAGGGGAATGGTACCCATTCAAGTTGGTCAAAGTAGAAGATGAACTCAGCTTTCATCAACTGGGAGGCTGGAAGAACACAAAGGACTCCCAAATATCCTAATTATTCTTAATGATTGAAAGCGTATGAAAAGTTGAGAGATCTGGAAGATACTTGAAAGAATAAGTTGACACAGGATCAGGAATGGATAAGTCTGGAGAAGATTGGGAGAGGAATGAGGAGCCTGTTGAAGGCGATCATAAAAGGATAAAAGAAGTTTATGGGACATATTATATATAAGGAGGAAAAATGGATTCTTGAAGAAAGTTCTGGAAGGCGAAAATAAATGGAAAGAGAACAGTGGGAAGAATTGAACTGATGGACTGGATGGGAAGTTTTGAAGAAATAAAAAGAAGAATTCGAGATAAAGGAGTATGACTTCACTGGAGACCAAGAACAGACAAACTGAAGAATAAGAACTGGACTGATGGACTGGATGGGAAGACTTGAAATAAATAAAGGGAAAAACTCAAGATAGAGAAGTATGGCGTCACTGAAGACCTGGACCTGCTCAAGAACAGAGAAACTGAAGAAGAAGAACTGGACAGATGGGAAGTTATGAAGAAATGAAGAGAAGAACTCAAGATAGAGAAGTATGACGTCACTGGTGACCAGGACCTGCTCAAGAGCAGATAAACTGAAAAAGAATATTTCAAGATATTATGCAACCAAGTTTTAATATCGTTGAACTTTCGGGAAATTAGGTAAGGTTGAACATTAGAAATATAGAGTTGCGCATTTAAGATGCTAATATGCATATATCCCTGTCTCTCACCGAACTCTAATTGAAATTAAAGGACTATATTGGTGAGAGAGGGAGTTGTGTGATTGGTGAATGTCATCGAAATGTTTATCAGAAGATTGCAAAGTGCTTGAGATTCTGTGCGTGTAATCTTATCGTGTGCTCGTAAATTAGGCTACAATGGATGGCAAACATGTTCCAGGATGTCGTACAACACGACAAGCATGTCTCAGGTGCTTACACGATTTCGTACTGCACTGTAGACATGTTCCAGGTGCTTACACGATGTCGTACAACACGACAATCATGTCTCAGTAGATTACACGATTTCATATAACACTGTAGACATGTTACAGGCGCTTACACGATGTCGTACATCTCGACAAGCATGTCTCATGAGCTTACACGAATTCGTATAACACTGTAGACATGTTACAGGCGCTTACACGATGTTGTACAACACGACATACATGACTTAGGAGCTTACACGATGTCTTACAGCACTGTAGACAAGTTCCAGGCGCTTACACAATGTCGTACAATCACGACAAGCAGGTCTTAGAAGCTTACACGATGTCGTACAAACACGACAAGCATGTCTTAGAAGCTTACACGATGTCATACAACACGGTGAACATGTTCCAGGAGCTTACACGATTTCCTAGAACCCTACATACATATCTCAGGAACCTACACGATGTAGTAAACCACCGAAAACACGTTCCAAGAGCCTGAACAAAGTATACAACACTGCAAACATGTTCCAGAAGCTTACACGATGCCGTACAACACGGATATTCCAGTAGTTTACACGATGCCGTAAAACAAGTTAAACATTATCTCTATGAGCATATAAGAGGTCCCATTTATAACACAGCATTCTATGAACCTACATGATATTTTACAGCACGGCTAGCATGTACCACGAGTTACACGATATCGTACAACACGGATGTTTCTGGAACCTATATGACGTTCTATAATCAAGAATACGTTCTTTAGACTGAATAAGGTAGCTCCCACGTACCATGAATACTATGAACCAAGCTCTTAATTCCACAATACTCCCCCAAATACTGCCAACTTCATTATTGGGAATCTTACAGGATTGTAAGAGATATCAACCCCCTCACGTATAAGAATTAGGATATGGAGAAAACAAAAATTGCTGAAATACGAAAGAGATGTAAAACAGGCTAGAGAATGAAAAACTCGGATTGAACTTTTTTACATGTGAGATATTAAAGAATTCGATATCTAAGAAAAAAAAAAGAAGAAGAAGAAAGGATGATGGTCAAAATCATTGACATGAGTGCTCAGCTAGATTTCCAACTAAAACAACTGACCAATAACAGGTAGAATGGAAAGAGAGTTTCCATTGATTAGAGAAAACATGGAGGAAATACATTTATGGACAAAACTTGTGGAAGTTGTACCTTCTAACATGTATATCGGGATTCAGACAATAATGCTGAAAGATATTACAGTGACCTTTATTGAAGACACACGAGATAACCAATATACACTCATGGACAAAATTTACGGAAGTTGAACCTTTTAGCATGTATATCGGGATTGAGACAATAACTCTGAAAGTTATTACAGTGACCTTTATTGAAGACACACGAGATAACCAATATACACTCATGGACAAAACTTAAGTAGGTTGTACCTTTTAGCATGTATATCGGGATTGAGACAATAACTCTGAAAGTTATTACAGTGACCTTTATTGAAGACACACGAGATAACCAATATACACTCATGGACAAAACTTAAGTAGGTTGTACCTTTTAGCATGTATATCGGGATTGAGACAATAACTCTGAAAGATATTACAGTGACCTTTATTGAAGACACACGAGATAACCAAGTATGAACAAAATTTCCTCTGTCTCCTTAACAACAAAAAAATAAAATAAAATAGACGACCGGCGACATCAAAGACTTTCCACTTCCTTAAGTTTTGTCCACGAGTGTAGATATGGAGCAACATATGATTTACTTAAGCAACCGAAAACCTCTATCATGTTTATCATGATCGGTACCATTAGTACTCGAAACATTTTTTTTTTATAAACGGCGAGTTTTTTCTCCAAGGTGTGCAAACATTACACTCACCCTTCCGAAGCCAGAGTGCCGCAGTTCCCACTGCAGTAGGTGGTACCGCCGGCATGTGCCAATCCGATGTTACAGCCGGCACATTCTGCACATTGCCGGTTAGAATTCTGTATTTACATACTTCTTTGTATCATGCAGCGCCATCTGTTATAAAAATAAAAAAAACTATTTTTGACGCTCATATAATTCTTTTTTTAAAATAAAACAATTTTCTACTGCCCTTTATTGCAATGATAAATTATTAGAAGGGCTTAGCTCATCAGTGGTGAACCCTCCCAGCGGTTTCGCCAGTTTTAATCTACCATACCGCTGCTAATAATGCATTTGGCTGTTTTTCCACTGATGAGCCAGGGGCCCTCCCACTTTTTTATCATTGCAGTAAAGGCAGTAGAAAATTGTCTTATTTCATAAAGAATCATACGCGCTAAAAAAAAAGTTTAAAAGTATTTCTACATACTTTTATGTAAATTACACAAGTGTATTCTATGCAAATTGTTTATGTATATTATATAAAAATCATTGAGCATATTTTTTAAAAAATAAAACAAACATCCTACTGTCCTTACTGCAATGAGAAAAATATATATGGTAGGGGCTTGGCTCATCAGTGGTGGTTTTGGACCCAACATATATACGAGGTGTGTTCAATAAGTATCGCGACTTTTGTGTTTTTTCAAATATTATTTATTTATTCATGAATACCTATTTTGTCCCCTTCAAAGTAATCCCCATGAGATATTATACACTTGTGCCAACGGTTTTTCCAATCTTCGAAGCACTTCAAAAAATCATTTAAAAAAAATCTTTTTCAGCTCCTCCTTCGATGCCGTCTTTATCTCGTCTAGCGTAGCGTAACGTCGTCCTTTCATGGGCCTCTTCAGTTTAGGGAACAATAAAAAGTCACAGGGGGGCAGATCTGGGGAATACGGTGGCTGCGGCCTCATTAGTGTGTTGTTTTTGGCCAAAAGGTCGCGCACAAGCAACGATGTGTGAGCAGGGGCGTTATCGTGGTGCAAAAGCCAATTTTTGTTCTTCCACAAATCCGGGCGTTTCTGGCGGATTGCTTCGCGCAAATTGCGCATAACTTGCAGGTAATATTCCTTATTGACTGTTCTACCCTGTGGCAAGAACTCATGATGCACCACGCCCCTGCAATCGAAGAAAACTGTCAGCAAAACTTTCACATTCGACCCAACTTGGCGCGCTTTTTTCGGTCTTGGTTCGTGCGGCAGCTTCCATTGAGATGATTGAGCTTTGGTTTCCACGTCATAACCATAAACCCACGCTTCGTCACCAGTTATGACCCTCTGGAGCAAATTTGGGTCGTCGCGGACAGAGTCCAACATCTCATTAGCAATGTTCATGCGATGCTGTTTTTGGTCGCAATTGAGCAATTTTTGTACGAATTTCGCGACGACCCGTCTCATGCCCAAATCATTGATAAAAATCGAATGGCACGAGCCAATCGATATGTTTAGGTCCTCAGCAACTTCTCTAACGGTGATTCGACGATTGGCCAATATCATTTTCTCCACTTCATAAATTTTTTCGTCTGTTGTTGAAGTGCTCGAGCGTCCGGCACGCTCTTCGTCGTTCACATCTTCTCGGCCTTCTGAGAACATTTTGTACCACCGATAAACGTTGCTTCGGTCCAAGATAGCTTCTCCATATGCCACAGTCAACATTCGGAATGCATCCGCGCACTTAATTTCGTTTTTCACACAAAATTTGATACAGGTTCTTTGATCCATTTTTTTTAATAGGTAAAAATCGAAGACGATCCAAAACACCTGCAAGCAAAGCAGCTGTCAACAATTAAGTGAGCATTCAAAATGGCCGAGCTTGTCGGCATAAGTGAGAGACATGAGTACCAACATAAAGCCACAAAAAGATCGAAATTCGAATATACGTAACCCGCGAAAATTCAAAAGTCGCGATACTTTTTGAACACACCTCGGTATACACTCATGGACAAAACTCAAGAAAGTTGTACCGTTTACCATGTATATCAGGATTCAGACAATAACACTGAAATATATTACGGTGACCTTTATTGAAGACACACGAGATAACCAAGTATGAACAAAATTGCCTATATCTCCTTCAAAAAAAAAAATATATATATATATATATATACATACAGACGACCGGCGACATCAAATACTTTCCATTTCCTTAAAATGTGCCCATGAGTGATATATATACCAAAAGAAGCACCTCTCTCTCATTTTAAATATGCATTAAAACAATGAAAATTGTGTCTGTCACCCCAATAAGATTCCTGAAGGTGGTGATGTCGCAACATCAGTTTTGGAAAATTCAGACAAAAGAATACCTGTTTGATCTAATACAAATTTAAAGGGAAAGGTACGATGTACAACAACGAATTTATTTGTAATTAACACTTTCGACCCGAGGGACGGGAATTCTCGTCCTTGCTGACATTTTACAGGTACATTGGGTCAGCTAACATCCCGCCAACCCACTGATAGATAGACAAGAAGGTATGGGACAGGATCCTGGTGGTGGTGACTTCGGCATTTAATTTTATTTTTAATTTTGGAAATCGGAAAGGACGCGAATTCTCATCCCTCGGGTTGAAAGTTAAAAAAACGATATCAGCGCCACATAGCGTCAATAGGTTACATTAAAAATTAGTTACTAAAGGAAGGCGATTATGTATGTGGAAATGTATGTTAATATTTAAAATTTCTGACATATATATATATTTGTAATAGGAAAGTGTGAGCGATTATTTTTATGTATATTAAAAATAATGTCTATATTAAGTGTTCAAATAATTTTATCATGTGTGAGAAAATTTTAATAAGCAAAAGTATATACATAAAATAATATATATTGAATAAACAACAACAAAAAGCCTTTATTAAGGGTCACTGACCCTATACAGGATTCACCAGAGGTATGCATAAGAACAAAGCAGTGATACAAAGGAAATAACGATATATAAAGAAGAAAAAGAAAAAAAAGGAGAAAAAAACAAGAAAGAGAAAGAGGTAAGCAAGAAAAACAACACAAAAAGAGTAGCAGTAAGAAAGTGAGGAGTGAGTGTCACTTGGCCTTCTTCTCAGATATGGACTTGTGGAAACCATAAAACGCCGTAGCAATATACTTATTCTGGGTCATATTGTCAATTATTGATGGAAGTGAAGCACATAGTTGCCCAGTTTTGAGCATAAGGGTTCTTCTTTTTTCTTTCAGAGCAGAGAAATCAAAATATAGTGAGTGATTTCATTTTTTAGTTTTGAATTACAGAAGGTACAAATCGGGTCCTCACCGCAGAGCATCTTGGTGTGGTTTTCTCTAAAAAAACTTGAAAGTATTCTAACTTGTGCGAGTAGTCTTACAACCGGGAAAGGAAAATCCCCTAAAAGGTATCCCTCCGTCATGAAAGATATGTGAATGTCTTTGTAGTGAGAGTATAGCTTAGATTTATCCATTCTTGTAAGGTCGTTTTGTATAGATTGGTCTGCCGCTGTTTTTAAGAGCCCTGTAATCGCGCTCCTCAGCGTTTCAGGATCATCACAGGAAACAGGTGCAGGGGATCCATTATTGTTAAGCAGATTGGTGAGCTTTTTAATGAAGCCGATGGGTGTGCCTGAAGCATTAGACAGTTCCCGTGTTCTATTAAAACATAAACGCGGCAATCTGTCACTGCTCATATTCAACACCCGCAGCCAATACTTCAGGGTTAATTTTAAAGCTGTTACACTCAAAGAGATACGACCGGTTTCTAATCTGATTATGTAGCCTGGAGTGTATCTGGGCAGATTCAGGAACCTACGGATAAATATGTCTTGTATATTGTCCAGTAAGTCTTTATGCTCTGTTGCCCACAATGGAGCGGCATACATCAGGACAGCTCTCACTATTGTATCAAAGAGTTTGATTGATAAATTTATTGACTTTGCTTTTATTAATATTGGGTGTGTGGCGTTAATTGCTGTAAGTGCTTTTCCTTTAAAGTAATTTGCCGGGTGAGTAGTTGTTATTGTTGGTGTCAGAGGGAATCCCAAGTATGTATATCTTGAAGTTATTGTTATGGGTTTATCATATTCCAGAACCATCTATCCTTATTTGAGGGTTTACCTCCATTACGGAACACCATAATCTTTGACTTGGACTCATTTAGTGTCATTAGGTTCTCATCGAGATATTCTTTCAGTATTTTGTTCTTCTTTTGGAGGTTCATCCTGAACTCATCTATAATTGCTATGTCGTCGGCGTACAGCAATAAATGGATATCTCCAAATTCTGGCAAATTTACACTCGGCAGGTCTGAATTATTATAAATTTCAATTAAGTCCGTGATAAATAATATAAAGAGCAGTGGGGAAAGTGGTTCTCCCTGGAGGACTCCCGAGTTTATCTTAATACTTTCCGTAAATGATCCCTTCCATCTGATAGCTATAGTTGCTTGTTCGTAGTAACTTCTGATCGTACTTATGAATTGGTAACTTATGCCTAGGTTGTAAAGTTTTTTCCAAAGTATTGAGTGAGGTACAGTATCAAATGCCTTCCTTAGATCGACAAAAAAAGACATATAGTTTTCCCCTCTTTTTTCTTAATGATAGTTGGATTAAAGTAGTTAGTGTAAATATGTGGTCAATACATGATCTTCCTTTTCTAAATCCCGCTTGGTTTTCCGGTATAACCCTTCTTCCCATATATGTATATCGAATAAATTATTAATTAAAACGATATTTATAAATATATAAATATATGGTTGTCAAAATATTATAAATGTATTTAAATAATAATTACACGAAATTTGAAAATAAATGATGTTTTAAAATTTGTATTCTTTTAATTTATTAATAAATATTATAATAAGACTTTTGAGGAGAGATTGAACAATTTAAAATTAATTTTTATGTGAAGACACATGTAATCAAAATGTTTTTTAAAAAATTAGATAAAATTTTAACAAAATCATATATAAAGGTAAAAGGAAATAATATATATCTTAAGTATTATAATTTTAACGATTTTTTATTTATATATGTAAATAATAATGGAATTCAAATATTTTAAATGATGGTGCCTATCTATATATTACTGGTGTGGATAATAAAGTATTTTAAGAAAACACACACACACCTTAGTCATAAGAACGCATAAATAATTTGTTAAAGCATTAAAAATACATATTGTAGATATAAATTAATAAAAATATGGTTATTTGCTCTGATTAATAAGGATAGTTAAGAATTATTTACCAAAATTTCATTCGACTAAACGCCAACCTTTGTCAAAGTACAAAAAAAAATTATAAATAAACTCAGCGCCACATAAAGTTTGCTTATATATAATTAGGTAAATGATGTTTGAAAAGTAATTATAAATATTTAAAAAATTATGTAAATAACCTTATTCGATTAATAAAAAACATTTTCTCCTGGCACTTAACTTTATATTTTTTTACTTGTATATTTATTTCAATATTTTAACTATTATATTTAAGTGTTCTTATAACTAGTTTCTTAAAATATTTTATTTGTTTTGAAAATAGAGCAATCCATATTTAATTCATTATATAATAAAAAGGCATATATTGGATTTACTAAAATATTTATTTTGCCAATATTTCGGCTGGCTGAACGCCAACCTTTATCGAGGCATTACATTTTTGTACACACAAACTCAGCGCCGCATAGTGTTATAATATCACAGTTGAAATCAATTAAAATACAGAGTAGGTGGGAGAAATTTGTGAATGAAAAAATTATTATAAAAATTGCAATCAAATATGTAAAATATATTTAAATATTAAAGGAAAAAATGAGTTCTATCTTTATATTTTAAAAAATTTGTAATAAGTACATAAAAATAATTCATTAAGAGATAAATGTAAAAATATATGTATCTATTAAAACATTTGAAATTAAATTTAAAATGATTTAAACAATAAACTATATGAACTTTTTTAAAACGTTTAACAAAAAAATGTGGGTATTTAAAAAAATTAATTTCAAAATTTAAGGAGATCGATTTATATGTAAGTAAAAAAAAACCAGCAAACCACTTAAAGATCGTTTAAATCAACACAAATCAGGACTAAGGAATTACAACCCACTGTCTCTCCTTGTAGATCATGCACTGAAAAACAACCACACTCCGGATTTCGAAATA
>CP092884.1:53028239-53078014 GCA_030710605.1 Cordylochernes scorpioides
TCAGCTTGCTGCAGACTGTATCTTAATGAACAAAATAGCAGTTTCTTAGAGGCTTCCAGGAAAATAAAGGAACAGACATTTAAGATCAAAAGTGAGTGAGAACACAAAACTCTTTTAAAAAAAGAGTGAAGTTGTACAAGGTCAAGTCTTTTTTTTTTTTTTTTTTAAATCAACGATTAGTACTGTGATGGTTATTCTGTAAGAACACTCAAGCCATCATTAACTTTCAATTGCATGTTTAGAAATCTTTATTTCAAAATGTAAACCATCTAACCCCAGGTTTCCTTGACATCTAGGTTGATGTCTGACATTGTTGCGTTGTAAGGAAGGTTTACAACCAGGTTGTTTGCTACAAAGAAGTGTGCGAGAAATTTGTGTTGCGTTGCGCAGGGGAAACCCTCCTCAGTCCGCTGGTGATGTGTGGGCCCCACGGACTGACCTTCTCCAAGCCGGTGCAGCTCCGACTTCCTCACAAGGGAACAACCATCAACCCCCACAACTGGTCCATTGCTCTTAAGTCCAGCCATTCTTCAACTGGTGAGCTTCCTTCCTCTACAGGTAGAACCATTAGCCGTCTATATGTTGGGCATAAACACCACTTCATCCTTTGTTTTATATTATTATCCCTAGTACATATGGTAAGAATGCTCCAATGGCCCCCGATTCTTTCAAAAGTCCAACCCCACCAGCAAGTACAAGTAACCAAACAGGGGGGGGGGGGGGGGGGGGCTCTGTCACATTTGTAAGTGCAAAAGTCGAACTACTTTTCACATGTAGTGTATGTGGTGTACTTACAGTAAAGGCAGTCGCCTTCTTCTACCCACCATGATTATCATGGCCTGTACCATGTGTTGTTGTTGTTTCTTATTCCCCTTGTGTAATGATTACACCAATTCCATGAGTTCATGCTCCTCGAGCTTGTACCATGTGTGTTGTTGTTGTTTCTTATCCTCTTGTGTAAAGATTACACGTATTCCATGAGTTCATGTTCCTCGAGCTTGTATCATGTGTGTGTTGTTTCTTATCCTCTTGTTTAAAGATTACACGTATTCCATGAGTTCATGTTCCTCGAGCTTGTATCATGTGTGTGTTGTTTCTTATCCTCTTGTTTAAAGATTACACGTATTCCATGAGTTCATGTTCCTCGAGCTTGTATCATGTGTGTTGTTGTTGTTTCTTATCCTCTTGTTTAAAGATTACACGTATTCCATGAGTTCATGTTCCTCGAGCTTGTATCATGTGTGTGTTGTTTCTTATCCTCTTGTTTAAAGATTACATGTATTCCATGAGTTCATGTTCCTCGAGCTTGTATCATGTGTGTGTTGTTGTTGTTTCTTATCCTCTTGTGTAAAGATTACACGTATTCCATGAGTTCATGCTCCTCGAGCTTGTACCATGTGTGTTGTTGTTGTTTCTTATCCTCTTGTGTAAAGATTACACGTATTCCATGAGTTCATGTTCCTCGAGCTTGTATCATGTGTGTGTTGTTTCTTATCCTCTTGTGTAAAGATTACACGTATTCCATGAGTTCATGCTCCTCGAGCTTGTACCATGTGTGTTGTTGTTTCTTATCCTCTTGTGTAAAGATTACACGTATTCCATGAGTTCATGTTCCTTGAGCTTGTACCATGTGTGTTGTTGTTTCTTATCCTCTTGTGTAAAGATTACTCGTATTCCATGAGTTCATGCTCCTCGAGCTTGTACCATGTGTGTTGTTGTTGTTGTTTCTTATCCTCTTGTGTAAAGATTACTCGTATTCCATGAGTTCATGCTCCTCGAGCTTGTACCATGTGTGTTGTTGTTGTTGTTTCTTATCCTCTTGTGTAAAGATTACACGTATTCCATGAGTTCATGTTCCCTCGAGCTTGTATCATGTGTGTGTTGTTTCTTATCCTCTTGTGTAAAGATTACACGTATTCCATGAGTTCATGCTCCTCGAGCTTGTACCATGTGTTGTTGTTGTTTCTTATCCTCTTGTGTAAAGATTACACGTATTCCATGAGTTCATGTTCCTTGAGCTTGTACCATGTGTGTTGTTGTTGTTTCTTATCCTCTTGTTTAAAGATTACATGTATTCCATGAGTTCATGTTCCTCGAGCTTGTATCATGTGTGTGTTGTTGTTGTTTCTTATCCTCTTGTGTAAAGATTACACGTATTCCATGAGTTCATGCTCCTCGAGCTTGTACCATGTGTGTTGTTGTTTCTTATCCTCTTGTGTAAAGATTACACGTATTCCATGAGTTCATGTTCCTTGAGCTTGTACCATGTGTGTGTTGTTGTTGTTTCTTATCCTCTTGTGTAAAGATTACTCGTATTCCATGAGTTCATGCTCCTCGAGCTTGTACCATGTGTGTTGTTGTTGTTTCTTATCCTCTTGTGTAAAGATTACACGTATTCCATGAGTTCATGCTCCTCGAGCTTGTACCATGTGTGTTGTTGTTTCTTATCCTCTTGTGTAAAGATTACACGTATTCCATGAGTTCATGTTCCTTGAGCTTGTACCATGTGTGTTGTTGTTTCTTATCCTCTTGTGTAAAGATTACACGTATTCCATGAGTTCATGTTCCTCGAGCTTGTACCATGTGTGTTGTTGTTGTTTCTTATCCTCTTGTTTAAAGATTACACAAATTCCATGAGTTCATGTTTCTCGAGCTTGTACCATGTGTGTTGTTGTTGTTTCTTATCCTCTTGTTTAAAGATTACACAAATTCCATGAGTTCATGTTCCTCGAGCTTGTACCATGTGTGTTGTTGTTGTTTCTTATCCTCTTGTTTAAAGATTACACAAATTCCATGAGTTCATGTTCCTCGAGCTTGTACCATGTGTGTTGTTGTTGTTTCTTATCCTCTTGTTTAAAGATTACACAAATTCCATGAGTTCATGTTCCTCGAGCTTGTACCATGTGTGTTGTTTCTGTTTTATGATAAGCAGCTGCCTCTCCCAAAGGTCCTGTATCATGTGTACTAGGGATAAGCAAAAACAAACACAACATCTGACAAGTTTGTTGATTACCTATAGTTGACCAATACAATGTTGCTACAGGTGAGCCGGAAGAATGGCAGAACTTCTGCATGAAGGAGCACCACCAGAACCTGGAAGATGGTTACATCACCATCCATGTCAAGAATTTCTGAAGTTCCTCTACTCATCTCCCTTCACCCCCTATTTACATATACAGATAGTATATTTACAGAGATATTTTTATACATGCAGCTTTTTTATTGATTATACTTTTATTTTTTTATATTCTCTCTATTTTTTTATATATATGTAATTTTTTTTTTTATACCTTTATTTTTTTATATCGAATTAAAAATGGAGTGCAAAATTAAATTATCAATTTTTTTATGAATGTGGTATAATGATTGTGTCTGTGTGTCTTTTTTTTTTCCTTTTTTAAACCAAATATTCTTCATAGTAAAACTACCTTTCTCTAAAGGACAACAGCTGGTTTTATTTATTTATTTATGCTTATGAGGTGATACAGCAGCGTCTATACAATTAGAGAGGAGACTAAATGAATTAAATCTAGAAAAAAGAAGTGAGGACATATCGGTCATTAGAGTCTGAGAGGCAAGGCCTTCAGCCAGTTCAGGGCTTCCGGGGTGACAGAATGGAGATTGGAGATTCCTCCATTGAATTTGTACAGCGGGCAGTCATCTAGTATATGGGACATTGATTGTGGGACGTTGCAGGCACAATTTGGATCTTTGGTGTAGCCCCATAACTTCATCAGCTCTGCACACCTTCCCTGACCTGTCCTAAAGCGGTTTAGAAGCACCCATTCTCGTCGAGGGAGGGAAAAACCTGGGATCTTGACACTTGGGCTTGTGATGAGGTTCTTGTTTGGGATATCGGAGCTGATCCAGGAATTTGTCCATGCTTCTGAGATATTAAAATTTTGGGAGAGAAGTTGGTTTCCTCTGGACCATATCGGCTTCCTTGATTTTAGTCTATGTTTTGGGGGAGACTGTAGGATAGGGTTAATTTCGAGGTCGGGTGAATCCAAGAGTTTTTGGTACATTTTCTTGGTGGCTTCCTTTCTGCGTAGCTCAGGTGGAGAGATGTGAGCAAGAACTGGAAGCCAGTCGATTCTTGTAGGTTGGCAAACCCCTGTTATAATTCGTAAGGTAGAATTTAGTTGTGTGTTTATTAGCTTCGTGTGGCAGCTCCCCTCCCAGACTGGAGCACAATACTCAGCCGTGGAGAAGATCAATGCCAAGGCAGAAGTACGCAGGGTGTTGGCATCACTGCCCCAGGAAGAGCCGGCCAGCTTATGGAGGATATTGTTACGTGATGATAGTTTCCCCTTTAACTTGGTGAGATGAGTTTTGAAGGTGAGAGTGCGATCAAGATGAATGCCTAGGCAGAAGTACGCAGGGTGTTGGCATCACTGCCCCAGGAAGAGCCGGCCAGCTTATGGAGGATATTGTTACGTGATGATAGTTTCCCCTTTAACTTGGTGAGATGAGTTTTGAAGGTGAGAGTGCGATCAAGATGAATGCCCAGGTATTTGGGATGTTCGCTATGAGTTATCTGAGAGTTATTGATAAATAGGTTGAGTTTTCTTTCAGCTCTGTGATGGTTAAGATGGAAACAGCAATGTACAGATTTTGCAGGATTAAGCCTCAGAGACCAGTTTTCAAAGTAATTGTGTAGAGTTTCAAGATCTTTATTCAGTTGAATTTCCAGTTCCTCGAAAGTCTTTGCTTGGGCTAGAATGGCTGTATCATCTGCGTAAATAAATTTCTTTGAAGTTGTTTGGGGAATATCATGGGTGTACCAGTTATAAAGAAGTGGAGACAAGACTGATCCCTGTGGGAGGCCATTATATATAGTATATTCCTTGCTAGATTTAGAGTTAAGGTATACTGTGAATTTCCTGGGTGAGAGAAGAGAAGACAAAAGCTTGAGGGTGTGTTTGCATTTTAGCACTTTAGCAAGTTTATAAATCAAGCCATCAATCCACACTGTATCATATGCACTCGAAAGATCCAGGAGCACAACTGCAGATTTCATTCCCAGTTGGAAGCCATTTTCGTTAAGGATGTCAAGGATGCAACCCGATCGCAACAACTCCTGTTGCCTCTGAAACCCGCCTGTTCCACCGGGATTTCTGGGTCCAGAAAACAGCTGGTTACAGAGCCAAAGTGTTCTCTAGAGACAAAAAGGTAACAAAACCAAATTATTGAAATGTTTGTGATGTTTCTGTAACAGTGTTGTTACTATCATCAGACAAAAGTACTGAATGAATGTTACCAAAACATCAAAAACATTTCGCTAATTTGGATTTGGTCTTGTTGCCTTTTGTTTCTAATCTATAATCCAAATTGTAGCGTATTGTGTCCTTTAGGAAGAGGTGTTCTCTTACCGAAGAGTAATATTAAAATTTGTAATTTTGACGATGAAAAAAAACCGTCCTTTGTAGAGATGTGTCTTCTAGCAGGAGTGTCTTCTCATGGAGGTTGTTATACTGTATTGGTGATGAAAACTGTCCTTTGTAGAGATGTGTCTTCTAGCGGGAGTGTCTTCTCATGGAGGTTGTTCTACTGTATTGGTGATGAAAACTGTTCTTTGTAGAGATGTGTCTTCTAGCGGGAGTGTCTTCTCATGGAGGTTGTTCTACTGTATTGGTGATGAAAACTGTTCTTTGTAGAGATGTGTCTTCTAGCGGGAGTGTCTTCTCATGGAGGTTGTTCTACTGTATTGGTGATGAAAACTGTTCTTTGTAGAGATGTGTCTTCTAGCGGGAGTGTCTTCTCATGGAGGTTGTTCTACTGTATTGGTGATGAAAACTGTCCTTTGTAGAGATGTGTCTTCTAGCGGGAGTGTCTTCTCATGGAGGTTGTTATACTGTATTGGTGATGGAAACTGTTCTTTGTAGAGATGTGTCTTCTAGCGGGAGTGTCTTCTCATGGAGGTTGTTATACTGTATTGGTGATGAAAACTGTTCTTTGTAGAGATGTGTCTTCTAGCGGGAGTGTCTTCTCATGGAGGTTGTTCTATTGTATTGGTGATGAAAACTGTTCTTTGTAGAGATGTGTCTTCTAGCGGGAGTGTCTTCTCATGGAGGTTGTTATACTGTATTGGTGATGAAAACTGTCCTTTGTAGAGATGTGTCTTCTAGCGGGAGTGTCTTCTCAAGGAGGTTGTTATACTGTATTGGTGATGAAAACTGTCCTTTGTAGATATGTGTCTTCTAGCAGGAGTGTCTTCTCATGGAGGTTGTTATACTGTATTGGTGATGGAAACTGTTCTTTGTAGAGATGTGTCTTCTAGCGGGAGTGTCTTCTCATGGAGGTTGTTATACTGTATTGGTGATGGAAACTGTTCTTTGTAGAGATGTGTCTTCTAGCGGGAGTGTCTTCTCATGGAGGTTGTTATACTGTATTGGTGATGAAAACTGTCCTTTGTAGAGATGTGTCTTCTAGCGGGAGTGTCTTCTCATGGAGGTTGTTCTACTGTATTGGTGATGAAAACTGTTCTTTGTAGATATGTGTCTTCTAGCAGGAGTGTCTTCTCATGGAGGTTGTTATACTGTATTGGTGATGAAAACTGTCCTTTGTAGAGATGTGTCTTCTAGCGGGAGTGTCTTCTCAAGGAGGTTGTTATACTGTATTGGTGATGAAAACTGTCCTTTGTAGAGATGTGTCTTCTAGCGGGAGTGTCTTCTCATGGAGGTTGTTCTACTGTATTGGTGATGAAAACTGTTCTTTGTAGAGAGGTATCCTCTAGGAGTGTCTTCTCATGGAGGTTGTTATACTGTATTGGTGATGAAAACTGTTCTTTGTAGAGATGTGTCTTCTAGCGGGAGTGTCTTCTCATGGAGGTTGTTCTACTGTATTGGTGATGAAAACTGTTCTTTGTAGAGAGGTATCCTCTAGGAGTGTCTTCTCATGGAGGTTGTTATACTGTATTGGTGATGAAAACTGTTCTTTGTAGAGATGTGTCTTCTAGCGGGAGTGTCTTCTCATGGAGGTTGTTATACTGTATTGGTGATGAAAACTGTTCTTTGTAGAGATGTGTCTTCTAGCGAGAGTGTCTTCTCATGGAGGTTGTTCTACTGTATTGGTGATGGAAACTGTTCTTTGTAGAGATGTGTCTTCTAGCGGGAGTGTCTTCTCATGGAGGTTGTTATACTGTATTGGTGATGAAAACTGTTCTTTGTAGAGATGTGTCTTCTAGCGGGAGTGTCTTCTCATGGAGGTTGTTCTACTGTATTGGTGATGAAAACTGTTCTTTGTAGATATGTGTCTTCTAGCAGGAGTGACCTCTCATGGAGGTTGTTATACTGTATTGGTGATGAAAACTGTTCTTTGTAGAGATGTGTCTTCTAGCGGGAGTGTCTTCTCATGGAAGTTGTTATACTGTATTGGTGATGGAAACTGTTCTTTGTAGAGATGTGTCTTCTAGCGGGAGTGTCTTCTCATGGAGGTTGTTATACTGTATTGGTGATGAAAACTGTCCTTTGTAGAGATGTGTCTTCTAGCGGGAGTGACCTCTCATGGAGGTTGTTATACTGTATTGGTGATGGAAACTGTTCTTTGTAGAGATGTGTCTTCTAGGAGTGTCTTCTCATGGAGGTTGTTATACTGTATTGGTGATGAAAACTGTTCTTTGTAGATATGTGTCTTCTAGCAGGAGTGACCTCTCATGGAGGTTGTTATACTGTATTGGTGATGAAAACTGTTCTTTGTAGAGATGTGTCTTCTAGCGGGAGTGTCTTCTCATGGAAGTTGTTATACTGTATTGGTGATGAAAACTGTTCTTTGTAGAGATGTGTCTTCTAGCGGGAGTGTCTTCTCATGGAGGTTGTTATACTGTATTGGTGATGAAAACTGTCCTTTGTAGAGATGTGTCTTCTAGCGGGAGTGACCTCTCATGGAGGTTGTTATACTGTATTGGTGATGAAAACTGTCCTTTGTAGAGATGTGTCTTCTAGCGGGAGTGTCTTCTCATGGAGGTTGTTATACTGTATTGGTGATGAAAACTGTCCTTTGTAGAGATGTGTCTTCTAGCGGGAGTGTCTTCTCATGGAGGTTGTTATACTGTATTGGTGATGAAAACTGTCCTTTGTAGAGATGTGTCTTCTAGCGGGAGTGTCTTCTCATGGAGGTTGTTCTACTGTATTGGTGATGAAAACTGTTCTTTGTAGAGAGGTATCCTCTAGGAGTGTCTTCTCATGGAGGTTGTTATACTGTATTGGTGATGAAAACTGTTCTTTGTAGAGATGTGTCTTCTAGCGAGAGTGTCTTCTCATGGAGGTTGTTATACTGTATTGGTGATGAAAACTGTTCTTTGTAGAGATGTGTCTTCTAGCAGGAGTGTCTTCTCATGGAGGTTTTTATACTGTATTGGTGATGAAAACTGACCTTTGTAGAGATGTGTCTTCTAGCGGGAGTGACCTCTCATGGAGGTTGTTATACTGTATCGGTGATGAAAACTGTCCTTTGTAGAGATGTGTCTTCTAGCGGGAGTGTCTTCTCATGGAGGTTGTTATACTGTATTGGTGATGAAAACTGTCCTTTGTAGAGATGTGTCTTCTAGCGGGAGTGTCTTCTCATGGAGGTTGTTCTACTGTATTGGTGATGGAAACTGTTCTTTGTAGAGATGTGTCTTCTCATGGAGGTTCTACTGTATTGGTGATGAAAACTGCTCTTTGTAGAGATGTGTCTTCTCATGGAGGTTGTTCTACTGTATTGGTGATGAAAACTGTTCTTTGTAGAGATGTGTCTTCTAGCGTGAGTGTCTTCTCATGGAGGTTGTTCTATTGTATTGGTGATGAAAACTGTTCTTTATAGAGATGTGTCTTCTAGCGGGAGTGTCTTCTCATGGAGGTTGTTCTATTGTATTGGTGATGAAAACTGTTCTTTATAGAGATGTGTCTTCTAGCGGGAGTGTCTCTCATGGAGGTTGTTCTACTGTATTGGTGATGAAAACTGTTCTTTGTAGAGATGTGTCTTCTAGCGGGAGTGTCTTCTCATGGAGGTTGTTATACTGTATTGGTGATGAAAACTGTTCTTTGTAGAGATGTGTCTTTCTAGCGGGAGTGTCTTCTCATGGAGGTTGTTCTACTGTATTGGTGATGGAAACTGTTCTTTGTAGAGATGTGTCTTCTAGCGGGAGTGTCTTCTCATGGAGGTTGTTATACTGTATTGGTGATGAAAACTGTTCTTTGTAGAGATGTGTCTTCTAGCGGGAGTGTCTTCTCATGGAGGTTGTTATACTGTATTGGTGATGAAAACTTTTCTTTGTAGAGAGGTGTCTTCTAGCGGGAGTGTCTTCTCATGGAGGTTGTTATACTGTATTGGTGATGAAAACTGTTCTTTGTAGAGATGTGTCTTCTAGCGGGAGTGTCCTCTCATGGAGGTTGTTATACTGTATTGGTGATGAAAACTGTTCTTTGTAGAGAGGTGTCCTCTAGCAGGAGTGTCTTCTCATGGAGGTTGTTATACTGTATTGGTGATGAAAACTGTTCTTTGTAGATATGTGTCTTCTAGCGGGAGTGTCTTCTCATGGAGGTTGTTATACTGTATTGGTGATGAAAACTGTCCTTTGTAGAGATGTGTCTTCTAGCGGGAGTGTCTTCTCATGGAGGTTGTTATACTGTATTGGTGATGAAAACTGTTCTTTGTAGAGATGTGTCTTCTAGCGGGAGTGTCTTCTCATGGAGGTTGTTCTACTGTATTGGTGATGAAAACTGTTCTTTGTAGAGAGGTATCCTCTAGGAGTGTCTTCTCATGGAGGTTGTTATACTGTATTGGTGATGAAAACTGTTCTTTGTAGAGATGTGTCTTCTAGCGGGAGTGTCTTCTCATGGAGGTTGTTCTACTGTATTGGTGATGGAAACTGTTCTTTGTAGAGATGTGTCTTCTCATGGAGGTTGTTATACTGTATTGGTGATGGAAACTGTTCTTTGTAGAGATGTGTCTTCTAGCGGGAGTGTCTTCTCATGGAGGTTGTTATACTGTATTGGTGATGAAAACTGTTCTTTGTAGAGATGTGTCTTCTAGCGGGAGTGTCTTCTCATGGAGGTTGTTCTACTGTATTGGTGATGAAAACTGTTCTTTGTAGAGATGTGTCTTCTAGCGGGAGTGTCTTCTCATGGAGGTTGTTCTATTGTATTGGTGATGAAAACTGTCCTTTGTAGAGAGGTGTCTTCTCATGGAGGTTCTATTGTATTGGTGATGAAAACTGCTCTTTGTAGAGATGTGTCTTCTAGCAGGAGTGTCCTCTCATGGAGGTTGTTCTATTGTATTGGTGATGAAAACTGTCCTTTGTAGAGAGGTGTCCTCTAGGAGTGTCTTCTCATGGAAGTTGTTATACTGTATTTGTGATGAAAACTGTCCTTTGTAGAGAGGTGTCTTCTAGCGGGAGTGTCTTCTCATGGAGGTTGTTATACTGTATTGGTGATGAAAACTGTTCTTTGTAGAGATGTGTCTTCTAGCGGGAGTGTCTTCTCATGGAGGTTGTTATACTGTATTGGTGATGAAAACTGTTCTTTGTAGAGAGGTGTCTTCTAGCGGGAGTGTCTTCTCATGGAGGTTGTTATACTGTATTGGTGATGAAAACTGTTCTTTGTAGAGATGTGTCTTCTAGCGGGAGTGTCTTCTCATGGAGGTTGTTATACTGTATTGGTGATGAAAACTGTTCTTTGTAGAGATGTGTCTTCTAGCGGGAGTGTCTTCTCATGGAGGTTGTTATACTGTATTGGTGATGAAAACTGTTCTTTGTAGAGATGTGTCTTCTAGCGGGAGTGTCTTCTCATGGAGGTTGTTCTATTGTATTGGTGATGAAAACTGTTCTTTATAGAGATGTGTCTTCTAGCGGGAGTGTCTTCTCATGGAGGTTGTTCTATTGTATTGGTGATGAAAACTGTCCTTTGTAGAGAGGTGTCTTCTCATGGAGGTTCTATTGTATTGGTGATGAAAACTGCTCTTTGTAGAGATGTGTCTTCTAGCAGGAGTGTCCTCTCATGGAGGTTGTTCTATTGTATTGGTGATGAAAACTGTCCTTTGTAGAGAGGTGTCCTCTAGGAGTGTCTTCTCATGGAAGTTGTTCTACTGTATTGGTGATGAAAACTGCTCTTTGTAGAGATGTGTCTTTTAGCGGGAGTGTCTTCACATGGAGGTTGTTCTATTGTATTGGTGATGAAAACTGTCCTTTGTAGAGACGTGTCTTCTAGCGGGAGTGTCTTCTCATGGAGGTTGTTATACTGTATTGGTGATGAAAACTGTTCTTTGTAGAGAGGTGTCTTCTAGCGGGAGTGACCTCTCATGGAGGTTGTTATACTGTATTGGTGATGAAAACTGTCCTTTGTAGAGAGGTGTCTTCTCATGGAGGTTCTACTGTATTGGTGATGAAAACTGCTCTTTGTAGAAATGTGTCTTCTAGCAGGAGTGTCTTCTCATGGAGGTTGTTCTATTGTATTGGTGATGAAAACTGTTCTTTGTAGAAATGTGTCTTCTAGCAGGAGTGTCTTCTCATGGAGGTTGTCCTATTGTATTGGTGATGAAAACTGTCCTTTGTAGAGAGGTATCCTCTAGGGGTGTCTTCTCATGGAGGTTGTTCTACTGTATTGGTGATGAAAATGAATTCCATTCTTGTCCTTCCAACATAAGAAGTGACAACTCTGTTCCATCTAACCATACCAGGCCTGAACATCTCCATTTTAACTATTTCCTCTTCAGATTTTCTAAATTGTCTCATCAAAGACATTCCACTACTACTAAGGTTGGTGGCTGATGAATCTTGCTATGTCCTCACCAGCATGGGACAACCCAAGCAACAAAGTCTCTAGAGCTGTGTTTCAACTACAGCAAACCATTGCTTTGACAAACCTCAATAAAACTGAACCTTTTGTTCACTTTAGCCATGTTACTGTAGATGTTCTCTAGATGTCTTGAAAGAGAAATATATTCAGAGAGAATTGCTATAAATTTTAGAAGTTGAATGAAACATTGTCAATTTTTTTTTCTTTATTTAAATTGAAGGAAGGTCACACAGTAGATGAGATTCAAGTAATGGTCACTAACAGACCAAACTTGACTTGATAGACACTAACAGACCAAACTTGACTTTATAGACACTAACAGACCAAACTTGACTTGATAGACACTAACAGACCAAACTTGACTTTATAGACACTAACAGACCAAACTTGACTTGATAGACACTAACAGACCAAACTTGACTTTATAGACACTAACAGACCAAACTTGACTTGATAGACACTAACAGACCAAACTTGACTTTATAGACACTAACAGACCAAACTTGACTTGATAGACACTAACAGACCAAACTTGACTTTATAGACACTAACAGACCAAACTTGACTTGATAGACACTAACAGACAAACTTGACTTTATAGACACTAACAGACCAAACTTGACTTGATAGACACTAACAGACCAAACTTGACTTTATAGACACCTACAGACCAAACTTGACTTGATAGACACCTAACAGACAAACTTGACTTTATAGACACTAACAGACCAAACTTGACTTGATAGACACTAACAGACCAAACTTGACTTGATAGACACTAACAGACCAAACTTGACTTGATAGACACTAACAGACCAAACTTGACTTGATAGACACTAACAGACCAAACTTGACTTGATAGACACTAACAGACCAAACTTGACTTGATAGACACTAACAGACCAAACTTGACTTGATAGACACTAACAGACCAAACTTGACTTGATAGACACTAACAGACCAAACTTGACTTGATAGACACTAACAGACCAAACTTGACTTGATAGACACTAACAGACCAAACTTGACTTGATAGACACTAACAGACCAAACTTGACTTTATAGACACTAACAGACCAAACTTGACTTGATAGACACTAACAGACCAAACTTGACTTGATAGACACTAACAGACCAAACTTGACTTGATAGACACTAACAGACCAAACTTGACTTTATAGACACTAACAGACCAAACTTGACTTGATAGACACTAACAGACCAAACTTGACTTTATAGACACTAACAGACCAAACTTGACTTGATAGACACTAACAGACCAAACTTGACTTTATAGACACTAACAGACCAAACTTGACTTGATAGACACTAACAGACCAAACTTGACTTGATAGACACTAACAGACCAAACTTGACTTGATAGACACTAACAGACCAAACTTGACTTGATAGACACTAACAGACCAAACTTGACTTGATGGACACTAACAGACCAAACTTGACTTGATAGACACTAACAGACCAAACTTGACTTGATAGACACTAACAGACCAAACTTGACTTGATAGACACTAACAGACCAAACTTGACTTGATTAGACACTAACAGACCAAACTTGACTTGATAGACACTAACAGACCAAACTTGACTTGATAGACACTAACTACCAACTTGACCTTGATAGGACACTAACAGATCAACTTGACTTGATAGACACTAACAGACAAACTTGACTTGATAGACACTAACAGACCAAACTTGACTTGATAGGACACTACAGACCAAACTTGACTTGAATAGACACTAACAGACCCAAACTTGACTTGATAGACACTAACAGACCAAACTTGACTTGATAGACACTAACAGACCAAACTTGACTTGATAGACACTAACAGACCAAACTTGACTTGATAGACACTAACAGACCAAACTTGACTTGATAGACACTACAGACCAAACTTGACTTGATAGACACTAACAGACCAACTGACTTGATAGGACACTAACAGACCAAACTTGACTTGATAGACACTAACAGACCAAACTTGACTTGATAGACACTAACAGACCAAACTTGACTTGATAGACCACTAACAGACCAAACTTGACTTGATAGACACTAACAGACCAACTTGACTTGATAGACACTAACAGACCAAACTTGACTTGATAGACACTAACAGACCAAACTTGACTTGATAGACACCTAACAGACCAAACTTGACTTGATAGACACTAACAGACCAAACTTGACTTGATAGACACTAACAGACCAAACTTGACTTGATAGACACTAACAGACCAAACTTGACTTGATGGACACCTAACAGACCAAACTTGACTTGATAGACACTAACAGACCAAACTTGACTTGATAGACACTAACAGGACCAAACTTGACTTGATAGACACTAACAGACCACACTTGACTTGATAGACACTAACAGACCAAACTTGACTTGATAGACACTAACAGACCAAACTTGACTTGATAGACACTAACAGACAAACTTGACTTGATAGACACTAACAGATCAAACATGACTTGATAGACACTAACAGACCAAAACTAGACTTGATAGACACTAAACAGACCAAACTTGACTTGATAGACACTAACAGACCAAACTTGACTTGATAGACACTAACCGACCAAACTTGACTTGATAGACACTAACAGACTCAAACTTGACTTGATAGACACTAACAGACCAAAACTTGACTTGATAGACACTAACAGACCAAACTTGACTTGATAGACACTAACAGACCAAACTTGACTGTTAGACACTAACAGACCAACCTTGACTTGATAGACACTAATGATCCAAACTTGACTTGATAGACACTAACAGACCCAAACTTGAATGTGATAGACACTAACAGACAAACTTGACTTGATAGACACTAACAGACCAAACTTGACTTGATGGACACTAACAGACCAAACTTGACTTGATGGACACTAACAGACCAAACTTGACTTGATAGACACTAACAGACCAAACTTGACTTGATAGACACTAACAGACCAAACTTGACTTGATAGACACTAACAGACCAAACTTGACTTGATTGACACTAACAGACCAAACTTGACTTGATAGACACTAACAGACCAAACTTGACTTGATAGACACTAACAGACCAAACTTGACTTTATAGACACTAACAGACCAAACTTGACTTGATAGACACTAACAGACCAAACTTGACTTGAGCACTAACAGACCAAACTTGACTTATAGACACTAACAGACCAAACTTGACTTGATAGACACTAACAGACCAAACTTGACTTTATAGACACTAACAGACCAAACTTGACTTGATAGACACTAACAGACCAAACTTGACTTTATAGACACTAACAGACCAAACTTGATAGACACTAACAGACCAAACTTGACTTGATAGACACTAACAGACCAAACTTGACTTTATAGACACTAACAGACCAAACTTGATAGACTAACAGACCAAACTTGACTTGATAGACACTAACAGACCAAACTTGACTTGATAGACACTAACAGACCAAACTTGACTTGATAGACACTAACAGACCAAACTTGACTTGATAGACACTAACAGACCAAACTTGACTTTATAGACACTAACAGACCAAACTTGACTTGATGGACACTAACAGACCAAACTTGACTTGATAGACACTAACAGACCAAACTTGACTTGATAGACACTAACAGACCAAACTTGACTTGATAGACACTAACAGACCAAACTTGACTTGATAGACACTAACAGACCAAACTTGACTTACTTGATAGACACTAAAGACCAAACTTGACTTGATAGACACTAACAGACCAAACTTGACTTGATAGACACTAACAGATCAAACTTGATAGACACTAACAGACAAACTTGACTTGATAGACTAACAGACCAAACTTGACTTGATGACACTAACAGATCAAACTTGACTTGATAGACACAACAGACCAAAACTTGACTTGATAGACACTAACAGACCAAACTTGACTTGATAGACACTAACAGATCAAACTTGACTTGATAGACACTAACAGACCAAACTTGACTTGATAGACACTAACAGACCAAACTTGACTTGATTAGACACTAACAGACCAAACTTGACTTGATAGACAATAACAGACCAAACTTGACTTGATAGACACTAACAGACCAAACTTGACTTGATAGACACTAACAGACCAAACTTGACTTGATAGACACTAACAGATCAAACTTGACTTGATAGACACTAACAGACCAAACTTGACTTGATAGACACTAACAGACCAAACTTGACTTGATAGACACTAACAGACCAAACTTGACTTGATAGACACTAACAGACCAAACTTGACTTGATAGACACTAACAATCAAACTTGACTTGATAGACACTAACAGATCAAACTTGACTTGATAGACACTAACAGACCAAACTTGACTTGATAGACACTAACAGACCAAACTTGACTTGATAGACACTAACAGACCAACTTGACTTGATAGACACTAACAGATCAAACTTGACTTGATAGACACTAACAGACCAAACTTGACTTGATAGACACTAACAGATCAAACTTGACTTGATAGACACTAACAGACCAAACTTGACTTGATAGACACTAACAGACCAAACTTGACTTGATAGACACTAACAGATCAAACTTGACTTGATAGACACTAACAGACCAAACTTGACTTGATAGACACTAACAGACCAAACTTGATAGACACTAACAGACCAAACTTGACTTGATAGACACTAACAGACCAAAATTGACGCAAACTTGACTTGATAGACACTAACAGACCAAACTTGACTTGATAGACATAACAGATCAAACTTGACTTGATAGACACTAACAGACCAAACTTGACTTGATAGACACTAACAGACCAAACTTGACTTGATAGCACTAAGAAACTTGATGACTTGATAGACATAACAGACCAAACTTGATAGACACTAACAGACCAAACTTGACTTGATAGACACTAACAGACCAAACTTGATGACTTGATAGACACTAACAGACCAAACTTGACTTGATGGACACTAACAGACCAAACATGATGACTTGATAGACACTAACAGACCAAACTTGACTTGAAAGACACTAACAGACCAAACTTGACTTGATAGACCACTAACAGACCAAACTTGACTTGATGGACACTAACAGACCAAACTTGATGACTTGATAGACACTAACAGACCAAACTTGACTTGATAGACACTAACAGACCAAACTTGACTTGATAGACACTAACAGACCAAACTTGACTTGATAGACACTAACAGACCAAACTTGACTTGATAGACACTAACAGACCAAACTTGACTTGATAGACACTAACAGACCAAACTTGACTTGATAGACACTAACAGACCAAACTTGACTTGATAGACACTAACAGACCAAACTTGACTTGATAGACACTAACAGATCAAACTTGACTTGATAGACACTAACAGACCAAACTTGACTTGATAGACACTAACAGACCAAACTTGACTTGATAGACACTACAGACCAAACTTGACTTGATAGACACTAACAGACCAAACTTGACTTGATAGACACTAACAGACCAAACTTGACTTGATAGACACTAACAGACCAAACTTGATAGACACTAACAGACCAAACTTGACTTGATAGACACTAACAGACCAAACTTGACTTGATAGACACTAACAGACCAAACTTGACTTGATAGACACTAACAGACCAAACTTGACTTGATAGACCACTAACAGACCAAACTTGACTTGATAGACACTAACAGACCAAACTTGACTTGATAGACACTAACAGACCAAACTTGACTTGATAGACACTAACAGACCAAACTTGACTTGATAGGACACTAACAGACCAAACCCGACTTGATAGACACTAACAGACCAAACTTGACTTGATAGACACTAACAGACCAAACTTGACTTGATAGACACTAACAGACCAAACTTGACTTGATGGACACTAACAGACCAAACTTGACTTGATAGACACTAACAGACCAAACTTGACTTGATTGACACTAACAGACCAAACTTGACTTGATAGACACTAACAGACCAAACTTGACTTGATAGACACTAACAGACCAAACTTGACTTGATAGACACTAACAGACCAAACTTGACTTGATAGACACTAACAGACCAAACTTGACTTGATAGACACTAACAGACCAAACTTGACTTGATAGACACTAACAGACCAAAGTGGAGAATAGCTCCGCCTTTGCTGGTCCCAAGCCCGGATGAAAAAGGAGGAGGGGGAGCAGTAACAAGCTCACTAAAAAAAACCTGGGCTCAGCTGGCCCGGCTGATAGTACCCTGTAAGGGCTCCTAATCCAGGGATACAGGATGAGCAGCGTTTGTACTCCATGTTAGGAGCAGCTGCACATGATATTTGTTCCTCATGTCAGAGGCGGCCATTTCTTTTGGAGCTAAGTCGGCCTGCTACTGAGTAGTGCTCCAGTCTTAATGACAAAGGCAGACGCATTCTACTTCACCCAGTCATGATGGTTGTCAAACAGACACCATCAAGGGTCACAACTTGATACCCTAATATGATTGAGTGGAGATAAGAAAGTGGAGAATATTTGTCCAGTCACCAAAAGTCATTTTTGATGGACACTAGGAAATAACAATTTAATCGAATAATCTTCCAGACATTTATTGCCCTTCTACAGGCATATGAATAAAATTGAGAAAAATAAAGTAGAATATACAAATATTCTAACATTATTTACATAATTTTAAAAATATATACAAATATAAAAATTTACATAATCATTGGACAACACTACATTAGGTTGGGAATTTCAAAATAAGATTCAACACTCGCAAAAGCCTTTATTAGGGACTTGCCCCATACAGATTCTCCCAATTGGGTAAGGTAATAATCATCTTGTGTTATTTACATAGGTAGTATGATAGAACTGGCTTTACTCTTCGTCTCAAAGTCATTCACTTGTTGACTGTTCCTTACATAATGATGATCTAAAAAAATTATAGTAAGCTATTGCCTAAGATTTGTTTGCTGATATTTTTGAAAGCAATACGTAGGGTGAAACGTTGGTACATTTAATTTGTTGATATAGGGCCTTCCTCTCTGCATCAAAGGCTGTACAATTAAGCAGGTAATGGGGGAGTTCTTCAGTAATTTCCTTGTCAATAATATTCAATAATCCTAATTTGTTAATTCCCAACCTAATATAGTACAAATGTAAAATTGTACTGGGATAAGGATGGATAAATAAATAAAAAGGCATCTCCTTATTGTGCAAACTGAAAGTTACTGATAACTTACACCATCTATCAATGAATAGTTGACATTTATTCCGATAGATGGCACAAGTCATTACCAACTTTGAGTTGCACAATAAGGAGATGCCTTTTTCTTAATCTTTACTTATTTTGTTTGGAGAAAATAAATATTAATTCCAAGGAAGTGATAATTAGATAAAATAACAGAAAAACACATTTAACAATTAGAGTACATGTTTAAAAAAAGTTAATATAAGAATTAAAATTAGTCCATTGTCAGCGACCCAGAAGTCTTTGTCAAAATGCATTATCATCAGGTTTGAGCAAGGTATCAAATTTCTACGTGTTCTAGAAGTATATTAAAAATTGATTACAAGATTTGTGGACAGACAGACATGAAAAGCAAGTTAAATATAAGCTTTAAAAAAAATAAGAATTAATTAAAGCAGAGAAGAAAAATTATCAATGTAATATATTTATATAACATATTTCCCCACTATGTACTAAGTGCCAACCTACAACCCCAAAACACATTATTGACTGTATTGGCTCATCTACTCTTCCCTGGCAGACACCATCAACAAACTCTACAAGATTGATACCTTAATATGAGTGGAGATAAGAAAGAAGAAGAAGAGTGTAATATATTATATAACGACACTTGCAAGTTTAACCGCATGAGTTTCTTTTCAATGACAAATTAAAAAATTTATTTTAAGGTGAAATATCGACAATTTCTAACCTTTTGGATGAGGTATGAAAGGATGAATTATGAAGAGTAATGACGAACGGAAAAATAGAAAAGTTATTTTTCCGTTCGTCATTACTCTTCATAATTCATCCTTTCATACCTCATCCAAAAGGTTAGAAATTGTCGATATTTCACCTTAAAATAAAATTTTAATTTGTCATTGAAAAGAAACTCATGCGGTTAAACTTGCAAGTGTCGTTTTACAATTACATGCCGCAGTATATTATATTGTAATATATTATATAATATGAAAGGACACTTTCTGATGTAACTGAATTTTTCTGATGACTTTGTCTATCGGAAAAGAAGTATGTAATTGTGGTTGGTCTTTCATGATATACACTTGTGGACAAAACTTAAGGAAGTTGTACCTTTTAGCATGTATATATCGGGATTCAGAAAATAACTCTGAAAGATATTACAGTGACCTTTATTGAAGACACACGAGATAACCAATATACACTTATGGACAAAACTTAAGGAAGTTTTACCTTTTAGCATGTATATCGGGATTGAGACAATAACTCTGAAAGATATTACAGTGACCTTTATTGAAGACACATGAGATAACCAATATACACTCATGGACAAAACTTAAGGAAGTTGTACTTTTTACCATGTACAAGGTGCGTTCATTAATTTCCAGGACTGCTCTGTATCTTTGAAAAAATAAAACAAATAAAAAAACTAATTTAATATTTTTCAAAATATGCCTCTCCTGCCTCAATACACCTGTTCCATCTTTTTTTCCAATTGTCTAAGCAGGAGATAAAATCACTTTTTGACTGGTTCTTCAAGGTTGCCTTCGATTCAGCTTGTATCATATCAACGTTGTCAAATTTCCTTCCTTTTAACTTCATTTTCAATTTAGGATAGAGGAAAAAGTCATTGGGGGCTAAGTCGGGGAATAGGGTGGATGAGGGATCTGTATGGTTGAATGCTTGGCCAAGAATTGCAAAACAACATGGGCTGTGTGCGGCCGCGCATTATCAACGTGAAGTATCCAGTCATTGTTTTGCCATCTTTCAGGTCTTTTAAGGCCCCTCATTATCCCCAAATAAACCTCTTGATTAATTGTACGCCCGAAAGGAATAAATACATGGTGAACCAAACCATTAATATCAAAAAAATGTAACAAGCAATGTCTTGACTTTGGATTTTGTAAATCTTGCCTTTTTGGGTTTCGGTTCCCTCTTTCAATCCATTGGCTGGATTGGAGTTTGGTTTCCGGGTCATACTGATACACCCATGTCTCATCCCCGGTAATGATTTTTTGCATCCATTCTGGATCGGTCCGAGTCATTTCAACCATGTTTTTTCAGACATCCATTCTAACCTCCTTTTGTTCCTCTGTTAGAATCCGGGGAACAAATTTTGAAGACGTCCGAATCATGTCCAAATCTTTTGTTACTATTTGATGACACAGTCCTACAGATAGTCCAGTCTCTGAAGATAAGTTTTTATATAAATTCTTCTGTTAGATTTAATTAATTTCTTTATTTTGAGCTTGTTTTCCTCGCAACGTAATGATCTTGGACGCGCAGTATGCTGATCATCGTTTACCTTTTCCCGACCTTTTAGGAAGCGTGAAAACCATTCAAAAGTTCTTGAACGGGATAAAGCTGCATCGCCAAAAGCTTCTTCAATCGATTCATACGTCTCAGTAGCACTTTTTTCAATTTAAAACAAAACTTAATGCAGATCCTCTGCTCTTCGAAAATGGCCATTTTAAAATTAGAAATGCGAACCTTACAAGGAAGTTGTTTTGTTCTATTTTTAGATCGGCGCGTACGCCACGAGAATCGTGCTTTCAGTCAGGTGTGGTCGAATGTCCAATATTTAACTCTGTATAAAAAAATTTTCTTTAGCTTTTTTATTCATTTTATTTTTTGACCAGTCCTGGAAATTAATGAACGCACCTTGTATATCGGGATTCAGACAATAACTCTGAAAGATATTACAGTGACCTTTATTGAAGACACATGAGATAACCAATATACACTCATGGACAAAACTTAAGGAAGTTGTACCTTTAAGCATATTTATCAGGATTCAGACAATAACTCTGAAAGATAGATGATACACAATGACCTTTATTAAAGACACACGAGATAACCAAGTGTGAACAAAATTGCCTCTGTCTCCTTCAAAAAATAGACGACCGGTGACATCAAAGACATTCCATTTCCTCAAGTTTTGTCCTCAAGTGTGTTTCAAGAAATCTCTTGAGAGAAATAGTCGATATATTTTCTGATAGATGGCATTGAGCCAATAGCAGCATTCTGTTACAGGAGGTGTTTTCTCATTCTTTTATTTAACTATAAAATCTTTGGTTTACTCTATAAAAGGATCATTTTTAAAGTTACTTAAATATATCAACAAACTACAAAAATGAAAAGGATTTAAAAGAATATATAAAATACTTCGCTATTCTACAACAAAGGAAAAAAAAAAGAAACTTTTTCACAGAGTAGTGAAATATTGAAGGGGTCAAGGGTACTTGTGGATATAATTGCAGAATATTTGTCACCATATAGTCACCAAATGTCGACTTGATGGACACTAACAACAAACAATAAGGATACTACTGAAAGATCACTAGATGAGCTCTGGGTAATATTCCCCAGCAGATTAAATTGGAGAATAATTGTCACCATATAGTCACCAAAAGTTGACTTGATGGACACTAACAACAAACAATAAGGATATACTACCGGAAGATCACTAGATGAGTTCTGGATAATAGTCACTAACAAGCCAAATTGGAAAACATTTGCCCATAAAGTCACCAAAAGTCGACTTGATGGGACACTAACAACAACACACAACAACAGTAAATATTTCAAATAGAACGTATGCAACATTCCAAGATAGGATTTGTATTCTAAAAGAATGTTGTACAATACAATTACGGTGAAAGAATTGAGATCGAAAGTCAAAATGAAGGTAACCAGTGAAGTGCACAGCTAGCTCCATTCCGAAGTACCGAGTTCTCCACCAACTTATTGTGCATCAACACCGTACACTGATAGTTTCATCATGATTGTGGGATCATTGTGTTCATTTTAACGGATACATTGAATTTAATATATAGATCGAAATTTGGCCGCGGAACGATATTGACCTATAAAAATAAAGGTCTCCTTTTCCGTCAAAATAGACTCTAAAACTAAGCGGCATCTATTCCTCATCTCTGCAAATTAACAGATTCGGGTCGTAGACAAATCTACAACACCAACTTTGGAAAATTGAGAAGTGTCCACTTGGAGACCGTGGTTTCGGGATAATGGCCCTCGTCAGTCCTGGGTGGACTTTATTCTATATGGTTCCCAAAGGATCAAATGAAATCTTCAAAACATTTTTTTTTCAAAGAGGTGTTTAGCTGTTAAAGGAGCTAGGCCAAATCTACGGCCAAAATATAAATGAAAATATTTCTGGTATCAATATAGATCTGTGGTGGTTAATTAACGACAATCCACATAAATAATTTCTTTATAAAATCAAGCCTTTTTATTGCAATCACTATGGCTACATCTCGCTATCGCTATTATATTCAGGCAACCGAAAAAAGAAAGAGAGGAAGAATGAATTCAATTAAATAGAAAAGAGATATATATAAATTAGATAATAAAAATTTTGCATATTTGCAACAAACAAATACGAATTTTTAAAAGCAAATAAAATTTACATAAAATAGAAATACAAAACAATAATTTTTACATGTCCCCTACAGATCTATAATATTGTCGCGGAGATAAATAAAGCAAGGGCAAATTTGGGAATAAATAATTTATTACAAGGGGTATTTGTAGGGAGAGAGAGTTTTGTACAACTTACCCAAGTTAAAAGTTAATCCTAATGAACGGCGTTAGCCACCGTCCCGTTTTCCTTATTTACATATCAGCTTCCCCCCTCCCGGGGTCCAGGGATGATTGACAGTTGTCCCATCTGGATGGAGCTATTTGACATTACTCCCTCTTTAGAAAAAACAGCGACCCGCTGATTAGCTTGTCTCAGCCCTTGTTCTGGAAGGAAATCTATCACGGCCTGTGTTCCCTAGCAGAATGGAATGTTGTTCTTCAGGGTCCAGGTAGGGCTTCATCCGAATGACATGAACGATATCCTTGGATTTCCGTGATCGGGGAGACGGGTCCACGGGCTCTACTTCATACGTAACTTCTGAAAGCTTCTTGGTCACCTTGTAGGGACCGAAGTATCTCTTCAGTAGCTTTTCTGAGAGCCCTACTTTTCGGATGGGAGTAAAAACCCACACAAGATCATCCTTCTGGTAATAGACTGGAGTATGTTTCTGGTCGTAAAGTCTACGGTCTTTCGCCTGTGATTGTAGAAGGCGTGATCGGGAGAGTTGACGCGCTTCCTCAGCTCTGGTCACAAGTTCCCCAACGTAGTCGTCAGAGATCTCATCTGGTAGGTAGGGTAGTATGGCATCGATGTAGGTCTCGGCCTCGCGGGCGTGGACAAGAAAGAACGGAGTGTAGCCGGTCGCCTCCTGTTTAGCAGTGTTGTAAGCAAAAGTTACGTAGGGTAAAACTTGGTCCCAGTCCTTCTGCTCGACACCTGTGTACATGGACAACATGTCTCCCAGAGTTTTGTTGAACCTTTCAGTCAGGCCGTTGGTCTGGGGATGGTAGGCCGTTGTAAATCTGTGCACAATTCCGCACAGAGCATTGATCTCTTTTATTACTTGAGAAATGAAATTTCTTCCGCGATCTGTTATCATTTCTCTAGGAGCTCCATGCTTCAAGATTACATCTTCAACCAGGAACTTAGCTGTTTCGATTGCTCCTCCATCTGGGATCGCTTTCGTTATGGCATACCTTGTCATATAATCGGTGCACACAATGATCCAACGGTTTCCATTTTTAGAAACTGGAAATCTTCCAAGGAGATCGACCCCGACCTTATAGAATGGCTTTTCTACGGGCGGTATGGATACAAGTTGTCCAGCCGGACGTCGAGGTAATTTCTTCCTTCGTTGACACTCCCGACAATGACTTACATATTGGCGAACAGTTCTATAAAGGCCAGGCCAATAGAATCGTTTCTTGACTTTGTCATACGTTCGGGCGAAACCCAAATGCCCAGCTGTAGGAGCGTCATGTAAATCTGCCATAACTTCCGATCTTAAGTGCTTAGGGATCATCATAAGCCAGGGTCTTCCAGTTGTGCTATAGTTTTTCTTGTATAATATGCCGTCGATAATGCTGAATTCCTTTCTGGTGTAGCCCGAGTTTAAATTATCGATTATTTTAGCTAAATCCGGGTCTTTAGTCTGCTCTATATCGACGTTGGTTAGTGACATCACAGCACTTGGTGGATCGTTCTCAAGCGGGCTCCTTGACAGACAATCGGCATCCTTATGTTTGCGTCCGCTCTTGTAGATAACGGTCACGTCAAATTCTTGCAACTTCAGCGCCCATCTTGCCAAACGGCCAGAAGGATCTTTCTGCCCTACCAACCAACATAGAGAATGATGGTCAGTGACAACCGTGAATGGTCGACCAAACAAATATGGGCGGAATTTGCTAATAGACCAGACTACAGCAAGGCATTCTTTTTCCGTTGTAGAATAGTTATTTTCAGCCTTTGTCAAGCTTCTAGATGCATAAGCTATAGGCCGCTCCTTTCCACCTTGTATTTGTAGAAGAACAGCTCCAATACCATGTCCGCTTGCATCCGTGTGTAGATGGGTATCAGCGGATTCATCAAAGTGTCCTAAGACAGGCTCTGAAATTAGAGCTGTTTTAAGGACTTCAAACGCTTTCTCTTGAGCTGCATCCCAATAAAATTGTTTTTCAGTCTTCAGTAGGTCATGCAAAGATCTAGCTTTGTCGGCAAAGTTCTCAATAAATCTTCGGTAATAGGAACATAATCCAAGAAAGCTCCTCAGTTCAGAGATATTCCTTGGCCTCGGAAATTTAGAGACGGCTTCAACTTTATCTGGATCTGGATGAATTCCATTGGCGTCAACAAGGTGTCCCAAAATCTTTATCTTCCTTGATCCAAAAAGACACTTTTTGTGGTTCAAGCTTAGTCCAGCTTTCTGGATGCAGCTTAATACAAGTTGTAGACGACGTAGATGTTCCTCAAAGGTAGGTGCGTAAACTACGATGTCGTCCAGGTAGCAAAGGCACATGTTCCATTTAAGACTGCCCAGAACACTATCTATCATCCTTTCAAACGTTGCTGGGGCGTTACAAAGACCGAAGGGCATTACTTGGAATTCATACAACCCATCTGGAGTGATGAAAGCAGTTTTCTCCCTGTCTTTTTCGTCCACTTCAATCTGCCAATACCCGGACCGAAGATCCATCGTGGAGAAGTAACTAGAGCCGGCTAAACTATCCAAGGCATCGTCAATGCGTGGCAGAGGGTAAACATCTTTTTTGTTATCTTATTTAATCGACGGTAATCTACGCAGAATCTCCAGGTCCCGTCTTTCTTTCGAACTAGAATAACTGGAGATGACCAAGGACTTTCAGAGGGCTTCACGATGTGATTTTCAATCATCTTGTTCACTTCATCTTGAATTAGTCGTCGTTCACTTGGTGCTACTCTATAGGGCCTCTGTTTGATAGGAGAGTGGTCTCCTGTGTTTATCTTGTGCTTCACAGTACTGGTGGGCTTAATAGAAGTACTCCCAAAGTCAAATATGTCGATAAACTCGTCAAGGCATGAAACAAGCTGTAACCTTTGAATTTCAGACAGCCCTGGATCTAGAGTAAGGTTTATCTTCTGTGACCATTCACGTGACTTTAGCTGCGTTTCTTGTAACTTATCGCTGGATTCAATAAGACTGCAGAAATTCCCATTCTCATAACTTTCCATGGTGCACATATTCATTCCTGATGGAATCAGTTGCGGCCAAGACGCTCCATTCGCCACCCAAATGCTACCTCGGCCGTGTCGAAATGTAACCAATGAGTTTGGTATAAGAACTTCTTTTCTTAATAATAAGTCCTTAGAAGTTGAGACTAAAACATCTCTAACACCGCATACTTCTTCGTTTATCACACTGATCTTCTTTATTGATTTAGGCGGGATGACAAAGTCGTCGGAAGCAAACAATCTCTGGTTTTCCTCCTCTCGAGATTCCAGGACGGAGGTTTCCCCGAGATGGAGTTCATTTCTGCCACAATCAATGACGGCTTCGGTGGCCTTGAAGAAGTCCCATCCGAATATGATGTCATGGCTGCATTCCACCATAACAACGAATTCAAAGGATATCTTCAGACCATTAACTTCTATGTTCAGGACACATTTTCCTAGGGTCTCTATTAAATTTTTATTTGCGGCTTTAAGAATGGGACCTGGTTCTTTGAAGAGAGGTGTCTTTAGTTCGCGTCGAAATTTGTCTGAAATAACAGAAAAGTCGGCTCCTGAATCCACCAATGCTTTAATTTTGCGTCCATTTATTTCGACCATAACAAAATTTTCTTTTAATTTAGCGGCGATATACCCTGGAGGATTTTCCTCAATGGCGACCTCACCCCCGTTAGAAGCCGCTCCACTTAGTTTTTCACATTCTGAGGCTTGGGAGAACGGCTGAAACGACGGGTTGGCGACTGGGATTGTCTTCGGGCTGGCGACCTTGCGCGGCTTGGATGTGGGGAAGAGCTCCGGTAGAAGTACGTCGAGGTTTGGGGCGTTACATAGTCGTCGTCGGCGTCATATCTCGGGGGTCGACTCGAAAATCCAACATTTCTTCCTTCTCCGCCATTCCTTGTCCTGGCTTCAGCGAAGACCTGCCGTCGTTCCCTACAATAACGGACGACATGTCCGGGTCGTCCGCAGTGGAAGCAGATAGGTTTGTCGTCGTAGGTTCTCCAATGTTCCGTCTTCCTGGGTTGGGTTGGTCGGTCGATATTATAATAGGGCGTTCGTGGTTGTTGTTGTACTACGTTGATTTGTGGTCTGGTAGGTTGTAGAGCACGGCTGACCTCTTCCCTCACAGTCTGTTCCAGGGCGTTCACCTCTCGGAGAGGATTGATCACTTCAGGTGCTGAGAAAACCTTTTGTATCTCTTCTCTAACGATGCGGCGAATTAAGCCGGCCAAGTCGTCTGAGTCGTCAACACACGAAATGGGCATTACGTTTGACAACCTGGCGAATTTCGTACGGCCGATCCGGCGTTGCTTGACGGTTGTCAGATGACGGCAGAACTTCAGGATCTCATCTACCGTCTGTATGTCTTTCGCCACCAATACCTGGTATGTGTCCTCCGAAATTCCCTTTATAATGTGAGCAACTATCTCACCTTCTTCCATGCGAGGGTTCACCTGGTGGCAGAGACTAAGAATCTCCTGGATGTATGACTCGCTGGATTCTTCGGCCTTCTGTGCTCTTGACTTCAGAACTTCCTCGGCGCGTCGAGCAGAATCCTCCTGCAGTCCGAACACACCGCGGAATGCGTCTTCAAAGCTTCTCCACGAGTTGAGTGATTCTTCGTTATTATCAAACCACCTTCCAGCAGTTCCGTTCAAGTAAAATACGACGTTGGCAAGCTTCATGGTCTCGTCCCATCTGTTGTACTTCGAAACTCTCTCGTACTCTTTCAACCACTGTCCAGGGTTTATATTTCCATCTCCAGAAAAGGTAGAAGGATCTCGTTGGCGTTGACAAGGGAGGTAGGATCCGCTAACAGTAGGTCTGTGGTCGTCTTCCATTTCTATTCGTTGTGGCAAAGGTTGAAGAATTGGTTCACGTCCCTGTAGACGTCGACTTCTTCGAAGTTCCGTCACGCTACCCAGCGTCTCCACCAAAATATGTCGCGGAGATAAATAAAGCAAGGGAAAATTTGGGAATAAATAATTTATTACAAGGGGTATTTGTAGGGAGAGAGAGTTTTGTACAACTTACCCAAGTTAAAAGTTAATCCTAATGAACGGCGTTAGCCACCGTCCCGTTTTCCTTATTTACATATCAGCTTCCCCCCTCCCGGGGTCCAGGGATGATTGACAGTTGTCCCATCTGGATGGAGCTATTTGACAATATAAAGGTCGTCTCTCTAAAACTAAGTCCCATTTATTGACGGGGAAGATACGACCTTTATTTTCATTGATCTTCACGGTGTCTCCAGGTTATGCACATCTCAGGTTCAAAGAGAAACGGAATGTCACCAAGCTGCGGTGTCGATCAACTCACCAGTGTGGCTAAAACACACCTCAGATAGGTTGTTATCATAATAGTAGAATAAGCTTTGTAGAACGACATTTGAAAATTATCCCGCATGTGTTTCTTTTGAACGAAAAATCGAAATTTATTTTTAAGGAGAAATAACGATTATTTCTAACCTTAGGGATGTAGGTATGAAAAGATAAATTGTGAAGAGTAATGATAAACGGAAAAATAAAAGTGTCCAGGGATGGGAAAGTTTTGTTGGTGCCAGACTCTGGGCAACTCGGAGGGATTCCATATAGACCAGGTATGTCCGGATAACACCGCGGCCATCACACGGCGCCACATGTAGACATGCCAATCGGCAATTCATTCTACGGTCAAATGTCACTAGACTTCTACAAGAAAATATGATTATTATTTATATATATATATATTATTTTGGCCTGATGATGAGCTAACGCTTGAAAGCTAGCCTTTTTATATATTTTTATATTAAAGAAACTTTTTGCAATTAATTTGATCGGTGTATACCTTTTTTAAATATATATATGTCATAATTTGCATAATATCCAAGATGTATAATTTCTTTTCACGAACATAAGTATGTTAAACTGTAAATATGTTAAGCCTATGTTAAAATGTAAATATGCAAATTCATCCATTTATTAAAACTACAAAAATAAACGTGGCAGACATCGCGGGCGCGCTTTTCACTTGGCTGGAGCTAATTCTTGGGGATTGCATGCATAACGGTTGCACCCTTCCATTCGATCACGACATATATATATTATTTTATATATATTATTTTCTTGTATCTATAATCTATAGTCCAAATTGTGCCTTATTGTCACTAGATAGAGGACGCCGTTAGGATTGTTGGGGCTAAGTCAACATGGGACCTCGAGTACGAACTTTGAACGGCTCCAATCATACTAAAGGAACCTACTATACTTTCTTTATTTTCTAGCAACCTCTCACACCGGGTACCGTTGTCATTTAGAAGGATGTTAGTCTAATGGTAGACAACACGCCCGACATTGTATCACGCATTGCAAGCTTTTTTTTTTTCTAAGGAGATATTGATTTCATGGATTCGTTTCTTTGACAAGTCCAACACCGCTGGTGAATGCAAGTGACCAAACAGGGTTCTGTTACGTTCTAAATGCGAAGGTCGAACTGCAATAACATTTGTTAAAACAATGTTGGTTGGGGAAAACTTTCACTCGGGTAGAACCCGGGCGAAGTCGGGTCATTCAGCTAATATGTGATAATTAAAATTATTATTTGAGCACGATTTTTTTCTCCTTTTTTTCAAACCGCTGGGAGGAGTTCATTATTGATGAGTCAGGTCCCCTTGAATATTTTTACATCGCAGTAAGGATCGAGGTTTTATTTGAAAAAAAGAAAAAAAAAATCGCTTCAAAAATAGTTTCGTTTTATACCTCTAGATGGCGCGCTTGTGTGCCAAATGTGTAAGATAGGTATGTATGTACATGGCGGCAGTTATGCAAATATTACCACATTCCTAGTTGCACTTGCTCTATTCACTACTACATTCAGTGTCTTGTTTGAGAGAGTATTCCCGGTGTTGGGTGACAATTCCGCCACATGTCAACAAAGTTGCCGTCAGAGAGGAATGTCGCCGATTTTAGCGTGATCTTAGGAGGACGGTGATACCTTATCTGGACAAAGGTTGCTTCAGGTGCTCGCCGCCTACCTGCCAGGTGAGTCTCCTTCTCCCTGTGTGTTTGTTTGTCACATTTCTGTGACTCTCTCTGTGTTTGTCACATGTGTCTCTTTGTGTTGGTCACATTTTTGTCTTTGTCACATTTTTGTCTTTGTCACATTTCTGTGACTCTCTCTCTGTTTGTCACATTTCTGTGTCTCTCTGTCTTTGCCACATTTCTGTGACTCTCTGTGTGTTTGTCACATTTCTGTGTCTCTCTGTCTTTGTCACATTTCTGTGTCTCTCTGTTTGTCACATTACTGTGTCTCTCTGTGTTGGTCACATGTGTCTCTTTGTATTTGTCACATTTTTGTCTTTGTCACATTTCTGTGACTCTCTCTCTGTTTGTCACATTTCTGTGTCTCTCTGTCTTTGCCACATTTCTGTGACTCTCTGTGTGTTTGTCACATTTCTGTGTCTCTCTGTCTTTGTCACATTTCTGTGTCTCTCTGTTTGTCACATTTCTGTGACTCTCTGTGTTGGTCACATGTGTCTCTTTATGTTTGTCACATTTCTGTGTCTCTCTGTTTGTTATAATTCTGTGCCTCTTTGTGCTTGTCACATTTATGCGTCTCTCTCTGTTTGTCACATGTGTACCTCTGTGTTTGTCACATTTCTCTGTGTCTCTCTGTGTTTGTTACGCGTTCCAGGCTGTTGATCCTCTTCAGCGTAATGCAGGCTGTACCTTAACGACCAAAAAGGTTAGGCTCTAGAGGCACTCTGATGATTCAACGAATGTGTATTTATGGCCAAATGTATGTGGAGAAAAAGAGGATAATGTGCGGAATCTAGGTAGTCGATAAATAGGTAAAAAACATCCTGATCGTGCAATTAAAAGTTGCTGATGACTTGCGCCATCTATCGGCTAAATTTCAATA
The DNA here is from genome assembly GCA_030710605.1 of Cordylochernes scorpioides. Taxonomy (NCBI): domain Eukaryota; kingdom Metazoa; phylum Arthropoda; class Arachnida; order Pseudoscorpiones; family Chernetidae; genus Cordylochernes; species Cordylochernes scorpioides. The sequence goes on from CP092884.1 coordinate 53,059,758, forward strand.
TATCGTAGATTTTTGAATATTCCAGGATATTGACTGAATACCCTTTCTTGAAACGAAGGTTTCTTTCTTATTTGTCCTTCTCCTTGTCCCTCTATTTGTCACATTGATTGTCCTTCTATTTGTCACATTGTTGCCCCTCTATTTGTCACATTGTTGTCCCTCTATTTGTCAAATCCTTATCCCTCAAATTGTCACATTCTTGTCCCTATACTTGTCAAATCCTTGTCCCTCTATTTGTCACATCCTTGTCCTTCTATTTGTCACATTCTTGTCCCTCTATTTGTCACATTATTGTTCCTATATTTGTCACATTGTTGTCCCTTAAATCGTCACATCCTTGTCCCATCTATTTGTCACATCCTTGTCCCTCTATTTGTCACATTATTGTCCCTCTATTTGTCACATTGTTTGTCCTTCTCTTTGTCACATTCTTGTCCCTCTATTTGCCACATTGTTTGTCCTTCTCTTTGTCACATTCTTGTCCCTCTATTTGTCACATTGTTGTCCCTCTATTTGTCACATCTTTGACCCTCTATTTGTCACATTCTTGTCCCTCTATTTGTCACATCCTTGTCCCTCTATTTGTCACATCCTTGTCCATATACTTGTCACATTCTTGTCCCTCTATTTTTCACATCCTTGTCCTTATCTTTATCACATTCCTGTCCCTATACTTGTCACATTCTTGTCCCTCTATTTGTCACATCCTTGTCCCTCTATTTGTCACATCCTTGTCCATATACTTGTCACATTCTTGTCCCTCTATTTGTCACATCCTTGCCCCTCTATTTGTCACATCCTTGTCCCTATACTTGTCACATTCTTGTCCCTCTATTTGTCACATCCTTGTCCCTCTATTTGTCACATCCTTGTCCCTCTATTTGTCACATTCTTGTCCCTCTATTTGTCACATCCTTGTCCCTCTATTTGTCACATTGTTTGTCCTTCTCTTTGTCACATCCTTGTCCTCACACTGTTGTCTTTCTGTCACAGAGTAGTGGCTATTAGGTTATCTATCGTATTGTCACATTTTTGCCTTTCTTGTTGACATTATTTTTCTTCCTTTTCCGGCGTTTCTTTGGGTTGTTTATTAATTCATCACTTTCTTGTCTTCTACTTTTTATTTTATAATTGATTATTTATGATAAGGCACACAATTTGGATTATATATTAAGGAACACAAGGTAATAAGACCAAATCCAAATAAATAAACAGTGCGTGACGCGTTTCAGTAAAAATATTGTTACCGAAACGTCACACACAGTTTATTAATTTGGATTTTGGTCTTATTACCTTGTGTTTCTTAATCTATAATCCAAATTGTGTGCCTTGTGTTTATGGTTTTATATATATATATATATTTTATTTTGAACTGGTGTCTAGTGTGTTTTACTATTGTTCGTTCGTAATATAATTACTCCTCTATTCTTATTATACATTATTTTACCGCAATTACTTGTTGACTGCGCCATCTATCGGAATAAATATTAAAAAAATCATTGATTTAGAAAATATGCAATATCACCAACTTTTAGTTTCACAATCAGGCGATGGCCTTTCTCTTAAAATTTATCGATTTGATTCCCAGTACAATTTCATTTTTGTGCTCTTTTGTTACAAAACTATAGAATTAGTCAATGGTCAAATTATATTTTAATTATTTATTTATATTTCACAGATAATTTATTATATTATAGACAATTTAAACAATTTTATTGATTCTTTCAATCAAATTTTACAAAGGTGGAAAAATAAAAGAGTAAAAGGGCATATAAAGTGTAGGAGAATATATATACAAATATCTTCAGCAAGGAAGGCTTCCCCACCTTGAGAGAGTCCTCCTCCAGACATGGATATTTATTATCTTGTATATATTCATAATAGGGGAAAAAAAGGAGGAGTTTTAAAAAGGAGAAGTTGTTTTTGATTGGTGGAGGCGTAGTGATAGCACTTCTTGGTATCTCGCTTTTGATATCAAATCAAAGATTTCTCTGTAGGAAAAGACAAAACAATGTCGACATAAGATAAAACATGATGTAGACATAGGACTCAAAACACACAGGGGTTATCATAGAGAAATTATATACCTGTATAAAAACACAAGATCGCCGTGTCTGTTGTGTATCCATCCAATAATAACTTTATACTGCATTCTTTTATCGCTCTCTCCAAAATAATAATGAGAATCATCATTTGTGTCCATCACCGTACAAATTGGACTCAGGTCGTTGACAAAGCCACAACACCAGCTTTGGAAAACTGAGAAGCATCTACCAAAAGACCATGGTTTCGAGGCTAATGGCCTTTGTCAGTCTAGGGCGAACTTTAATTACATTCGGTTCGGTTCCAAAATCACTTTATTAGGTACCGCTCAACAAGAGCGACCTAGTTTATGATAATTGAAACAATGAATGTGAAGGTTATTCACATATATTAAACAAAATGTTAACGAGGGATTCAATCCCGGTTCATGACTGTCGGGAATCGAGCGTGTTACCCTCTGGTTCAAATCACATTAATAGGTACCGCTCAGCAAGAGCAACCTAGTTTATGATAATTGCAACAATGAATGTGAAGGTTATTCACATATTAAAACAAAATGTTAACGCGGGATTCAATCCCGGTTCATGACTGTCGGGAATCGAGGCTGTTATCCACTCGTCCACCGACTTTTTATTTTAATTACATGAGATCTACAAGGGATCTATTGAAATCCTCACAATCTGCTAAAAAGATGTTTAGCTGGTAGAGTGGCTAGGATTTGTCACCGACCCGAGTCGGTACATGTAGAGCTTATGTAGAGAGAGAGAGAGAGATCTAGCAGGTGTCCTCCTCAAGATACTGTGCTACTTCCGTAACAAGGTGAGATAAGAATCTTGAGACTTATCTTTCGACCTATTACTGGAATCGGACCAATCAACATCTGTTATCTTCTTGCTACTTGAGCTGTGACATTAGTTGACGCCGCGCTGTGACTCATTTCTGAGATTGGTGGGGATTACATGGATCACACTCTTTGTCAAAACACCTTCGAATTACAAATATCTTCATTATTTTGTACAACAGTCTTCGATTTCCACACTTAAGTCTGGTCATCTACGGACAATGACTTTCCAGAATGGTTGCAGGGTTTTCCCTAAGTGCAATTCTCAACTTACAACCCCCAAACACATTATTGACTGTATCCATTGATGAGCTCTACTCATCCCCGGCAGACATCATCAAAAGTCTCAAGCTTTACAAGCTTGATACCCTAATAAGATTGAGTGGAGATAAGAAAGAAGAAGAAGATCATTATGGCTTGCGCCATCTACCTGAATAAGTAGCAACTATTCTCGTTGATTTTTCGAGAATATTCCAGATTTGGCCAATTCTGGAATATTAAAAAATCAACGAGAATAGTTGATATTTTGTTAAAAAATCAATAAGCTTGAGGGATGAGTATCTTTATCAAATAAATTTATTCCAAGCGTAATTTTCCTGTCGAAGGGCGGTTGAGCCCGAAAGCTTGAAATAAATTTATTTGCTAAAGATACTCATCCCTCAAGCTTATTAATTTTTAAACATTCTATTAAGGGATTAGCCTATTAACAACAATAATAATAATAATAATAGTTGATATTTATTCCGATAGATGGAGCAAGCCATCAGTAACTTTCAGTTCGCACGATAAGGAGATGCCTTTTTCATAATTTATGCATAATTTATCCAGTACAATATCACATTTGTACTATTTTCTCACATTAAAAATATTTGTCTAATTATTGTAACTAGGATTAGTAAAAAAAAGGCCCGTGTTTCATTATCAAAAGCTAAAAAAATGAGCAGCATTTCGAACGAATAACCCGCATTTCCTCTGGCTCTTTGATGACCGAGACTAATAAAAACGCACAGATTCGATGCAAATTTTGTATATAAGAGTTATATTTACATATTTACATAGGGCTCTACCTCAACACGACCAAAAAAAATCTGGCTTTAAAGCTTCCTTAAAAAACGAGGAATTTAAGGTCAAAAGTGCCCGGGAAAGCAAAGATACATGACATAATATTACATAAGATAAAATTTATAATACAATATAATGCGGCTTATGATTGTAGAACGACATTTGAAAATTATCCTGCATGTGTTTCTTTTGAACGAAAAATCGAAATTTATTTTAAGGAGAAATAACGATTATTTCTAACCTTAGAGATGAAGTATGAAAGGATGAATTGTGAAGAGTAATGATAAACGGAAAAATAAAAGTGTCCAGGGATGGGAATCACAATTCATCCTTTCATACTTACATTCCTAAGGTTAGAAAAAATCGTTATTTCTCCTTAAAATAAATTTCGATTTTTCGTTCAAAAGAAACACATGCGGGATAAATTTCAAATGTCGTTCTACAATAAGATAAAATTATACTGGGATCAGATTGGTAAATTAAGAAATCGACATCTACCTAATTATGCAAATATTCTTGTAAACCAAACTTGAAAGGACATTTTCTTTTTGGTTGAGGTATTTAACAATACTGATTAAACGGGCGAAACCGCTGGGAAGGTTCATCACTGATGAGCCATGCCCTTCCTTTTCCGATTTGTAATCATTACAGTATAAGAGGTCTGTATAAATAGTTTAATATTCATTAACGTGTATTTAAAGAGGGAAAGGTGCCTCTTTTTTGATACATTTATTAAAGTAAGAAAAAGGCATCTCCTTATCGTGCAACTGAAAGTTGCTGATGGCTTGCGCCATCTATCGGAATAAATATAAACTATTCTCGTTGATTTTTAATTATTCCAGAATGGGTATTTGGCCAATTCTGGAATAATTAAAAATCAACGAGAAAAGTTGATATTTATTCCGATAGATGGTGCAAGCCATCAGCAACTTTCAGTTGCACGATAAGGAGATGCCTTTTTTAAATTTATGCACCTTATCCCAGTACAATATCACATTTGTACTATTTTTTCACAATTATTAAAGTATTAAAAATAAAGAAAGCATATCCTGACCAGGAGCACATGTGCTTTACAGAAGGCAGAGCGCCATCTGGTGGAACAGAAATCAATTAAACATTGATTTAGCCTGTTCCCTGATATTTGGCCAACCCAATTTCTTGATGAATCAAGAAATCTGCTCCACGAACGTGTTTCGCGCTCGTCAGCGTATATATATACTATTAAATTTATTATCAAATTTCATATCAGTATTTTTTTTTATTTAACAATTTCAGAATACACGCTATATCCACAAATCGGATATTTGCGTGTGAAATATATAAATTTGAATGAAAAAAAGAAAAAAGTAGTTTAAAGAGATAAATACATATTTACATATCAGTATGCAAATTGATTACATTAGTAGTCACTTATTTAGTTAAGTACATTCTGCAGAATTTGTTGAATCTTTGGTGTATGTACTTAGTGTAGACCAGATGTTGCATATTTGTTATGGGAAGTTGATTTAGTTTTCTAAGGTCAGCGGGCAGTCAGTTAATAAGTGTCTGTAGATGACGCTAAATTAAGAATGGTATTATCTGAAAGTTTTTAATAAATAAAACTATGATAATGGGCTAAAACACTAGTAGGTATGTTCTAACGTAAACACTGTTTGTTTCAGATTTTACATTTGTCCCCAGGAAGTGACAAATGGGACAGCTGTCATGTCTTGTCACAGGGCTCCTCATCTGTATGGTCGTTGTGTTCTCTCAAGGTAGGTAGGGATGGTGTTTAGTGTTCTATATTGATGAGCCACGCTCCTACTTTTATCATTTTCACTTTTTCAAATATCTCTCAATCATTTTCCAATGAGGCCTTCATGTGTATTCGTATAATCTCATAAACACAAAATAATACAATTATATATATATGGAAATTCTTAATTAAAAAGGTATATGAAAGGAACTAATAAGAAATTTCTCCTTTATGGTTGTATAAGATGATAAAAAAGAAGAGAAAAATGTTTCTTTAATAAACGTATTCGATACAAGCTTTCGGGCTGTCGGGCTGTTAGGTACCTGTCGAAGGGCTTGACAGCCCGAAAGCTTGTATCGAATACGTTTATTAAAGAAACATTTTTCTCTTCTTTTTTATCATCTTATAAAAAGGTATATATTGGATAAAAATCTCATTTATTTTAATATTTTGATCCAATATATGCCTTTTTTAATTAAATATTTATTTATGGATTGCTCTATATTTCAAAACGATATATGGAAATTTAAAAAATATGAAAAAAAGTTTAGGTGTTGATATTAAAAAACCTAAACCATTCATATGAGCATTTTTTAGATGGCAGAGCGCCATCTAGTGGGACAAAAATAAACTAAACCGTTAAGGACTTCAGAACCTAGAGTTATAAGTAAATACATTTAAAAAATCATAATAACTAAGAAAATTTTAGAATGCTTAATAGAACGTAGACAGATCTAAAGCAACGTGTCTTTTGTGGACAGGGGAATTCAGGGAGCGTTTATCTCCTATTTGTACAGAGTGCCTAAGTATTCATAGATAATAATGACACACACAGATAAAAATTTTACTTTCTTTTTACCAAATATGGCGAAATTTTTCAGTGAATAATCTTTATAAAAACCTTTTATCCGTTTTACAGAGACTTGTACAGTTTTGTGAATTTCTTTAGACATTTAGACGAATCACTTTGTAGCTTTGTGTTCAATATTTCGTAATACGGAAATATGGGTCAAAGAAATTTACACGTTTTTTCGGATGTTTTTATTAATTAACAATGAGAGAAATATGAGATGTATTAGGACGCCATCTATATTCAGATAAATAAACTATTATATTGCAATTAATTGCCTCTTTTTTTTTGCCGCTTTCTACTGCCCTTACTGTCTTCTTAAAAAAAATAGACGAACAGCGATTTCAAATACTTTTCACTTCTATAAGTTTTGTCCATGAGTGTAATTACAATTTTTTGGTATAATTAGTGTATTGAATTAAAAAAAAAAAAAGAATTGGGAAGGCTTGGTTCATTTGTAGTGAACCTTCCCAGCAAAATCTCCAAATCAATCCACCAGGTCTTCAACTTTTGTTTTGCTTATTTTCTGCCTATATTGTCTATACTTGAAGGTTAATTTTTGCGCTGTTTAACAATGTTTTTTTATTTGTAAAAATTCTTTCCATAGTTTCGCTGAAAATCATTACCAAGTGTAAACAATGAAACTTGAAAACAATGATTTAAATAAATATAAAGGCATCTATCTGATCGTGCAAAAAAAAAAAAAAAAGTTGCTGATGACATGCGCCATCTATCGGAATAAATATCAACTATTTGATGATTTTTAATTATTCACAAATTGATTATGATTTATTCTTAATCAAGAATGGGTATTTGACTACAATTTTCGAATAATTAAAAATCACCAAAATTTCTATATTTATTCCGACAGATGGCGCAAGCTATCAGCAACTTTTAGTTGCATAATCAAAATATGTCTTTTTCTCAAATTATCCACCTGATATCAGTACAATTTCACACTTTTGTACTATTTTTCATAATGAGATTTGAATAGTTTAATTTTCTTTTAAACATAAATTCTTTTATACCGCGAATGTTTCTTTTAAAAATCGAAATTTATTTTCAAAGAGAAATAGCGACATTTCTAACTTTGAGGAGGTATGGAAAGGTGAAACATGAAGAGTAATGGAGAACGGAAAAATAAAAAGTGTCCAGGGGCGGGAATCGAACCCACACCCTTCTGCTTACCGGGCAGGTGCCTTGTCCACTCGGCTACCCTGGACGTATTTTTCCGTTCATAACTTATATTTAAAGTAACATTTAAAATACAATATAACACAGCTGATGATTGTAAAACGAAAATTAAAATTATACCGCGAATGTTTCTTTTAAAAATCGAAATTTATTTTCAAAGAGAAATAGCGACATTTCTAACTTTGAGGATGAGGTATGGAAAGGTGAAACATGAAGAGTAATGGAGAACGGAAAAATAAAAAGTGTCCAGGGGCGGGAATCGAACAGAAGGGTGTGGGTTCGATTCCCGCCCCTGGACACTTTTTATTTTTCCGTTCTCCATTACTCTTCATGTTTCACCTTTCCATACCTCATCCTCAAAGTTAGAAATGTCGCTATTTCTCTTTGAAAATAAATTTCGATTTTTAAAAGAAACATTCGCGGTATAATTTTAATTTTCGTTTTACAATCATCAGCTGCGTTATATTGTATTATAAATTCTTTTCAATGCCTTGAATATTTGATTAATAATACAATATCCCTGGACACTTTATTTTTCCGTTTATCATTACTCTTCACATTTCAACCTTTCATATTTCATTTCTAAGGTTAGAAATAATCGTTATTTCTCCTTAAAAAATAAAATTTCGATTTTTCGTTTTAAAAGAAACACATGCGGGATTATTTTCAAATGTCGTTTTTACAATATTTGATTAAGTTTGTGTGTTCTTTACATGAACTTGATTTGACTTCATTGGAAGTCTAACAAGAGTCCATTGAACTGTCCGTGTGTAACAGATGAGCTGAAGCCACCAAACAGAGATTGTAGGGACCTCTGGGTCCATTATAACATCAAGAAGACTGGGAACTACCAAATTGATGTGGACTTAGATGGACCTCTGGAACCTTTCATCGTTGAATGTGAAATGGGGGATTCTTTAAATGAGGTAAGTCCTCTTTATACAATAACACGCCATATAACGAATGAAGACTTTAAGCCGCGAATGTTTCTTTTCACAAATTAATCAAACTTATACTGCCCATACTGCGATGAAAAATATATTGGGAGGGCTTGGCTCAACGCAATAAGGGCAGTAGAAACATGAATTATTTATGAAAAAAAAACACATTCCCGTCTTAATGTCTATATTTGTTATATATAGATGGCGCGATTTGTAGAAACTCTATAGTTAGGGAGGTATAAAGGGAAACCGCTGGGAGGGTTCACCACTGATGAGCCAAGAGCCTTCCCAATATATTTTTTCATCGCAGTAAGGACAGTAGAAGTTTGTATTATGTATAAAAGAAACATTCGTGCTTTTAAATCCTTACATTTTATATGTATAGATGGCGCGTTATTGCTTTGTATAAAGGGAAATTATTTATAGGTATCGAAAACCTAGATAGCTAGAGAAAGGGATCCAGCTTTTGAAATCTCATCATGAAAAAAAAAAAAAAGCGGAGGGCTTGGCTTATCAATGGTTAACCCTCCCAGCGATCGCTTCTTCAGAGATCCAATACTATATTGGTTCATTCTGATTTTATATGCTGAAATGAAGAGTTTCAGTAAGATGGTAGAATTATGAATGGTGTACACTGTCGACAACCGATGATGACCTATGATCGGATCCCGCATTTTCAATTTTTGTTTTTGTTTTATTATCCCTAGTACACGTGGTACAGGCCATGATAATCATGGTAGGTAGAAATTAGCGACTGCTTTTACTGTAAGTGAACCACATGTCTATACATGTGAAAAGCAGTTCGACTTTTCCACTTACAAATGTGCCATAGCCCTGTTTGGTTACTTGTACTCGCTGGTGGGGTTGGACTTTTTCAAGGATCGGGGTCCATTGAAGCATTTTTTTAATTAGAAAAATTGCCCAATGCGGGATTCAATCCCGGGTTGTAGCGGTCGTAAACCAACGGTTTAGACAACCCTCTTCCAACAATCCCCATTCAAAATGATAAATTATATATACGAGGATGCTCTCCTTTTTAAAAAATAAAAGATTCCCTACGTTTTTTCCAAAAAAGAAATATTTTCCAGCATAAATGGTTTCTAATTTTTGAATAAATGATGCCATAACTTATATCATGTGATATATATAGTAAAAATATAAAAAATGCATATTCTGAATGTTCTCATTGGCATTTTTAGATGGCAGAACGCCATCTAGTTGAACAAAAAACAACTAAACGTTGATTTTCAATTTGTTCTTTGATTTTTTGGCCAATCTATTTTTATTGATAAATCAAGAAAAGAAAATTACGAATGCATTTTGGGCTGTTAGCCCTCGTTAGCGTGGTTAAGGCTGTACCTCAACGACCAAATATTTTTTCAAAAAAGTTTCTTTTATATATATTTTTAAAAATATTTTTCACATACAATTTTTACATATATATAAATATAAAATAATGAAGAATAAGAGAAATATACAAAGTAAGCATGCTTCTCTGCTATAAATATATTTATCTAAAGAGACTAAGGTCGCCTCTCCCGTCAAAATAGACGTCAAAACTAGACGCCATCTATTGACCGACGCCGCAACTAGTGGCCTCGGGTCGGTGACAAAGCCACAACACCAGCTTTGGCAAATTGAAAAGCGTCCACCTAGAGACTATGGTTTCGAGCTAATGGCCCTAGATGGCGTCTAGTTTTGACGTCTATTTTGACGGGAGAGGCGACCTTAGTCTCTTTAGATCAATATCCTCCCAGCAAAATTTTCATCTATATATATTTATGTACTTTTTTTTTTTGCTCTCTTCACAAAAAATTATTTCAACCTCTTTTTTATTTATCCTTAATATCAATACTACAATTGTTTCTTTATATGTAAATATATATTTATATGTGTAATATAAATGTTGTGATATTTAAAAATATATATTAAATTTTAGGAAGATTTCTTACGTAAACGAAGTCGTTTTGATCAAAAGTTGAAAAATAATTATTTAGTTTATATAGTTTATTTTTAACTCTTGATTAGATTATACAATTAAATATAATATTTTAATATAGAATTTGTAAAATCAATCCACATTATTGTGAATGATGAATAAAGTACAATTGTTTACATATAATTTTTTTACGAACTAACTAAATTTAAAAATTAATTATTTAAAAATGGCGTCATAAAAATTATGACTATAATTTTTATAATTAATAATGAATGAAAATAAAACGGAAAATACATATATTTTAAATTTTATATAATGCAATACATATATGTACATCGTAAAAATCATACAATATATTTTTATCGTTTTGAAAATATAATAATTCATGTTTAAAACTTTAGATAATAAAAATACATATATTAAATTGAATAAAAATATTTATTTGCCAATATTTCGGTTGGCACACACATAACAACGTATATATAAACTTTTAAATATATATTTAAATTATATAAGATATTTATATATAAATTAAATAATACATATTTTACATTTTTTTTGTTGATGTTCTAGGTATGGACAGTGGTCCATCACGACACGGAAAATGCAACCAACGTGAGGGGTTTGGAATTACCCGGGTCATATTCCAAGAACATCAGTTATTCTGGAGGTGTCCTTCAAGAACATCTTATAGGCTTAATCAACAATTCTTTCTCCTGCCAACAGTATATATCTTGGAGATGTAAAGGAGCCGTTTTTGGATTCTGGTATCACCCTGATTTCGACAGTTGGTGGGTTGGTAGAGGGTGGCAAAACCAGTATTACTGGGGTGGTGCCGAAACTGACAGCCGTAGCTGCGGATGTCATCCTTTTTGTCTACCTACACCCCTCAATTCTACCTGCAACTGTGACGCCAATATTAAACACGATTGGCTACAAGATGACGGTCTTCTTCTTGATAAACAAAGGTTACCCGTTCTACAACTACGATTTGGAGATACAGGTGAAAGTAGTGAAGCAGGCCAACATGAATTGGGACCATTAAAATGTAGATCAGAACCTCATAAAGAAATTTTTATGGGAGATATAGCATTAACAGATAAAATAATGAGTCCAGGATTTCCAAATAAATATCCACGACCATTTAATCGTTATACGTGGTCAGTACGAATTCCTGCTGGTGAGGTGATTGAAGTGGTGTTTCCGGAATACGACGTGTTGTACTGGCCAGCCTACAGTGCTGTCACAGACTGTCAATCCGTAGTTGCCATTACTGCGGTGGATGAGACGGACGGTAGCAAAGTGATAATACAGAGGACAACAGGCCAACCACCGTATTTCCGTTCAGATGGCTCTGTCATGAGAGTGAATATTACCTTCACAACTTGCAACCAATATGCAACTCCAAAACAACGAGGATTCGTCGCGGAGTTCAGATCAGCTGGTAAGTAAACTCATTAGAATTTGTTTTTAAAATTATCTTTAATATACCTGGTAAAGAGAGAGATTGAAACTTATTTATTACAATGTCCATATAAGATTATATAAGGTTAAATACAGAATAAAGGAATAACAATACATCCAGATGGCACAAGAACTTATAAAGCGTGCAACAATTGTCCTGGTGTGGAACTAACACCTACTCACATATTCTCATGCCCAGCAATGGCCGCAGCCTTGCAGAAAATCGACTTAGACCCAGAGCAGCAGCTTTACACACCCAAGATAGTGGATATTACTGCTGCTGTGATGGAGATGCATGGAGACATCTGAGACTCTTCTTTGGACACGACAACAACAACAACAACAGAATAAATATAAATATGAATAAATAATATTATAGAGAGAGAGATGACATGATGATCATGGTGGGTAGTAATTAGCGATTACTTTTATTGTAAGTATACCACCTATGTTCATATTTAGAAAGCAATTCGACTTTTGCACTTACAAGTGTTCCAGAGCATAGTTTGGTTACTTTCATTCACTTGTAGGGTTGGACTTTTGAAAGAACTGGGGGCAATTTAAGCAATTTTTTAATTTAAGAAAAAAGTGTCCAAAGCGGGATTTAATCCAAGGTCATGGCTTTCGAAAATCGACGGTTTTTACCACTCGTCCAATAAAAGAATGAATTGCAAGTTGATTTTTTCCTGAAAATACAACTCTTTCTTAAAATTACTGAATCAGTAAATCACAATGCAATTAAATGTAATTATAATTAACATATTTACAAATTATATATATTTATTTGTTCTGAAAATAGAGCAATCCATATTTAAATCATTAGATAATAAAAAGACATTTATTGGATTGAATAAAAGATTTAATTGCCAATATTTCGGTTGGCTGAACGCCGCTGAGTTTTTCTATACAAGAATGTTATGCCATGACAAAGATTGGCGTTCTGCCAATCGAAATATTGGCAATTAAATCTTTTATCCAATTCAAAATATATGCCTTTTTATTATCTAAATATAGATTTATATAACATAAGGTTTTAGGAGGATGATATTCATGTACCAAAAGAAGAATCCTTAATCTTAAAAATGCATTAAAACAATCCAATTTATTTCATGATATCAGTATAAAACGTAATGATGGTGATAAATAATGGTCACGACACAAGTTGTAGAAAATTCATTCAAAAGTCAACAATCTGTATTTAATGGTTTAGGGCTATTGTCTTCATCAGTACAGAAGTGACTTCAATTTCATAACAATCTACGGGTACATTTGATTTGGATAAAAATGTATACATTGGATTTAAAAAGTAATTCATTTACATATATATTTCAGTTATCTAAAATCCAACCATTGTCAAGGCACGACATCAAATTTATTTTATATAAACGAATACACAGTGCCTATAACGTCTATAACGTCAATAGGCTATAGTAAAAATTAGTTTTGCTCAAATACAATAGGGGGAAATGATATGTTAAAAGTAATTTTATCACTACCAATAAATAAATAAATAAATATATATATAAATAATAAATATATATATATATATGAAAAACAAAAGAAAAAAATAAAAGATAAGTGGGTCAGGTGTTGATATTAAAAATAAAAAGGCATCTCCTGACCACGAGCACATGTGCTTTTTAGACGGCAGAGCGCCATCTAGTGTAGCAAAAATAAACTAAACGTTTATTTAGCTTGCTCCGAGATTAAATATATATATATTAAAAATTAAAATACAGGGTGATCCAAAAGTCCCGCACAACTTTAAAAATTAATAACTCCGCGAATATTTGCGCTAGAGCAATGCGGTAAACACCATTGTGTTCAGGATGCAATGGGATTTTTTATGGCAAATAATGAAAAATTCGAAATTGATTTTAGTTACAATTTTATTCGCCAGATGGCGCACTACCAGAATCAGATATTCAGCGGCCAAAATGTTTGATAAATTGAAAAATATAACTGATCGACACGTATTTTTCCTTTTTGAATACCAGGAAAGAACCCTATAAACATCAAATAACATATTAATAAAACACCACTTCGCCAAAAGTATGAAGAATTGGTTAACAATTTTAAATACAATCAGAGATATGTAAAATAGGTAAATGCAAATTAAAACATGTAGCAAAAAAAAAGAATTGATATTTTAGATACGGTTTGTGTTTCCGAAGATGATAAATTTCTAATATTTTTTTAATTCAACTCTCTCTTAGTATCGATTATATTTATTTTAATTCATTTGAAAAATATGTATCTATCTCTGATAATTTATTTTACTCTGGAATGCCGTTGTTGTTGTCGTGTCCAATAAAGAGCCTCAGATGTATCCATGCATCTCCATCACAGCAGCAGCAATGTCCACTATCTTCTGTGTGTAAAGCTGCTGCTCTGGGTCTATGTCAAATTCCTGCAAGGCTGCGGCCATTGCTGGCTATGAGAATATGTGGGTAGGTGTAAGTTCCACACCAGGACAATTGTTGCATGCCCTATAGGTTATTGTGCCATCTGGATGTATTGTCATTCCTTTATAGTGTGTTTTTCTAAGTCTTGTTATAGTTTTTGTCATTTTTCTCTCAGAGTTTATTTCGCATTTTGATCTTTTCTTATTTATTGTTTAATTATCTTGTATTTTGACAAAGAATCAGCGTCAAATAATGACATTTGTTCTTTATTTTGGCTCAACTTTCTGGCTTCCTTTGCCAATTCAGATGCTATTTCATTACCCCCGATCCCAGCATGGGCAGGGATCCATTGTAGAATGCAGTTATTCTCCAATGGTTCCAGTTGGGTAAGTAACTAGTGTATTTTACGTGTGATTTTAGTATTGCCCTTCTGAATTGCTTCTAAAGCGGATATGGAGTCGCTGTAAATTAAATTTCCTTCTGCTTGATGCAGGGATGGTTGGTTAAGGCATACATCAAGGGCTTTCCAGATAGCCGTCAGTTCACAAGTGAAGTTTGACGAAATCTGTCCTGCTCCTTCTTTGATTTTGATGTGCGTTCCATCTTGCAGTATTATGTTAATTCCGGCCCCTCCATAACTCAGGGTAAGGTCTGAAGATCCATCTGTATATGCTGTTAAAGGGGGTGGCCTAGCATTTTTAATCAATAATTTGTACTATGAGGACATAGCCGTTAATATTTCAAACACATTAGACCTCGAAGCCCAAGATATCAAAGTCTACCTCAATCAAAACAAAGCCATCAACATATACAATATGTATCACCCACCAAACAATAAACTTATTGACGATGGAACAATGGCTCAATTTCTTACAGACAACTCTTATTGTAGGTGACCTTAATGCCAAACATCAACTATGGGGATGTTCCACGCCAAACCCAAGAGGCAAAATAATTTCAAACATATTTGACGACAATGCCATCATGTGCTTAAATGATGGTAATCCTACCCATCATTCATACAGCTATAATACTGCACAAGCCCTTGATATAAGTTTTTACTATCCTGACATTTTCCACAAAGGCAAATAGCAAATATTAAAAAGTATTGTAAGTGATCATTTGCCTAATTTGATAGAAATTAGCACCAAGACCAAAACCAGCTCAATTAAGAAAAATTCTGGAACTTCAAAAAGGCTAATTGGATATCTTTCGAAAACACCATTATTAAAGCAGCCACAGTTTCAATACCAAGAGGTAATATTAAGAAATGGATTCCAAATTATACACACCAGGCAAAAAATATTCAAACACTTATAAATAAAAGAAATGAACTACAAAAATAGCACCCAAAACCAAACAAATTGTAGAACTGAACTGAACATTGTGAATGCAAAAATAAAAATATTATACGTAAATGTGAAAAGGGAAAAATGGAAACAAACTTGTGAAAACCTGAACCCAAGAAACCCAAATACAAAACTTTGGAATTTGGCAAAACAAATTGACAGATCCCAGTCACAAACCGAAAAAACTAATATGATTAAGAATACAGATGGTACACCAGCAACTAATGACAAAATTGCTGCCAATCTTTTAGGTAATTCATATCGAATAAGTAGTAAAATCAAGGTTGAAACAAAGGCCCGAAGGATTATTCATGACTGTAAAAATGTCACCAGCACTCATAATATTTTCCATTAAAAAAAAAACAATATGAAAGAGCTAGCTTATGCATTAGAAAACACTGATCTAAACAAGACTCCTGGGCCAGATGGAATCCATGGCCGAATTATATCAAACTTGGGCAAAATTGGCAAAGAAAGACTTCTTAATATTTTCAATAACTCCTGGAAACCTGGAAAATTGCCTCAAGACTGTAAAATGCAACAATAATTCCCATTTAAAAACTTGACAAATCTGCTGATGACCCAAAAAACTACCGACCTATCTCCCTCACAAGTATTTGCTGAAAATTAATGGAAAAAATTATACTCAGACGACTCACCTACCACCCCGACACAAGAAATCTCTTACCAGAAGAACAATATGGATTTAGGAAAGGACATGGGACAATAGACCAACTCTTATTTTTCACACAAAAGGTAAAAGATGCACAAAACACAAACTAACTAACCACACAATAGCTGCTTTTTTAGACCTTACACAAGCTTTTGATAAGGTATGGAAAAACAAGTTAATTACAAAATTATACAAACATTTGAAAATTGATGGAAAAGCTATCACTTGGATAAATGATTCCCTTAAAAATAGATACATCAGGGTCAAATATAATGGCACTCTATCTAAAACCTTCAAATTGTATCAAGGATTACCACAAGGATCAGTCCTTAGCCCAAATCTCTTCACCCTATTTATTGCAGGCATAGAAGAAAATTTTCACATAAAACCAATATTGGACTTTTCGCTGATGACATTATTCTATGGAGCAGCAACACTAACTGGAAAAAAGCTGAAAGAGATTTGAACAAGAGTCTTCTCCACCTAGAAAAATTTGCTAATAAACATAAATTTGAATTTAACCCCCAAAAATCTGAAACCTGTCTTTTTACTACCGATAAGAAACTATACAAAATAAGACCAAATATTATTCTGAAAGAACAACAATTGCAATATAATAAACATCCTAAATATATCGGCTGCACCCTGGATCCAGACATTAACTCCAGTAAACATATTGAAGGAGTTGTTAGAAAAGTAAGAGACCTACTAAAAATCTTGAAATGTATTTCAGGAAGAGTGGGGAGCTGAAGCAACAACACTAAAATTAACTTACACATCTCTAATGAGACCTATCTTGGAATATGGATATCAAATCTATGGTACAGCATCTGAAACAAATCTAAAATCACTGGAAAGGATACAATTAAATGCAGCTAGAATTATTACAGGTCTTCGAAATACCTGCCCTAATAATATTGTACTTTACGAGGCAGACATTATGCCCTTAAAGGATAGAAGAAGCTACAATCTGCCAAAAAAACAATGGTTGCCTGTAAAGTCGGTTTTACGGGCGAAGATTTTACGTGACAACGGTAGAATATTTATTGATATGAATATAATTAAATTGCACAATAGGAACAAGGAATTGAATGAAAATAAGAATTGCACAAATTTTAACTATAGAAATATATTTTGTTTACTAAAACAATGTACATGTTAAGAGGCGTTGCTCGATGTCCTGGTGCGATGTCAAGACAATCCTCTTCATTCCACAGTAGTGTGTGCTGTCTCGCAGCAAGAACTTCAGACTCGGGCGTATATTCGGCGGAGATTGCTTCGATCCGATTAGCAGGATCATCTTGAAGGCCTTCATCTGATGGCAATGCAGGCTGCAGTCTTGACAAATCTATTTTGATATCGTACAAACGATATAGACTTGAATTTTGAAGTACATCTAACCATTCTTTGACCGTACGCTTAGACATGTACCCGCTGATGTAATTTGTTCTGTGTGCAAGATTCCTTTTGATGTTAACATTGATAACATCGTCCTCTTCTAGATGGCGAGGCAAGCATTTTACCATGTCTTGTACGTTGACTGGGACGTTTATCACTTGTCCAATAATTCCATAAGAGAAATCATGACGCAGTCGACGCACTTGCATAAATGGAAGGCGCGGTGAGACCAAACGTTCACTGATAGGATCCAGAGGCGGTAGACCTGGAGGTATGTCAGGATATGAGAAGCCGTTGACCTTTGCGAGAGTAGGAAGCTTACGCTTATTCAGTGATTGTCTACAGGTGTTGCAAGACTTTGTA
>CP092884.1:53078114-53103214 GCA_030710605.1 Cordylochernes scorpioides
AGGTTTTCCCAACCAATATTGTTTTAACAAATGTTATTGAAGTTCGACCTTCGCACTTAGAAGGTAACAGAGCCCTGTTTGGTTGTTTACATTCACCAGCGGTGTTGGACTTGTCAAAGAAACGAATCCATGAAATCAATATCTCCTTAGAAAAAAAACTTCCAATGCGTAATACAATGCCGGGTGTTGTCTACCATTAGGCTAACATCCTTCTAAATGACAACGGTACCCGGTGTGAGAGGTTGCTAGAAAATAAAGAAAGTATAGTAGGTTCCTTTAGTATGATTGGAGCCGTTCAAAGTTCGTACTCGAGGTCCCATGTTGACTTAGCCCCAACAATCCTAACGACGTCCTCTATCTAGTAACGATAAGGTACAATTTGGACTATAGATACAAGAAAATCTACTTATATAATTTCCTTATTCTGTCTGTGTGAAGTTCTCTGTGTGAAGTTCACGGATAGATTTTGGTCAGAATGGATAAAATAAAAAAAGTGTCAAGGATGGGAATCGAACCCACGACCTTCCGCTTACCGGGCAGATGCCATGACCACTAGGCTACCCTGGACATATTTTTCCGTTCATAAAGTTAATATATGATGCCAATATATATAATAATTGTATAAACGAATGCAAGACAAAATCACCGCGAATGTTTCTTTTTTTTTTTTAAGGCAATTTCTTTTTAAGGCAATTATCGTTTTGCACAATTACTTAATCTTTTAAAATAAATAACAATACTTAAATGAAAATATGTTTTTTTAAATAAAATAAAATAAACTTTTAAATCGGTAACCTTTATGAGAACCTTTAAATATATATAAGTAACTTATATTTGTAACGAATAGTATTTTAATTAAAACATTTTAAAAACACACAGTTTGGAACGGGACGTTTCACAAGAGTGACATCCATGGCGCCAATTTATAATTGTAACGAATAGTATTTTAATTAAACATTTTAAAAACACACAGTTTGGAACGGGACGTTTCACAAGAGTGACATCCATGGCGCCAATTTATAATTGTAACGAATAGCATTTGAATTAAAACGTTTTTAAAATATATACGCACTCGGGTAAAACCCGGGCGTTGCCCGGGCCATTCGTCTAGTAATATATAAATACTAGCGGATGTGTACCCGGCTTCGCCCGGGTTTTATCCGAGTGAAAGTTTGCCTAACGAATATTATATATTATGAAGTATAATAAACAATGCTAAAGATTAGTTTTAATTATTAATCAATATTGTGTGTGAATATGTGAGAAAGATGTAATATCGTTGTTGTTTTCTTGGCCGACTGTTTACATATGGTGTTATCTTAAAATTGCTTGTTTTGAATATTTTTTTAGATTGAGTTGAATGAATTGCTGAATTTTTTTTTTGTATTTATATATAAATAAAATTAACTCTGTTGAATTTTTTGTATTTTATCGATAACAGCAAAGTTATGTATTTTAAAGTTAGGAAAAATATTTTGATGTTAAGCAAAACCTGCTCCATCTCGTTTTACATAAATGTTGAAAATTTGGTCGAAATTGATGCATTGTAACAAAAGTTTTTAGCGAACACCACTTATGAAATTTCCATTTTATTAAAATAGATATAATATAAATGAGTTTTAAAAATTGTTTTAAAAAAATGCATCGGCCAGGAATCGAACCCTGGCCGCCCGCGTGGCAGGCGAGCATTCTACCACTGAAACCACCGATGCTTTAAAAAAATCAAATTCATTTATCGTCGCGACCAGTGCTGCGCCCTAGCGGCAAAAGACTGGAACTAACGCTTTTTGGTTTTTTTATTTAAAAAAAAAAGCACATTAACTTTTTTAGTTTTTTGAATAGCCTATATGTTAAACGAAATCTTCAGCTACCTATATGCGAAATTCCATAATGATTGAGTCAGTAGATTTTGCGTGATGCGATAACAAACATCGATTTCGCATTTCATTTTTATATATATAAGGATATGTGTGTCGTGATCGAATGGAAGGGTGCAACCGTTATGCAATACAATCCCCAAGAATTAGTTCCAGCCAAGTGAGAAGCGCGACCGCGATGTCTGCCACGTTTATTCTTGTAGTTTTTATAGATGGATGAATTTGCATATTTACATTTTAACATACTTATTTTGGCGAAAAGAAATTATACATCTTGGATATTATGCAAATTATGACATATATATATATATAGAAGCATAGGGGCGCCTCCCCCATCAAAATAAAGGTCAAACTCCATGGATATTATATATAACTGACGCCATTATATATATATATATATATATATATATATATATATATATATATATAATCATATTTTCTTGTATAAGTCTAGTGACATTTGACCATAGAATGAATTGCCGATTGGCATGTCTACATGTGGCGCCGTGTGATGGCCGCGTGGTTATCCGGACATACCTGGTCTATATGGAATCCCTCCGAGTTGTCCAGAGTCTAGCACATCAACAAAGCTTTCCCATCCCTGGACACTTTTATTTTTCCGTTTATCATTACTCTTCGCAATTCATCCTTTCATACTTCATCCCTAAGGTTAGAAATAATCGTTATTTCTCCTTAAAAATAAATTTCGATTTTTCGTTCAAAAGAAACACATGCGGGATAATTTTCAAATGTCGTTCTACAAAGCTTATTCTACTATTATGATAACAACCAATCTGAGGTGTGTGTAGCCACACTGGTGAGTTGATCGACACAGCAGCTTGATGCCATTCCTTTGTTCTTTGAACCTGAGATGTGCATAGCCTGGAAACACCGTGAAGATCAATGAAAATAAAGGTCGTATCTTCCCCGTCAATAAATGGGACTTAGTTTTAGAGAGACGACCTTTTATAATATTGTAGCGTAGAAATCAAGCCTTGAAATATCCTAAGATATAAAAGTATTTATTGATGACGTCACAGCGACGAGTCGACAATTGTTAACAAGTCAGCCAAAACTATCTACAGCTAGGGAATCTTAAGCAAGCAAGCAAAGAAATATTTTAAAGATGATTTCACAAATACAGAGTAATATATATTTTTATAATCTGTTGAATATATTTTCATTGAATAATATTAAATTAAATAATAAAATATTTCTTCGCCACAATATAGATCTACTAGCCGAGTGACCCGGGCAACGCCCCGGGTTTACCCGAAGGACCCGCAGGTGAGAAACTATAGAAGAAAAATTTTAACAAATCAGAAAATGAAATTGCAAACAACAGAACTACACTACTTTAAGGACATGAGAGCACATGCACTGTATCACCATACGTATACCATTTTCAAAGACCCTGCTTAGGATTAAAACTTCTCAGAAGCATAACAATAGTACCAACCTAGAGGTTAACTGGTGTGGATGCATTCCTCTGGGAGTGAGACTATTGAGAAATTCAGTAGGGAGTTATTTTGCTTCTCCGCATTCTAACACTCCAACTGTTAACACTGTGGAAACACTGACTCATGTTTGGTAAGCAATTTCAGGGAAGAAACTATAGACATTGGATTAAATAAATTATTAATTAAATTGCATTAAATAAAAATTATTAGATTTAAATAAATATTATTAGAGTGAAAAAAAAAAGAAAGAAATTAACAAATTAGAAAATAAAATTTCGAAAAATACAACTATATTGCAGATAAGATAAGAGGACCTTATTAAAATACATAAACAAACTGTAATTCGACACTCGATAATTCGACACTTTCGATAATTCGACACTTTCGATAATTCGACCATTTTAAAAATCAAATTTACAAGGTTGATTGTTGTTTAAATACAACTTTGCTTTTGCATGCATAAACACAGGCTCTTGTAGCAAGAACCCAAATATTATTTATAGTCATAGCAAAAGCAAACTTTAGTGAAAACTGATGCCTCTTCAGAATGAATGGAAGACTGAAATCTGAAGGAGCAGAATATATGGGTCATTTATACTTTCACCAATGCCTTTAGGATCTTTGCGATGGAACGCGTATGGTGTTTCAGCGCATGTGCTATCATGTCCTTGAAGCACATATACTGACAGTGCCCAAAGTTGAACACACTGTATAGTGTCTGAAATATCTTTGGCCCCTTCGGATACCAACCTTCGCTTCATTCTAGAGAGGCGTTAGTTTTCATGTCATATCTGTAATATAGTTTTGTTGTTTGCAATTTTCTTTTTTTTTTTTTCCTTTCAAATATGTATCCACTCTGAAATATAGTTTGTAAATTTTTATTCCAATTTATTTTCTTATATATATATGTATTTTTTTTTCATTTCCAAAATATTTATTTATACTTTCACCAATGCCTTTAGGATCTTTGCGATGGAACACGTATGGTGTTTCAGCGCATGTGCTCTCATGTCCTTGAAGCACATATACTGACAGTGCCCAAAGTTGAACACACTGTATAGTGTCTGAAATATCTTTGGCCCCTTCGGATACCAACCTTCGCTTCATTCTAGAGAGGCGTTAGTTTTCACTAAGGTTGGCTTTTGCTATGACTATAAATAAGGCTCAAGGCCAAACCTTGGCTACAAGAGCCTGTGTTTACGCACGGACAACTTTATATGTAGCTTTTTCAAGTGTGCGAACATTGGATAGCATACATGTAAAGATGACCCATATCTTCTGCTCCTTCAGATTTCAGTCTTCCATCATTCTGAAGAGGCATCAGTTTTCACTAAAGTTGGGTTCTTGCTACAAGAGCCTGTGTTTATGCATGCAAAATCAAAGTTGTATTTAAACAACAATCAACCTTGTAAATTTGATTTTTAAAATGGTCGAATTATCGAAAGTGTCGAATTATCGAAAGTGTCGAATTATCGATAGTGTCGAATTACAGTTTGTTTATTTATTTTTTAATAAGGTCCTCTTATCTTATCTGCAATATAGTTGTATTTTTCGAAATTTTATTTTCTAATTTGTTAATTTTTTCTTTTTTTTTTCACTCGAATAATATTTATTTAAATCTAATAATTTTTATTTAATGCAATTTAATTAATAATTTATTTAATCCAATGTCTATAGTTTCTTCCTGAAATTGCTTACCAAACATGAGTCAGTGTTTCCACAGTGTTAACAGTTGGAGTGTTAGAATGCGGAGAAGCAAAATAACTCCCTACTGAATTTCTCAATAGTCTTACTCCCAGAGGAATGCATCCACACCAGTTAACCTCTAGGTTGGTACTATTGTTATGCTTCTGAGAAGTTTTAATCCTAAGCAGGGTCTTTGAAAATGGTACACGTATGAAAAGCAGTTCGACTTTGCATGTACAAGTGTGCCAGAGCCCCGTTTGATTACTTGCGCTTGCTGGTGGGGTTGGACTTTTGCAAGAATCAGAAGCCATTGGAGCTTTTTTTTTTATTTTTTCAGAAAAAAGTGCCCAATGCGGGAATCGAACCCGGGTCGTAGCGGTCGAAAACCAACGGCTTAGACCATCCTTCCACCAACCCCCAGTAAAATAAGTAAATAAAAAGAAGACCAAAAATAAGTGATAATAGTTTATTGAATAACAAATAAAAAAAATCTTTCAGGTGAAAAATTATAGGCATTGGTAAAAAAGTAAACAAGAGAAATAGCCTAGCGGTCAGGGGAGTGAGTCTTCCACGGCCTTTCCGAGGCATGACAGAAGACGCTCAAAAAAAAAAAAGGTAAAATAAGAACCAAGCAGAGGAAATCTATAAAACTGAAAGCCAGGACAGGCATAAAAAGAAAATTCCAAGCATGTGAGGAAACAATTGATGAAAAAAAAAAGGATTCAAAAAAAATACTGCAAAAAAGAAACCAGACACAAAAAGCAACAATTGAGTACACAAATACAGCATCAGCCTATTTATGAGATGAAAAAAAAAGACAGACACAAAAATGGAGCTAAATTCAAATGAAAAACTATAACAAATTAATAAAAGAAAATAAGACCTAATCCAAATAATTTAATAAAAAAAAAAAGCAACAATTGAGTACACAAATACAGCATCAGCCTATTTATGAGAAGAAAAAAAAAGACAGACACAAAAATGGAGCTAAATTCAAATGAAAAACTATAACAAATTAATAAAAGAAAATAAGACCTAATCCAAATAATTTAATTTAAAAAAAAGTCACACACTATTAAATTATTTGGATTAGGTCTTATTAATGAGAAAAAAAAGATGCCAAAAAAGATACAAAAATTGTGCTAAATTCAAATGAAAAACTATAACAAACACTTATAAAAGATAGAATAAAAGTAATAATTCAATCTACAATTCGAAAAATAATATAACCTGGTGAGTTCCCAGAAAAGGTTAACTTTGGTAGGCGGCGCTGTACGTTGACACCGCCGTACCTTCGAGCCGAACCAACGGCTTAGACCATCCTTCCACCAACCCCCAGTAAAATAAGTAAATAAAAAGAAGACCAAAAATAAGTGATAATAGTTTATTGAATAACAAATAAAAAAAAATCTTTCAGGTGAAAAATTATAGGCATTGGTAAAAAAGTAAACAAGAGAAATAGCCTAGCGGTCAGGGGAGTGAGTCTTCCACGGCCTTTCCGAGGCATGACAGAAGACGCTCAAAAAAAAAAAGGTAAAATAAGAACCAAGCAGAGGAAATCTATAAAACTGAAAGCCAGGACAGGCATAAAAAGAAAATTCCAAGCATGTGAGGAAACAATTGATGAAAAAAAAAGGATTAAAAAAAAATACTGCAAAAAAGAAACCAGACACAAAAAGCAACAATTGAGTACACAAATACAGCATCAGCCTATTTATGAGATGAAAAAAAAAGACAGACACAAAAATGGAGCTAAATTCAAATGAAAAACTATAACAAATTAATAAAAGAAAATAAGACCTAATCCAAATAATTTAATAAAAAAAAGCAACAATTGAGTACACAAATACAGCATCAGCCTATTTATGAGAAGAAAAAAAAAGACAGACACAAAAATGGAGCTAAATTCAAATGAAAAACTATAACAAATTAATAAAAGAAAATAAGACCTAATCCAAATAATTTAATTTAAAAAAAAGTCACACACTATTAAATTATTTGGATTAGGTCTTATTAATGAGAAAAAAAAGATGCCAAAAAAGATACAAAAATTGTGCTAAATTCAAATGAAAAACTATAACAAACACTTATAAAAGATAGAATAAAAGTAATAATTCAATCTACAATTCGAAAAATAATATAACCTGGTGAGTTCCCAGAAAAGGTTAACTTTGGTAGGCGGCGCTGTACGTTGACACCGCCGTACCTTCGAGCCGAACCAACGGCTTAGACCATCCTTCCACCAACCCCCAGTAAAATAAGTAAATAAAAAGAAGACCAAAAATAAGTGATAATAGTTTATTGAATAACAAATAAAAAAAAATCTTTCAGGTGAAAAATTATAGGCATTGGTAAAAAAGTAAACAAGAGAAATAGCCTAGCGGTCAGGGGAGTGAGTCTTCCACGGCCTTTCCGAGGCATGACAGAAGACGCTCAAAAAAAAAAAGGTAAAATAAGAACCAAGCAGAGGAAATCTATAAAACTGAAAGCCAGGACAGGCATAAAAAGAAAATTCCAAGCATGTGAGGAAACAATTGATGAAAAAAAAAAGGATTCAAAAAAATACTGCAAAAAAGAAGCCAGACACAAAAAGCAACAATTGAGTACACAAATACAGCATCAGCCTATTTATGAGATGAAAAAAAAAGACAGACACAAAAATGGAGCTAAATTCAAATGAAAAACTATATCAAATTAATAAAAGAAAATAAGACCTAATCCAAATAATTTAATAAAAAAAAAAAGCAACAATTGAGTACACAAATACAGCATCAGCCTATTTATGAGAAGAAAAAATAAGACAGACACAAAAATGGAGCTAAATTCAAATGAAAAACTATAACAAATTAATAAAAGAAAATAAGACCTAATCCAAATAATTTAATTAAAAAAAAAGTCACACACTATTAAATTATTTGGATTAGGTCTTATTAATGAGAAAAAAAAGATGCCAAAAAAGATAACCAGATACAAAAATTGTGCTAAATTCAAATGAAAAACTATAACAAACACTTATAAAAGATAGAATAAAAGTAATAATTCAATCTACAATTCGAAAAATAATATAACCTGGTGAGTTCCCAGAAAAGGGTAACTTTGGTAGGCGGCGCTGTACGTTGACACCGCCGTACCTTCGAGCCGTTTTACACGAGTTAAAGCGAAGATTTTGGACATAGTGATTTTTACATTTCGATCTTTTATATTAATATATATACTTACTATTGCGAATTATTTTTCTAAAAACGAACATTATTTTTTTTTAATTATCTGAAACTAACCTAATTCAACTTATCTAAAACTAACCTTATTTAGCGATTAAACTAACATAATTAAACCTATTCGAATCTAACCTCATATACACTTTTACACTACCTTTTCATTTCAAAATTAAATTAAAATAAGTTTATATTAAATAATAACATTTTTAAAAATCGACTTTCTGGTTCACACTTTTGTATCTAATCAATTATGTATTTCTTTATTTCTCTCTATAAAAGTTACGCAATTGTAAACAAAAGAATTGATGATGATAAATGCAAAAAATCTACGATTGTAAAATAGATTAAATTAAAAAATAAAAATAACTGTTAACATTAGGAAAATAAAAACAGGCCTATGACACGAAAAAAAAAATAACGAAAATTTTGGTATATAGATTGTTATGTGTAGTTCAGAATCTTCGGAGGAGATAGCTCAGGACTTTACAATGGAAAACTCTGTTACGGTATTATCTATATAGATATTGTTCCCAAAAATATTTTCATTTATATTTTGGCCGTAGATTTGGCCTAGCACCTTTAACAGCTAAACACCTCTTTGAAAAAAATGTTTTGAAGATTGCATTTGATCCTTTGGGAACCATATAGAATAAAGTCCGCCCTAGACTGACGAGGGCCATTATCCCGAAACCATGGTCTCTAGGTGGACGCTTCTCAGTTTTCCAAAGTTGATGTTGTGGCTTTGTCACCGACCCGAATCTGTTAATGTAAGAGAATCAGAGGCTGGATCTCAAAAGTATTGTTTAATTAACAATAATATTATATTAAGATTACAAGGAACAAAAAGAGTCACAAAAGGCAAGCGCAGTAGCAGGAAGAAAACCAAAACTTAAACTACTGGTATAGACAGTGTGGCGCCAGGTCACGTTATGTCTGGTAGGATGGTGTCGTTGCTAGGCAACAGCTGATGTGCGAAGTTACTCTCCAACAGTTAATTTGCAGAGATGGTCAATAGATGGCGCTTAGTTTTAGAGTCTATTTTAACGGGAAAGGTGACCTTTATTTTTATAGGTCAATATCTTTCGGCGGCCAAATTTCAATCTATATATTAAGTTCAATGTATACGTTAAAATGAAGACAATGACTCCACAATCATGATGAAACTATCAGTGTACGGTGTTTGGTGCTCTATTGCACAATAAGTTGGTGGAGAACTTAGTACTTCAGAATGGAGCTAGCTGTGCGTGCACTTCACTGGTTACCTTCATTTTGACTTTCGATCTCAATTCTTTCACCGTAATTGTATTGTACAAAATTCATTTTTTAATACAAAATCTTACATCTTGGAAAATTGCAGATATTCATTCTGAAATATTTCACTGTTGAGTTTGTTGTTAACATCCATCAAGTTGACTTTTGGTGACTATATGGTGACAAATATTCTCCAATTTGACCTGTTAGTGGCCATCACTCACAGCTCATCTAGTGACCTTTCAGTAGAATCCTTATTGTTTGTTGTTAGTGCCCATCAAGTCAACTTTTGGTGACTATATGGTGACAAATATTCTCCAATTTGACCTGTTAGTGGCCATCACTCACAGCTCATCCAGTGACCTTTCAGTAGTATTCTTATTGTTTGTTGTTAGAGTCCATCAAGTCAACTTTTGGTGACACTCTATGGTGACAAATTGTCTTCAATTTGACCTGTTAGTGACCATCACTCTCAGCTCATCTAGTGACCTTTCAGTAGTATCGTTATTGTTTGTTGTTAACATCCATCGAGTCAACTTTTGGTGAGTGTATATACAAATGTTTTCCAATTTGACCTGTTGTGACTATTACCCTGAGCTCATCTAGTGACCTTTCAGTAGTATCTTTATTGTTTGTTGTTAGCGCCCATCAAATTGACTTTTGGTGACTATATGGTGACAAATATTCTCCAATTCGACCTGTTAGTGACCATCACTCTCAGCTCATCTAGTGACCTTCCATTAGAATCCTTATTGTTTGTTGTTAGTGCCCATCAAGTCAACTTTTGGTGACTATATGGTGACAAATATTCTCCAATTCGACCTGTTAGTGACCATCACTCTCAGCTCATCTGGTGACCTTTCAGTAGAATCCTTATTGTTTGTTGTTAACATCCATCAAGTTGACTATTGGTGACACTCTATGGTGACAAATTGTCTTCAATTTGATCTGTTAGTGACCATCACTCACAGCTCATCTGGTGACCTTTCAGTAGAATCCTTATTGTTTGTTGTTAACATCCATCAAGTCAACTTTTGGTGACTATATGGTGACAAATATTCTCCAATTTGATCTGTTAGTGACCATCACTCTCAGCTCATCTAGTGACCTTCCATTAGAATCCTTATTGTTTGGTGTTAGTGCCCATCAAGTCAACTTTTGGTGACTATATGGTGACAAATATTCTCCAATTTGATCTGTTAGTGACCATCACTCACAGCTTATCTGGTGACCTTTCAGTAGAATCCTTATTGTTCGGTGTTAGTGCCCATCAAGTCAACTTTTGGTGACTATATGGTGACAATTATTCTCCAATTTGATCTGTTAGTGACCATCACTCACAGCTCATCTAGTGACCTTTCAGTAGTATCCTTATTGTTTGTTGTTAGTGTCCATCAAGTCAACTTTTGGTGACTATATGGTGACAAATATTCTCCAATTTGATCTGTTAGTGACCATCACTCACAGCTCATCTAGTGACCTTTCAGTAGTATCCTTATTGTTTGTTGTTAGTGCCCATCAAGTCAACTTTTGGTGACTATATGGTGACAAATATTCTCCAATTTGATCTGCTACTGGCCATCACTCACAGCTCATCTAGTGACCTTTCAGTACTATCGTTATTGTTTGTTGTTAGTGTCCATCAAGTCAACTTTTGGTGACTATATGGTGACAAATATTCTCCAATTTGATCTGTTGGTGACCATCACACTCAACTCATCTAGTGACCTTTCAGTAGTATCGTTATTGTTTGTTGTTAGTGTCCATCAAGTCAACTTTTGGTGACTATATGGTGACAAATATTCTCCAATTTGATCTGTTAGTGACCATCACACTCAACTCATCTAGTGACCTTTCAGTAGTATCGTTATTGTTTGTTGTTAATGTCCATCAAGTCAACTTTTGGTGACTATATGGTGACAAATATTCTCCAATTTGATCTGTTAGTGACCATCACACTCAACTCATCTAGTGACCTTTCAGTAGTATCGTTATTGTTTGTTGTTAGTGTCCATCAAGTTGACTTTTGGTGACTATATGGTGACAAATATTCTCCAATTTGATCTGTTAGTGACCATCACACTCAACTCATCTAGTGACCTTTCAGTAGTATCGTTATTGTTTGTTGTTAATGTCCATCAAGTCAACTTTTGGTGACTATATGGTGACAAATATTCTCCAATTTGATCTGCTACTGGCCATCACTCACAGCTCATCTAGTGACCTTTCAGTAGTATCGTTATTGTTTGTTGTTAATGTCCATCAAGTCAGATTTTGGTGACACTTTATGGTGACAAATTGTCTTCAATTTGACCTGTTAGTGGCCATCACTCACAGCTCATCTAGTGACCTTTCAGTACTATCGTTATTGTTTGTTGTTAGTGTCCATTAAGTCAACTTTTGGTGACACTCTATGGTGACAAATATTCTCCAATTTGATCCACAAGTACCCTTAACTCCTTCAATATTTTACTACTCTGTAACAAAGTTTTTCTCCTTTGTTGTAGAATAGTGATGTATTTCATATATTCTTTTAAATCCTTTTCATTTTTGTAGTTTGTTGATATATTTAAGTAACTTTAAAAATGATCCTTTTTCAGAGTAAACCAAAGATTTTATAGTTAAATAAAAGAATGAGAAAACACCTCCTGTAACTGAATACTGCTATTGGCTCAATGCCATCTATCAGAAAATATATGAACTAATTCTCTCAAGAGATTTCTTGAAACACACTTGAGGACAAAATTTGAGGAAATGGAATGTGTTTGATGGCACCGGTCGTCTATTTTTTGAAGGAGACAGAGGCAATTTTGTTCACACTTGGTTATCTCGTGTGTCTTCAATAAAGGTCACTGTAATATCTTTCAGAGTTATTGTCTGAATCCCGATATACATGCTAAAAGGTACAACTTCTTTAAGTTTTGTCCATAAGTGTATATTGGTTATCTTGTGTGTCTTCAATAAAGGTCACTGTAATATCTTTCAGAGTTATTGTCTCAATCTCGATATACATGATAAAAGTACAACTTCCTTAAGTTTTGTTCATGAGTGTATATTGGTTATCTCGTGTGTCTTCAATAAAGGTCACTGTAATATCTTTCAGAGTTATTGTCTGAATCCCGATATCTCTATATATATAAAAATGAATGTTTGTATGTTTGTGTGTTTGTATGTTTGTTTGTCTTTGTCTGTATGACTCCTATACAAATTCGAAGTAGTTCACTAATTCAAACCAAAATTTCCATACATAGGTAAAAAATAACAAGGATGACGATAGGCTATTTTAAAATATATATAAATCATTTATTAAAACTATATATTCAAATTATTCAACTTAGCTCACGAGCAGCGCCCTCTAGAACACTCAGGCGGGCGATGGCGGCGCGCGACGATTGGCTGCCGGCGCAGCACGTGACTTCCCTGTCCCCCCCCCCCCCCCCGCCGAGTAAATGAGATCTCCCGGCTGACGGCCGGTTGGGCTCACGAGCAGCGCCCTCTAGAACGCGTGACGATTTTGACGGCGCGGGGCGCTCCCAGTTGGACAGTTGCGCGGGGGCAGAGTGACCTCGCGGGTGCCCTCCGGGAACTACGCCCATCTTCCATATGTAATATACATTTAATCGTGTAAACCCGGGCGTTGCCCGGGTCATTCGTCTACAGATTCGCAGTAGTTCACTAATTCAAACCAAAATTCCCATACATAGGTAAAAGAATACTGGGAAGACGATAGGCTATTTTAAAAATTTTGCTGTATCATGTTTGATTATCAGATACAAAATTATATCGGGAAAAATTCCAAAAAACAGAGACCACGGGCGAAACAGGGTACATTTAATAGGGTAAAACCCGGGCGTTGCCCGGGTCATTCGGCTAGTACATTCTAAAAAGTACAACTTCCTTAAGTTTTGTCCATGCGTGTATATCAAGAAAGACCAACCACACTTACATGCTTCTTTTCCGATAAACAAAGTCATCAGAAAAATTCAGTTATATGATCAGAAAATGTCCTCTTTCATCATATATTACACTGATAATTTTTCTTCTTGACTTTAATCAATTTTTTTGTTGTTGTTGTTGTTGCTTATTCCTCAAGTCGTTTAAACGATCTCCGTTAGGTTCCATTGTCTCAGCTTTTCTATTATAGTCGTAAACATCATGGAGAAGGAAAGAGGTCTGTAGACTTGGAAGTACCACTCAGTGTGACTTAATTCTTTTTTGAAAACTTCTATTTAACTTGCTTCCATGTCTGTCCACAAATCTTGTAATCAATTTTTAATATACTTGTTGAGCATGTTAGAAATCTGAAATTTGGTACACTTGATCACACCTGATGCCAATGCATTTTGACAAAGACTTCTGGGTGGCTGACAATGGACTAATTTTAATTCTTATATTTACTTTTATTAAATGTGTACTAGTTGTTAAATGTGTTTCTTTGTTATTTTATCTAATTATCACTTCCCCCCCCCTTGGAATTAATAATATTTATTTTCTCCAAAACAAATAAGTATAAATTAAGAAAAAGGCATCTCCTTATCGTGCAACTCAAAATTGGTGATGAGAGAGACTTGCACCATCTATCGGAATAAATATCAACTATTTGTTGATAGATGGTGCAAGTCATCAGCAATTTTCAGTTGCACAATAAGGAGATGCCTTTTTCTTAATTTATCCACCTTTATCCCAGTACAATTTCATATTTGTACTTTTTTTTTTTCAAAATAAGTATAGAATCTATTAGTTTGGGAATTTTAAATTAAGATTCCTTATTGAATCTTATTTTGAAATTTCCAACCTAATGTAGTGTAGTCCAACGAATATGTAAATTTTTATATTTGTATTTTTTTTTAAATTATGTAAATAATGTTAGAATATTTGTATATTCTACTTTATTTTTCTCAATTTTATTTATATGTCTGTAAAAGGGCAATAAATATCTGAAAGATTATTCGATAAAATTGTTATTTCCTATTGTCCATCAAAAATGACTTTTGGTGACTGGACAAATATTCTCCACTTTCTTATCTCCACTCAATCATATTAGGGTATCAATTTGTGACCCTTGATGGTGTCTGTTTGACAACCATCATGACTGGGGGAAGTAGAATGTGTCTGCCTTTGTCATTAAGACTGGGAGCACTATTCAGTGGCAAGCCGACTTAGCTCCAAAAGAAATGGCCGCCGCTGACATGAGGAACAGACGCCATGTGCAGCCGCTCCTAACATGGAGTACAAACGCTGCTCATCCTGTATCCCTGGATTAGGAGCCCTTACAGGGTACTATCAACCGGACCAGCTGAGCCCAGGTTTTTTTAGTGAGCTTGTTACTGCTCCCCCTCCTCCTTTTTCATCCGGGCTTGGGACCAGCAAAGGCGGAGCTATTCTCCACTTTGATCTGTTAGTGTCTATCAAGTCAAGTTTGGTCTGTTAGTGTCTATCAAGTCAAGTTTGGTCTGTTAGTGTCTATCAAGTCAAGTTTGGTTGTTAGTGTCTATCAAGTCAAGTTTGGTCTGTTAGTGTCTATCAAGTCAAGTTTGGTCTGTTAGTGTCTATCAAGTCAAGTTGGTCTGTTAGTGTCTATCAAGTCAAGTTTGGTCTGTTAGTGTCTATCAAGTCAAGTTTGGTCTGTTAGTGTCTATCAAGTCAAGTTTGGTCTGTTAGTGTCTATCAAGTCAAGTTTGGTCTGTTAGTGTCTATCAAGTCAAGTTTGGTCTGTTAGTGTCTATCAAGTCAAGTTTGGTCTGTTAGTGTCTATCAAGTCAAGTTTGATCTGTTAGTGTCTATCAAGTCAAGTTTGGTCTGTTAGTGTCTATCAAGTCAAGTTTGGTCTGTTAGTGTCTATCAAGTCAAGTTTGGTCTGTTAGTGTCTATCAAGTTTGGTCTGTTAGTGTCTATCAAGTCAAGTTTGGTTTGTTAGTGTCTATCAAGTCAAGTTTGGTCTGTTAGTGTCTATCAAGTCAAGTTTGGTCTGGTTAGTGTCTATCAAGTCAAGTTTGGTCTGTTAGTGTCTATCAAGTCAAGTTTGGTCTGTTAGTGTCTATCAAGTCAAGTTTCTGTGTAGTGTCTATCAAGTCAAGTTTGGTCTGTTAGTGCCTATCAAGTCAAGTTTGGTCTGTTAGTGTCTATCAAGTCAAGTTTGGTCTGTTAGTGTCTATCAAGTCAAGTTTGGCTGTTAGTGTCTATCAATCAGTTTGGTCTGTTAGTGTCATCAAGTCAAGTTTGGTCTGTTAGTGTCTATCAAGTTTGGTCTGTTAGTGTCTATCAAGTCAAGTTGGTCTGTTAGTGTCTATCAAGTTTGTGGTCTGTTATGTCTATCAAGTCAAGTTTGGTCTGTTAGTGTCTATCAAGTCAATTTGGGTCTTTAGTGTTCTATCAAGTTTGGTCTGTTAGTGTCTATCAAGTCAATTTGGTCTGTTAGTGTCTATCAAGTTTGGTCTGTTAGTGTCTATCAAGTCAAGTTGGTCTGTTAGTGTCTATCAAGTTTGGTCTGTTTAGTGTCTATCAAGTCAAGTTTGGTCTGTTAGTGTCTATCAAGTCAAGTTTGATCGTTAGTGTCTATCAAGTCAAGTTTGGTCTGTTAGTGTCTATCAAGTCAAGTTTGGTCTGTTAGTGTCTATCAAGTTTTGGTCTGTTAGTGTCTATCAAGTCAAGTTTGGTCTGTTAGTGTCTATCAAGTCAAGTTTGATCTGTTAGTGTCTATCAAGTCAAGTTTGGTCTGTTAGTGTCTATCAATCAAGTTTGGTCTGTTAGTGTCTATCAAGTCAAGTTTGGTCTGTTAGTGTCTATCAAGTCAGTTTGGTCTGTTAGTGTCTATCAAGTCAAGTTTTGGTCTGTTAGTGTCTATCAAGTCAAGTTTGGTCTGTTAGTGTCTATCAAGTCAAGTTTGGTCTGTTAGTGTCTATCAAGTCAAGTTTGGTCTGTTAGTGTCTATCAAGTCAAGTTTGGTCTGTTAGTGTCTATCAAGTCAAGTTTGGTCTGTTAGTGTCTATCAAGTCAAGTTTGGTCTGTTAGTGTCTATCAAGTCAATTTGGTCTGTTAGTGTCTATCAAGTCAAGTTTGGTCTGTTAGTGTCTATCAAGTCAAGTTTGGTCTGTTAGTGTCTATCAAGTCAAGTTTGGTCTGTTAGTGTCTATCAAGTCAAGTTTGGTCTGTTAGTGTCTATCAAGTCAAGTTTGGTCTGTTAGTGTCTATCAAGTCAAGTTTGGTCTGTTAGTGTCTATCAAGTCAAGTTTGGTCTGTTAGTGTCTATCAAGTCAAGTTTGGTCTGTTAGTGTCATCAAGTCAAGTTTGGTCTGTTAGTGTCTATCAAGTCAAGTTTGGTCTGTTAGTGTCTATCAAGTCAAGTTTTGGTCTGTTAGTGTCTATCAAGTCAAGTTTGGTCTGTTAGTGTCTATCAAGTCAAGTTTGGTCTGTTAGTGTCTATCAAGTCAAGTTTGGTCTGTTAGTGTCTATCAAGTCAAGTTTGGTCTGTAGTGTCTATCAAGTCAAGTTTGGTCTGTTAGTGTCTATCAAGTCAAGTTTGGTCTGTTAGTGTCTATCAAGTCAAGTTTGGTCTGTTATGTCTATCAAGTCAAGTTTGGTCTGTTAGTGTCTATCAAGTCAAGTTTGGTCTGTTAGTGTCTATCAAGTCAAGTTTGGTCTGTTAGTGTCTATCAAGTCAAGTTTGGTCTGTTAGTGTCTATCAGTCAAGTTTGGTCTGTTAGTGTCTATCAAGTCAAGTTTGGTCTGTTAGTGTCTATCAAGTCAAGTTTGGTCTGTTAGTGTCTATCAAGTCAAGTTTGATCTGTTAGTGTCTATCAAGTCAAGTTTGGTCTGTTAGTGTCTATCAAGTCAAGTTTGGTCTGTTAGTGTCTATCAAGTCAAGTTTGGTTTGTTAGTGTCTATCAATCAAGTTTGGTCTGAGTGTCTATCAAGTCATTTGGTCTGTTAGTGTCTATCAAGGAATGGGTAGTATGTCTATTCATTTGGTGTTAGTGTCTATCAAGTCAAGTTTGGTCTGTTAGTGTCTATCAAGTCAAGTTTGGTCTGTTAGTGTCTATCAAGTCAAGTTTGATCTGTTAGTGTCTATCAAGTCAAGTTTGGTCTGTTAGTGTCTATCAAGTCAAGTTTGGTCTGTTAGTGACCATCAAGTCAAGTTTGGTCTGTTAGTGTCTATCATGTCAAGTTTGTCTGTTAGTGTCTATCAGTCAAGTTTGGTCTTTAGTGTCTATCAAGTCAAGTTTGGTCTGTTAGTGTCTATCAAGTCAAGTTTGGTCTGTTAGTGACCATCAAGTCAAGTTTGGTCTGTTAGTGTCTATCAAGTCAAGTTTGGTCTGTTAGTGTCTCAAGTCAAGTTTGGTCTGTTAGTGTCTATCAAGTCAAGTTTGTCTGTTAGTGTCTATCAAGTCAAGTTTGGTCTGTTAGTGTCTATCAAGTCAAGTTGGTCTGTTAGTGTCTATCAAGTCAAGTTTGGTCTGTTAGTGTCTATCAAGTCAAGTTTGGTCTGTTAGTGTCCATCAAGTCAAGTTTGGTTTGTTAGTGTCCATCAAGTCAAGTTTGGTCTGTTAGTGTCCATCAAGTCAAGTTTGGTCTGTTAGTGTCTATCAAGTCAAGTTTGGGTCTGTTAGTGTCTATCAAGTCAAGTTTGGTCTGTTAGTGTCTATCAAGTCAAGTTTGGTCTGTTAGTGTCTATCAAGTCAAGTTTGGTCTGTTAGTGTCCATCAAGTCAAGTTTGGTCTGTTAGTGTCTATCAAGTCAAGTTTGGTCTGTTAGTGTCTATCAAGTCAAGTTTGGTCTGTAGTGTCTATCAAGTCAAGTTTGGTCTGTTAGTGTCTATCAAGTCAAGTTTGGTCTGTTAGTGTCTATCAAGTCAAGTTTGGTCTGTTAGTGTCTATCAAGTCAAGTTTGGTCTGTTAGTGTCTATCAAGTCAAGTTTGGTCTGTTAGTGTCTATCAAGTCAAGTTTGGTCTTTAGTGTCTATCAAGTCAAGTTTGGTCTGTTAGTGTCTATCAAGTCAAGTTTGGTCTGTTAGTGTCTATCAAGTCAAGTTGGTCTGTTAGTGTCTATCAAGTCAATTTGGTCTGTTAGTGTCTATCAAGTCAAGTTTGGTCTGTTAGTGTCCATCAAGTCAATTTGGTCTGTTAGTGTCTATCAAGTCAAGTTTGGTCTGTTAGTGTCTAGTCAAGTCAATGTTTGGTCTGTTAGTGTCATCAAGTCAAGTTTGGTCTGTTAGTGTCTATCAAGTCAAGTTTGGTCTGTTAGTGTCTATCAAGTCAAGTTTGGTCTGTTAGTGTCTATCAAGTCAAGTTGGTCTGTTAGTGTCTACAAGTCAAGTTTGGTCGTTAGTGTCTATCAAGTCAAGTTTGGTCTGTTAGTGTCTATCAAGTCAAGTTTGGTCTGTTATGTCTATCAAGTCAAGTTTGGTCTGTTAGTGTCTATCAAGTCAAGTTTGGTCTGTTAGTGTCTATCAAGTCAAGTTTGTTCTTTAGTGTCTATCAAGTCAAGCTTGGTCTGTTAGTGTCTATCAAGTCAAGTTTGGTCTGTTAGTGTCCATCAAGTCAAGTTTGGTCTGTTAGTGACCATTACTTGAATCTCAGTCTACTGTGTGACCTTCCTTCAATTTTGTGGTGTTCTATTAAAAGAACGAGTTCCGCAGAACATGAGAAGCTCCAAAGCAAAAGAAACTCTAACTTTATTACTTTTCCTACCTATATATATACATCACGCTTCTCGCGGACATGCAAATCTATCATCCTTTCAAAAGAAACAAAATGTAAAAATATACAAAACAAAACAATACTATGCAAATATCTCGAGGTATGCGACAAATTTAAATAAAGAAAAAATTGCCAATGTTTCATTGAACTTCTAAAATTTATAGCAATTCTCTCTGAATATATTTCTCTTTCAAGACATCTAGAGAACATCTACAGTAACATGGCTAAAGTGAACAAAAGGTTCAGTTTTATTGAGGTTTGTCATAGCAATGGTTTGCTGTAGTTGGAAACACAGCTCTAGAGACTTTGTTGCTTGGGTTGTCCCTTGCTGGTGAGGACATAGCAAGATTCATCAGTAAAGGGAACCAACCCTGCCAGTAGTGGAATGTTTGTGATGAGACAATTTAGAAAATCTGAAGAGGAAATGGTTAAAATGGAGATGTTCAGGCCTGGTATGGTCAGATGGAACAGAGTTGTCACTTCTTATGTTGGAAGGACAAGAATGGAATTCATTTTCATCACCAATACAGTAGAACAACCTCCATGAGAAGACACTCCTAGAGGATACCTCTCTACAAAGGACAGTTTTCATCACCAATACAGTAGAACCTCCATGAGAAGACACTCCTAGAGGACAGTTTTCATCACCAATACAATAGAACAACCTCCATGAGAAGACACTCCCGCTAGAAGACACATCTCTACAATGAACAGTTTTCATCACCAATACAGTAGAACCTCCATGAGAAGACACCTCTCTACAAAGGACAGTTTTCATCACCAATACAGTATAACAACCTCCATGAGAAGACACTCCCGCTAGAAGACACATCTCTACAAAGAACAGTTTTCATCACCAATACAGTATAACAACCTCCATGAGAAGACACTCCCGCTAGAAGACACCTCTCTACAAAGGACAGTTTTCATCACCAATACAGTATAACAACCTACATGAGAAGACACTCCCGCTAGAAGACACATCTCTACAAAGAACAGTTTTCATCACCAATACAGTATAACAACCTCCATGAGAAGACACTCCCGCTAGAAGACACATCTCTACAAAGAACAGTTTTCATCACCAATACAGTATAACAACCTCCATGAGAAGACACTCCCGCTAGAAGACACATCTCTACAAAGAACAGTTTTCATCACCAATACAGTATAACAACCTCCATGAGAAGACACTCCCGCTAGAAGACACATCTCTACAAAGAACAGTTTTCATCACCAATACAGTATAACAACCTCCATGAGAAGACACTCCCGCTAGAAGACACATCTCTACAAAGAACAGTTTTCATCACCAATACAGTATAACAACCTCCATGAGAAGACACTCCCGCTAGAAGACACATCTCTACAAAGAACAGTTTTCATCACCAATACAGTATAACAACCTCCATGAGAAGACACTCCCGCTAGAAGACACATCTCTACAAAGAACAGTTTTCATCACCAATACAGTATAACAACCTCCATGAGAAGACACATCTCTACAAAGGACAGTTTTCATCACCAATACAGTATAACAACCTCCATGAGAAGACACTCCCGCTAGAAGACACATCTCTACAAAGAACAGTTTTCATCACCAATACAGTATAACAACCTCCATGAGAAGACACTCCCGCTAGAAGACACATCTCTACAAAGAACAGTTTTCATCACCAATACAGTATAACAACCTCCATGAGAAGACACTCCCGCTAGAAGACACATCTCTACAAAGAACAGTTTTCATCACCAATACAGTATAACAACCTCCATGAGAAGACACTCCCGCTAGAAGACACATCTCTACAAAGAACAGTTTTCATCACCAATACAGTATAACAACCTCCATGAGAAGACACTCCCGCTAGAAGACACATCTCTACAAAGAACAGTTTTCATCACCAATACAGTATAACAACCTCCATGAGAAGACACTCCCGCTAGAAGACACATCTCTACAAAGGACAGTTTTCATCACCAATACAGTATAACAACCTCCATGAGAAGTGTTGAAAAGTAACGACGCACCCATAGCAACAACGCCAGCTTCCCCCAGACATCACGTGACCTGACGCCACCTCCGGCCGGCCAATTACGTAACTGTATATAGGTTTCAGATTTGCTTGCTTGTTGACTGCCACCGCTTACCTCTTTTAACTCTCTATGTTTGTCATCTTAATATAATCTATTTGATAATTAAACATACTTTCTGAGATCCAACCTCTGTTTTATTCTTACATGGCAGCAGAGCTTGGTTGGTATCAAATATTTTTGTTTATCTAAGCTGAAATTCGTTTGCTTGCTCAAGATGACAACTGAACTTCCACAAATTCAAAAATTCAACGGCGATAATTTTCATCTATGGAAATTTTCAAATGAAGATTATTCTAGAAGCAAAAGATCTTCTCAGTGTAACTGATGGCTCTGAGGTAAAACCTGAAATAGAGGATATGCAAAATTCTCTAACTGGAAAAAGAAAGATGCAAAATCCAAAATGCTGATCACTACTGCTCTAGAGTTTAAATATCTTCAACAAATTGTTAATTGCCAGACTTCAGCAGAAATGTGGAAGAAATTATCAACAATATATGAACTGAAATCTGAAACAAACAAATATTTGCTGCAACAAAGATTTTTCGAATATAAAATGAATCCAAATGATAACTGTGCTACTCATATTTCCAAAGTTGAAACTCTGGCACAACAAATGAAAGATCTAGGTGAGCCAATCTCTGATGTTGCCCTAATTACAAAGATAATTTGCAGCTTGCCTGATAAATACAAGAATTTCATAACAGCATGGGATTCAGTTTCATCAGAAGAAAAGACACTAGAAAACTTGACGGCAAGATTACTGAAAGAAGAAAGCTTACAGGATCATTGGGATTCTTCAGGAAATTCTAAACCAGATAATGCCTTGATGACCTTTTCAAAGTTCAACAGAAATTCAACAGCTTCCAACAAACAGCAGCAGCATCAACAATCCATTAAAGATAAAAAGAAGAACACACACTGTGGATATTGCAAGAAGAAAGGACATTGGTGGAAAGAATGCTATAAAAGAAAGGAAGAACAAAAAGGACAACAGCCAAGTTCTTCATCCAGAGATGATAGCTGTGCTTTTTCAGCTGAGACAAGTGCCTTCCTCGCTGAAACAAAGGATTCCTGGATTGCAGATTCTGGAGCAACGGATCACATGACTTTCAGAAGAGAATGGTTCTCTACGTTCGAAGAAATACCAGAAGGTGTTCATCCTGTGTGCCTTGGAGATGGAAAGAAGATCTATGCAAAAGGTAAGGGAAATATTGATATTCTCTCTTATGTTGATAGTCAGAAAATTAATGCAACTCTTTTGGATGTTCTCTATGTACCTGAATTGGAGACTAATCTTTTCTCAATATCTACTGCAACAAAACATGGTTTGACGCTCATTTGTAAAGGAAATCAGATAAAATTGACTAAAAATTCGAAAGTGCTAGTTACTGGAATAAAGGACAATTCAAATCTTTATAGAATTTTTATTAAAGCAAAGCAATCTTCACAAACTCATGTTGCTCAGTTAAGTCTAGATATATGGCATCAAAGAATGGGTCATGTAAATCCTATAAAATTAACCCAAATGTTTGAAAATAATGTTTTTGAAGACGACATTAAAATTAGAGAAAAGCCTGATTCTTTACTATGCGAAGCATGCATCTATGGAAAACAAAATAGAAAGGTTTTTCACGTGTCAACAAGTCCAAATTCGACCTATCCAGGAGAGCTGATCTATTCAGATGTTTGTGGACCAATGAGTAAAAGATCACCAGGTGGATCATTATATTTTGTATCATTCAAGGATGATTTTTCAAGATTTAGAGTGGCCTACTTCATTAGGCATAAATCAGATGTTCTTGAGAAATTTAAAGAATTTGTAAAAAGAGTTAGGACTGAAACTGGAAATAAAATAAAAAGATTCAGAACAGATAATGGCACAGAATTCTTAAATAAGAATTTTTCTGATTATCTAAAATCTCTAGGAATTGTTCATGAACTCACTGCTCCATATACCCCAGAACAGAATGGAATTGCTGAAAGAGATAACAGAACAATAGTTGAATCAGCTAGATGCTTGTTACATGGAAGAAAAATGCCGCTTGAACTGTGGGCTGAAGCCGTAAACACAGCAGTCTATCTCTTAAATAGATGTACTACTAAAGTATTGGGAAATTCTACACCTTATGAAATATGGTACAAGAGAAAACCCTCCATCTTACATTTGAAAACTTTTGGATGTAACGCTTATGTGCATATACCAAAAGATAAAAGAAAGAAATTAGACAAAAAGAGTATTCGTACATTTTTTGTTGGATATACTGAAACTAACAAAAATTATAGAATGTGGGATCCTATTGCTAGAAAAATTATCATAAGCAGAGATGTAATATTTACTGAAGCTAATACATCAGAAAATATTCAGGATAACCAACAAGAGCAGGTAACTATATACAGTGAAGAAAGTGTTGATAACACAAATACCAGTTCCAAACCAGAAGAATCATGTCGATACCCTCTCAGGAATAGAATCAGAGAAAATGAACAAACATCAACCAGCTGTACAAGAGCTATTTCATATGCTTGTTATGTCCATGACCAAGAACCATTGAACTATGAAGATGCAATTGTAGGACAAAACTCAAAACAGTGGAAACTAGCTATGGACGATGAATTCAATTCCTTGATGAAAAATCAAACATGGACGTATGTGACACTACCATCAGACAGAAAAGCTATTGCATGCAAGTGGGTATACAAAATAAAGCAAAATGCAGATGGATCAAATAAAATGTTTAAGGCTAGACTAGTTGCTAAAGGTTATTCACAAAAACCAGGACTTGATTATGGTGAAACTTTTTCTC
Source organism: Cordylochernes scorpioides (assembly GCA_030710605.1). NCBI lineage: Eukaryota > Metazoa > Arthropoda > Arachnida > Pseudoscorpiones > Chernetidae > Cordylochernes > Cordylochernes scorpioides. The sequence continues at coordinate 53,102,203 of CP092884.1, forward strand.
CAGTAGTAAAATTCGATTCAATTAGAACAATCTTATCACTTTGTGCATCACTTGATATGGAAATGATTCAGTTAGATGTAAAATCTGCCTTCTTGAATGGTGATTTGGAAGAAGAACTTTACATGGAACAACCCCAAGGTTATGAAAACCCAGATTTTCCAAATCATGTTTGCTCTCTTCAGAAAAGCATCTATGGTCTTAAGCAATCCCCCAGAATGTGGAACAAGAAATTTCATGAGTTTTTAATTAAGTTTGATCTCAAACCTAGCATATCAGATTCATGTGTCTATACAATGAATGTAAACAGGCTTACATATTACTTGCAATATATGTAGATGATTGCTTAATCTGCAGTGTAAATAAACAACATTTAGATGATATAGTACAGTACTTAAATTCCAATTTTGAAATAAAAACTTTTACTGCCGATTATTTCCTTGGCCTACAAATATATCGAGATAGAACAACTAAAATGTTATTTCTGCATCAAGCCTCATACATTGAAAGAACACTTGAACATTACAACCTTCTTGATATTAAGTTACAATCTGTACCTTCTGATCCTTACTCAAAACTAACAAAAGAGATGTGCCCAAAGGATGATCAGGAAATTGAAGAAATGAACAAGATTCCATACAGACAGACAATTGGTAGTTTAATGTACCTCATGACTGGAAATAGAACTGATATTGCCTACGCAGTCAGCAGGGTTAGCCAATTTACGAACAACCCAGGACCTTCACATTGGACCCGCAGTAAAGAAAATATTTGGATACTTAAAAGCTACGAAAAACATCGGTATTTGTTTTGGTGGGAGTTCCTGCACTTCAACCCTGATAGGTTTTTCCGATGCTGATTTCGCTGCAGACATATTTACGAAAGCTCTACCTCCAGAAAGGCATAAAAGACTAAGGAGCCAACTTGTACTGTTTGAAACAACGGAGTGCACGTTAGGTGGGAGTGTTTGAAAAGTAACGACGCACCCATAGCAACAACGCCAGCTTCCCCCAGA
>CP092884.1:53113548-53146489 GCA_030710605.1 Cordylochernes scorpioides
CTCCAGGAAATTCTGGGAATACTGCTGGGGTTTACTCCTCCCCTTCCTCCTTTTTCACTCAGGCTTAGGACCAGCAAAGGCTGATTTCCTTTTGTCATGACCTTTAAAAAAAGGGGGTCAGTGGAAGGATGGTCTAAACCATTGGTTTTTGACCGCTATGACCCAGGTTCGATTCCTGCATTGGACACTTTTTTTCTGATTAAAAAAAAAAATTGCTCCAATGGCACCCGGATTCTTGCGAAAGTCCAACCCCACCAGGTGAGTGCAAGTAACCAAACTAAACTCTGATAAAGCACAATTTGGATTATAGATTATAATATAAGAAAATAAGACCTAAACCAAATAATTTATTAGTGTGTGACGTTTCGGCAACAGCATTGTCACCATCATCAGACAAAAGAATAAATTTTTATTGATGATGGTGACAATGCTGTTGCCGAAACGTCTCGCACCAATAAATTATTTGGATTAGGTCTTATTTTCTTGTATTACAAACTATAGTCTGAGAAGAAGAGAGAGGAAAAAAAAAAGAGTTATGTGGAAAACCTTATCTAAAGCTATCATTATCTATTTATAACTATATCCTAAGATGTCATGGGTTGATGTCATGGGTTTGATGTCCTGTCCAGATCAACCATGTCAGTGCGGACGGACTCACTCTGAAGGAAATCCGCAAACTGCTGGAGAGCGGCAAGGATAAACTCCATCTGGTGATTCAGAGGGAAGTGAGCTCGGACACCCCTCCGCCTCCCCCCCCTCCTCCGTCTGCCTCTGGAGACAAAGGTAAAGTTCCTGCTGTTCCCAAGTACACATAATCTTAGTAGTGTTTCATAAGTACATAGTGGTGTTCGTGATTTGTTAAAACATAATTTTAATATAAGATACAGATAAGGCACAATTTGAATTATAGATTATAAACACAAAGTAATAAGACCAAATCCAAATAAATAAATAGTGTGTGACGTTTCGGTAACAGCGTTGTTACCATCTTCAGATACTTTTGTTCGAAGATTGTAACAACGCTGTTACCGAAACGTCACACACTATTTATTTATTTGGATTTGGTCTTATTACCATGTGTTTATAATATAAGATACAATTTTTGGGGTTATAGATTGGAAACGCCAGGTAATTTTGTCTGATGATGGTAACAATGTTGTGATCGAAATGTAACATACTATGTATTTGGATTTTGTCATAATACCTTAAACACAAAGTAATAAGACCAGATCCGGGGGTCGGTGGAAGGCTGGTTAAACCGTTTGGTTTTCGACCACCACAACCCGGGTTCGATTCCTGCATTGGACACTTTTTTCTGATAAAAAAAAAAAAAAATGCTCCAATGGCCCCCAATTCTTCCAAAAGTCCAACCCCACCAGCAAGTGCAAGTAACAAAACAGGGCTCTGGCACATTTGTAAGTGCAAAAGTCAAACTGCTTTTCACATGTGTAGACATGTGGTGCACTTACAGTAAAAGCAGTCGCTAACTACCCACCATGATTATCATGGCTTGTACTATGTGTACTAGGGATAATTAAAAAAAAAACAAACAAATCTAAATAAATAAATAGTGTGTTATAAAACACACTATTTATTTATTTAGATTTGGTCTTATTACCTTGTGTTTATAATCTATAATCCAAATTGTGCCTTATCCGTCATAATACCTTGTTTTTTAAAAATTGTTTTGTTTTAAATTATGGGCGATCTCACCTCTGTTGTGTTCCAGCTTGCATCAGCACTTTTGATGCCAAACTGAGTGAAAGCCTAAATCAAAACCTTTATGTGCAATCCCCCACCAGAGGTAGGTTTACTATCACACTTGTGTGTTTATAAAGTATTAAAGTTTACAGTAGAAAACATACATTCTCTATAATACACTGCGGCCTGTGATTGTATGACGACACTTGAAGTTACACCGCATGAGTTTCTTTTCAATGATAAATTAAAATTTTATTTCAAGGTGAAATATCGACATGAAGAGTAATGACGAACAGAAAAATAAAAGTGTCCAGGGATGGGACACGGGGGAAAATGGGAATTCCCATCCCTGGACACTTTTATTTTTCTGTTCGTCATTACTCTTCATAATTCACCCTTTCATAATTCATCCAATAAGGATAGAAATAGTCGATATTTCACCTTGAAATAAAAATTTAAATCATCGTTGAAAAGAAACTCATGCGGCGTAACTTCAAGTGTCATTATACATTCTCTATATTGTACACATCTAGTTGCCAAGTTAAAAGTATTCTTTAGAGAGAGGTGTCCTCTTAACAGAGAGTAGTTACAGTAGAACTACCTCCCTGTAAAGGACAACACCTAGATGCCCAGCTAAAAGTGCTCTTTAGTGAGAGGTGTCTTTTTTTTTTTTTGCTTATCCCTAGTACACATGGAACAGGTCATGTTAATCATGGTGGGAAGAAGTAGGCAACTGCTTTTACTGTAAGTGCACCACATGTCTACACACATGTGAAAAGCAGTTCAACTTTGCATTTACAAATGTGTCAGAGCCCTGTTTGGTTATTTGTACTCGGTGGTAGGGTTGGACTGAGGTGTCTTCTTACCACAGAGAAATGTTACAGCAGAATGACCTCTCCCTAAATGACAACACTTAGTTGCAGAGTTCAAAATATTCTTTAGAGAGAGAGAGAGTCCACTTAACAGAGAGTAGTTACAGTAGAACTACCTCTCTTTAAAGGACAACACTTAACTGCCGAGCCAGGACAGACTTAGGTTGGTGACAAAGCCACAACACCAGCTTTGGCAAACTAAGAAACACCCACCTGAAGATCATGGTTTCAGGCTAATGGCCCTTGTCAGTCTAGGGCAAACTTTTTAAACTAACCTAAATAAACTCCACTCTGGATTGAAGAGGGGCCATTATCCTGAGTCTACAGGTGGGTGCTTCTCAGTTTGCCAAAGCTGGATTTGTGTCTGTCACCAATTTGAGTACGCTAGTTATTGGAGATGGGCAATAGATGACACTTAATTTCAGTATCTATTTTGATGGGTGAGGCAACCTTTATATATATATGGTGGTTAATTAACAATAATCCACATAAACATTTCTTACAAAATCAAGTTTTGTTTTATTGTTATCACTAAGGTTATACCTTGTCATTGTTATTATATTCAGACAACACAAAAAAAGAACGAATCCAATTAAATAGAAAAAATATATAAATTAGATAATAAAAATTTTGCATATTTGCAACAAACAAATACAAATTTTTTTAAAAGCAAATAAAATTTACATAAAATAGAAATACAAAACAATAATTTTTACATGTCCCCATCATATATATTCTCGTGCATCACGCGGATGATGGGCTTAGAAGGAGTTTGAATTCTTAGAGGAAGATAGGAGAACAGCCTCATTGAAATATCCGAAATATGTTTTAATAAATTATACTGATCCAAGATATGCCTTTATTTTAATGTTATTAAAATGAATTTCTCAATTTTCAGCAATATATATATAAGCACAGGGCACCTTCCCGTCAACAAAAAATGTCAAAAATAGACGCCATCTATTGACTGTTGCCACAACCTAGAGGCCTCGGGTCGGTGACAAAGCCGCAACACCAGCTTTGGCAAACTGAGAAGCATCCACCTAGAGAACATGGTTTCGGGCTAATGTCAGTCGTCAGCCTGAGCAGACTTTATTCTATGAGATCCACACAGGATCCAATGCAATTTTCATAATCTGCCAAAGAGGTGCTTTGCTAGCAAAGTGGCTGGCCCAAATTATTTAAAACAACGCTTATATGTTGGTATTGTTTCTTATCCTCTTGTGTAAAGATTACACGAATATTTTGGATCAAATCACTTTATTTATTCTTCCAATATTTCGTGAGGCCACTGGTCAAACTTCCTCAGGGAGCAATAAGCAGGTAGCTGAATAAAGAAACTTGTTACATATCATCAACTTATTGATTTTCTGTCGGTTTTTTTTTTTTCACTCTGGTAGCGACACAACTCCTCTAACCTGTGGTTTTGTCCATCTGGGACGCAGCCACTGGTTTCTCCCATGTAAGTACTTCTTAGTAGAACCCTTGGTACCCTTGTGTTTAGGTTTGGCCTTTTTTTAAATATTGATATCCATTAGAATCATAACTTCCCTCCCTCTCCCTTTTTTGTTTGTTTGATTGGGTACAATTTGGATTATATAGAAGGGGAATTACATAAGGTATTATAAGACTAAATGATAAAGCACAATTTGGATTATAGATTAGAGCTACAAGAAAATAAGACCTAATCCATATGCAGTTAAACCTGTCTATAGCGCCCCCTCTTGGGACTCACCAAAATGGGTGCTATAGAGAGGGGGGTGCTATAAACAGGTCACTTTCAATGTAAATCACATCGTATTATGTATTTAAAATCGGGCGCTATAGAGAGGAAGGCGCTATTTAGAGGGGGCACTATAGACAGGTTTAACTGTATTTTAATAGTGTGTAACGTTTCGGTAAAAACGCTGTTACAGAAATTTCACACACTAATAATTTATTTGGATTCGGTCTTATTTTCTTGTAATTATAAGGCTAAATTAATGAAATGTTTGTAATGTTTCGGTATACAACGGCGTTGTTACCATTCTTCAAATAAAAGTGCTGAATGTTTTAAAATCTATAATCCAAATTGTATCTTATCATTCCTTTTGGAACAACCAAGAGGTTTGTTTGAAATTTGTGTTTTAACGAAATAAACAAAAAAAAAACCTCTTTGATTTCATTACTTTGCCTTTATTCAGCAACTATGGTGTGATTCCTAAGGATTTAAATGTTTTTTTTGTGGTGTGCAGGAGACTCTGACGTATCCAAATATAATCTCTCTAGGTGAGTAAGTTCTTTTCTTTAAAAACAAGGTAATAAGACCAAATAAATAAATAGTGTGTGACGTTTCGATAACAGCGTTACCATCATCAGACAAAAGTACTGAATGAAATGCTGAATCATTCAGTATTTTTGTTTGATGATGGTAACAATGCTGTTACCGAAACGTCACACACTATTTATTTGGATTTGGTTTCTTATTACTTAATGTTTAACTACATATATTTATATTTGTGTATATATTTACCTACATATGATTTTTACCCCTTTATTATATATTACACCTTTATCCCAAAATCCAATCCTACAGCCTCAAAGTGGCGGGAGGGTATAAACAGGTAGTACAGGACATCAGTAACTCCTGGTAGGGCCACCCTGTGCTACACACCCGGCTAATGTAGGAAGGTATCAATTGGTAGTGTATATATATATAGGAGCGGCTACACTACATGTCAGAAGACCAAAAGAAGCAAAGTCACACTGAGTGGTACCCCCAGGTCTTCAGACCAACAGCACCCCTCTTTCCTTCTCCATGATGTCTACATCTGTTTGAGGAATAAGCAACAACAACACCTCTTCTTCTTCTTTCTTACCTCCACTCAATCATATTAGGGTATCAAGTTGTGACCCTTGATGGTGTCTGTTTGACAACCATCATGACTGGGTGAAGTAGAATGCCTTTGTCATTAAGACTGGGAGCACTACTCAGTGGCAGGCCGACTTAGCTCCAAAAGAAATGGCCGCCTCTGACATGAGGAACAGACGCCATGTGCAGCCATTTCTAACATGGAGTACAAATGCTGCTCATCCTGTATCCCTGGATTAGGAGCCCTCACAAGGTACTATCAGCAGGGCCAGCTGAACACAGGTTTTTTAGCGAGCTTGTTACTGCTCCCCCTACAACAACACCTTTATTTTACAATCATTTTATTTTTTCTGTAACAATTGATTAGAAGAGTCAACAGAATTTGTTTAAATGGCCAAAAAAAAAAATGGTTTTGTCTATGAGTATATTCTCTCAGAAAAAAATTAACAAAGAATCTTGGTTTTTTGCAGGACTCCTAGAGAATTGAGTCCTGACCACCCCTATGAGCTTGAAATCGGTGAGTTGAAATGTTGAAATATATTCGGCGCACCTTAACCTCGTCATTCTCTTTTGTGTGTCAGGAGACTACAGAGACGATTTCCAGAAGACGTGCAATATTCCAACGTGAGTGTGTTTCCCTCTCTCTTAATTTACAGTACTCAATCTTGAGGAGCGTGAACTCATTGGAATTTGTGTAATCTTTACCCAAAATAATAAGAAACAACAGCAACAATAGTTCATATTCAATAATGTCATAATTTACTGCACTAATGATAAGGTATTGTCGCAGTAAACTTCTTTTTATTTCCTCTAAATAACCATTAATTAAGATTATATAAAAGGGCATACCTGGATCTGTAAAAAAAATAAATAATAAAAACAATTTTTTTTCTCTCAAAATTGATAAAGAGGGAACAATCTCTCGAAATATTTTGAGAAATTTTTTTTTTTTACAGATCCAGCTACGCCCTTTTATATAATCTCCTTAATCTTATTTTAGGTCTTTTTTTTTTGTTTGTTTTCTGTTAGCCATGTGGTATTATCAGCAGAGCGAAGGTTATTTATTTTCATTCCTCCAAAGTGTACACCTATCAAGATCAGCTCATGATATGTTCAGTGTAGAGGTAGAAGAGATATGGTGATAGTATATAGCCTTGCCTCACTTATTTTTGTGTTTTGAGATAATCAGTGTTCCCATATTCCGTCTTAACTGTGGCTTCCTGTTCTGTATATAATTCTTTAATCAGGACATTTAGGTGTTCTAACACTTCCATAAGTTTCAGTGTTGTCCATAGTTTAGTGTGATTTATACATTCAATAGCTTTGCTATAGTCAATAAAACATAAATACAGTAGAACCTCCATGCGAGGACAACTCCATACAATGGACAGTTTCTATTGCAAAAATGACCATTTTAAAAAATAATTAGCATCTTTCCGTTAAGAGAACACTTCTCTCTTAAGTACACTTTGGGTCTGTAATTGTGTGTTCCCTTTACAGAGAGGTTTTACTGTATATACACTCGTAGACAAACCTAACGGAGTTGTACCTTTCAGCATGTATATCGGGATTGAGACAATAACTTTGAAAGATATTACAGTGACCTTTATTGAAGACACACAAGATAACCAATATACACTCATGGACAAAACTTAAGGAAGTTGTACCTTTCACCATGTATATCGGGATTCAGACAATAACTCTAAAAGATATTACAGTGACCTTTATTGAAGACACATGAGATAACCAATATACACTCATGGACAAAACTAAAGGAAGTTGTACCTTTCACCATGTATATCAGGATTCAGACAATAACTCTGAAAGATATTACAGTGACCTTTATTGAAGACACACGAGATAACCAATATACACTCATGGACAAAGCTTAAGGAAGTTGTACCTTTCACCATGTATATCGGGATTCAGACAATAACTCTAAAAGATATTACAGTGACCTTTATTGAAGACACATGAGATAACCAATATACACTCATGGACAAAACTAAAGGAAGTTGTACCTTTCACCATGTATATCAGGATTCAGACAATAACTCTGAAAGATATTACAGTGACCTTTATTGAAGACACACGAGATAACCAATATACACTCATGGACAAAGCTTAAGGAAGTTGTACCTTTTACCATGTATATCGGGATTCATACAATAACTCTGAAAGATATTACAGTGACCTTTATTGAAGACACACGAGATAACCAATATACACTCATGGACAAAACTTAAGGAAGTTGTACCTTTCAGCATGTATATCGGGATTCAGACAATAACTCTGAAAGATATTACAGTGACCTTTATTGAAGACACACGAGATAACCTAAGTTGGAACGAAATTGCCTCAGTATCCTTAAAAAAAAATAGACAACTAGAGACATCAAAATATGAAACCTCCTTAAGTTTTGTCCATGAGAATGTAGATAGTTTCCTTATATGCATATCTAGGGATCTCCCAGGATTAATTAAGATAGTTGTAATCCCCTAGCTAAATGATGTTAATGATGATGTTGCTGGTGCAGACTGGAGACAAGGGTGGTGACTTTCTACAAAGATGGCAACGTGGGGATCCGACTTGCCGGAGGCAACAAGACCGGCATCTTTGTGTCCGCTATCCAACCTGGAAGTCCGGCTTCATTCCAGGGACTGGTACCTGGGGATAAACTCCTCAAGGTATGATTCCCACATTTATACAGCTGTAGCAACATCCTACCTCAGGTTTTATGTTGTTGGTATAGCTCCTTGTTGTTGTTATAACACCATAAGTTATAAAATAATTAGGGCTTGAAGCTATTGACTTCAGAAATTATGATACAGGGCTCTGGCACATTTGTAAGTGCAAACTACTTTTCACATGTGTAGACATGTGATGCACTTAAAGTAAAAGCAGTCGCCAACTACTACCCACCATGATTATCATGGCTGGTAGTAGTTAACTACTGCTTTTACTGTAAGTATACCACATGTCTACACATGTGAAAAGCAGTTTGACTTTTTCACTTACAAGTGTGCCAGAAAACACCATTTGGTTATTTGTACTTACTGGTTGAGTGTTGGATTTGTGCAAGAATCAGGAGCAATTGGAGCATTTTTTTTTTTTATTTAGAAAAAAAAAAAGGTCAGTGCAGGATTTGATCCCACTCGTAGCAGTCGGTTTAGACCACTAAGCTGTATATAGAATTAAATCTATTATACTATATAATGTGGAATTATGTCATTCAGGTGTCTCTGAATTTGTTTCTTGCTTTTTGGATCTTGGTCAGAGAGAATTGGTAGGAAATGAAAAAAGCCATTGCAATGAAGTTTTACTGTAATAGAAAAAATATAAGACAATGAGACTAAATTCAAATATATAAATAGGGTGTGACATTTTGGCAACAGTGTTGTTATCATATTCAATACTTTTTTTTCTGATGATGGTAACAAACACTGTTACCGAAATGTCACACACTATTTATTTATTTGGATTTGGTCTTATTACCTTGTGTTTATAATCTATAATCCAAATTGTGCCTTATCATTGTAATAGAGAGAAAAAAGAAACAAAACAACAAAAAAAAAATTAGTTTCCTCTTATTTTTTCTTATCTTCACTCAATCATATTAGGGTATAAAGCCTGTAGAGCTTGAGATTTTTGATGGTGTGAACCTGATTGGGTGAAGTAGAATGCCTTTGTCATTAAGACTGGGTGCACTACTCAGTAGCAGGCCACTGACTTAGTGCCAGGAGAAATGGCCATCTTTGACATGAGGGACATCCTAGAAGCAGACGGCCTCTTAGACCTTTCGGTCCATAAGCCAGTGACATGAGGGACAGACACCATGTGCAGTCATTCCTAACATGGAGTACAGACTCATCCTGTATCCTTGGAGCCCTTACAGGGTACTATCAGCATGGTCAGCTGGGCCCAGTTTTTTTAGCAAGCTTGTTACTGCTCTCCCTTCTCCTTTTTCATCTGGGCTTGGGACCAGCAAAGGCGGAGTTATGAGTTTCCTAACACTGTTTAAACTAGAGTGAACCACAAGTCCGGTGGATTGTCTAGGTGAACAACCAGGACTTGTCCGGCATGACAAGGGAGGAGGCAGTCCGACTACTGGTGGAGTCCCAGGACCAGGTCAACCTACTGGTGCAATACCGCAAGGAAGGTGAGTCCATCACTCCCCATCACGGACTCCTCTTTCACTGTGCAATGTCACTGTGCAGAATATGATGAGGTGATGACCAACCAATACGGGGACTCCTTCTATATCAAGTAAGTTTGGTGGAATGGTTGAAACTACTTTTTATTATTCATATAATATTATATTGGGATAAATAAGGATAAATATACATAAATGGAATATTATATTGGGATAAATATGAAAAATAAGGATAAATATACATAAATGGAATATTATATTGGGATAAATAAGGATAAATATACATAAATGGAATATTATATTGGGATAAATAAGGATAAATATACATAAATGGAATATTATATTGGGATAAATATGAAAAATAAGGATGAATATACATAAATGGAATATACAGTTAAACCTGTCTATAGCGCCCCCCTCTAAATAACACCTTCCTCTCTTTAGTGCCCAATTTTAAACATTAAAATGTAAACATTTTACATTAAAAGTGGCCTGTCTATAACACCCTCTCTTTATAGCACCCTATTTTGGCGAGTCCCAAGAGCGGGCGCTATAGACAGGTTTAACTGCATATATAAAGTCTTTATTGGTGATGCCCACTGCAGGAAAGACTCCGCCACTGATGGACTTCGAGAGTTCTTTCCAATATCTGAGAACTCTCACTTTTCTTGGCTTCTAAAGTCTTTTTTTTTTCAACACACATAAAAATACTTTTATTTATTATTCTTCAGCTTAAAAAAAAAATTCTTATCCATATTATCCTCGTCTTCTTCTTTCTTATCTCCACTCAAACATATCAGGGTATCAAGCTTGTAAAGCTTGAGACTTTTGATGGTGTCTGCCGGGGATGAGTAGAGCTCATCAATGGATGAGTCAATAAGGTCAATAATGTGTTTTGGGGTTGTAGGTTGAGAATTGATCCATATTATGATAAGGTACAATTCCAATTCCTTCCCAAGTTCTGTGAACTACCTCAGCTTGGCTGGGAGGTGACAGTGTCATCTTGTACATAGCCTATTACAGTAGAACAAGCTGAGAGGAAACTCACGCTAGAGGACACCTCTCTACAAAGGACAAGTTTTCATTTGCAAAATTGCCATTTTTAAAATTATTTAGCAACTCTCCAATTGGACACCTCTCCCTAAAGGACTGTTTGGCTCTGTAATTAGGTGTTGTTCTTTACAGGGAGGTAGTTTTACTGTAGTAATAATTATGCATACTGCGCACCCATGTGTAATTAACAAGATGTCACAATACATTGTCAATTTGACAAAGACGTGTGTGGTGACATGCAGAGTCCACTTTGACTACAACAGCACCCATCTGGGGGAAGTAGGCTTCCAGCGAGGCCAGGTGTTCCACGTGGTTGATACCCTCCACAGCGGCATCGTGGGTTCCTGGTTGGTCTACAAGATGGGAGTTAACGGCCAGCAGGTCCAGAAAGGGGTCATTCCTAACCAGGCTCGGTAGGATGGAATCCTTGGCTACTTACCTTATTCTCAACTCCTCTTTGATAATTAAGATCAAATCCAAATAAAGTGTGTGATGTGTCAGTATCAACATTGTTACCATCATCGGACAAAAGTTTTTTTTTTTCTACTTATCCTTTTATTTAGTCTAAATTAGACAAGATCTTGGAGGTCGTGCTCATAAAGAAGTTCAAGAACTCTTCTTATGCACGACTCCATATAGGTTATATGCCAGTTACATTGAGGCACTGTTTTTACCCAGCATTTCCCCGAGGTCACCTACAGAGAGGTGTAACTTGGACTTTGACCTGGTATTAAATGGCCGCCTCTAACATGAGGAACAGACGTCTTGTGCAGCCGCTCCTAACATGGAGAACTGCTGATTATCCTGTAACCCTAGGATAGGAGCCCTTACAGGTTGCTGTAATCAGTCGGGCCAACTGAACCCTGGTTTTTTTAGTCAGCTTGTTACTGCTCCCCCTCCTCCTTTTACATCCGGGCTTGGGACCGGCAATGGTGGAGTTAATGAAGACAAAAGTACAAAAGACGAATACTTTTGTCTGATGATGTCAACAACGCCGTTGCTAAAAGTCAAAAGTCACACACTATTTATTTGGATTAGGTCTTATTACCTCATGTTTCTAATCTATAATCCAAATTGTGTATCTTTTCATGATTGAATTCTAGTAAGTGTTGAATTAGTGGAATTTAAGTACTTTTTCTCTAAATACTCATTCTTTTTATTAGTATTATATATATATATCATTATCTTTTTATTATTATTATTATTATTCCCAGTACATATCGTACAGGTCATGATAGTCATGGTGGATAGAAGTTGGCAACTGCTTTTACTGTAAGATTTTCACATGTCTACACATGTGGAAAGCCAGTTTGATTTTATATTTACAAGTATGTCAGTGCTCCTGTTTGATTACTTGTACTTACTGGGTGGGGTTGGAATTTTGCAAATATCTAGGACCATTGAAGCAATTTTTTTTTCTTCAGAAAAATATTTTTATTTGAATTTTTTCTTGTTACCTTATGTTTCTAATTCCTTTCATACTATAGAATATATATATATGTCACATTCTGCTTATAAATTATTAATAGATGTAAATTTTTACGCTGTCAGGAATTATGTAAATATGTGTAACTATAAATAAAAGTGATTGAAATAAAGTTAGTTAGTCAGACGGTTGATTGTTCTCTTTACGCAAAACATCTGCATATTGGCGTGTACAGATCATCACAGAAACGTTACATATATATATATATATATTCTTTTTTTCTAAACAAACTCTCATTCAGCAAATAGCTAGGATGATTGAAGATGATAAATAAAATGGTGTAATAAGACCAAATCCAAATAAATAAATAGTGGTTGTGACGTTTCAGTAACAGTGTTGTAATCATTTTCAGACAAAAGTACTGAATGAGAAATTTTACCACAGCATGTTTTTAAATAGTTACTGTTATCTCAAGTGTGTAAACAAGATAACAGATAATAAGGTATTTTTCTGAGAAACACATAATATTATTCTGAAGATGGTAAAAACGCTGTTACCAAAACGTCACACACTATTTATTTATTTAGATTTGGTCTTATTACCTTGTATTTATAATCTATAATCCAAATTGTGCCTTTTCAAAATGGTGTAACTTTATGTGGAGCTTCTAAATAGACATTTATATAGTAGGAAGTGTTGGAGAAATGGGAGTTTAAATGTTAGTCCTGATGGGGTTGCTGTTGCTGCTATAGATTCTTTTTTTTTTTAAATTATCCCTAGTACATGTGGTACAGGCCATGATAATCATGGTGGGTAGAAGTAGGCGACTGCTTTTACTGTAAGCGCACCACATGTCTACACATGTGAAAAGCAGTTTGACTTTGCACTTACAAATGTACCAGAGCCCCGTTTGGTTACTTGCACTCGCTGGTGGGGTTGGAATTTTTACAAGAATCGGGGGCCATTGCAGCATTTTTTTTTTAAATCAGAAAAAAGTGTCCAATGCGGGAATCTAACCTGGGTCGTAGCAGTCGAAAACCAACGGTTCAGACCATCCTTCTACAGACCCCCTGTATTTAGTCTTGTTACCTTATGTTTCTAATCCCTTTCATACTATAGATGGCACTGGACTGAGGCCCAATATCTCAGTGATGTACCAACTAACCGACCATATGTGTCCAGAGCTGAAGTTCTCTACCGGGAACAGAAAGGATCGAACAAGAAGGAACACGATAGCAGGAGCAGATTCTTCAAGAGGCGCAGCGCAAGACGCTCCAAATCTCTCTCTCGAGACTTCTGGGAAGACATGTCTCTAGGTATGTGAGAGGGTTGCCATGTTTTTATTTCTATACAGAACCTTTTTTTTTTTATGATAAGAAATGAAGCAAACAGCCAACCTCGTTGAAATATTAAATTTTACTTTTATTAAATATGATTGATACAAAAGATAGGAGAATTTAGTTTAATGTATTTAAAATGGTTTGCTCAATTTTCAAAACATATATATGTCATAAAAAAGATGTATTTTAGGTACGTTACCAATTCATTCATGCAGTCGTGGATTGAAGTGAAATGATAACTTTTATATTCAAAATTGTATTTTTTTTAATGATTATATTTTAAGAACAAAAAGTTTGCATACATATAATTTTATAAATATAATCTAAGTATATACAAAAAACATCTTGGGTTGTACTCCTTTTGTTAAGGATTTTAAAGAATTAACTCTGTGTTAATTCTATGATTATTTAAATTATAATTATATTAATGAATAATAAAAATCATATTTTTATTATGTCATTTCTTCCCTCCAAGGATAAAAATTAGGGAGTAATTTTCAAAGTAAAAAAAAAGTATCATTATTATTTACATAGATTATCAATTAAGATGGAGGATACCAATTGAAACTATATCAATGATGCTCTTTATTCCTTCTACATATTCCTATTGGTACCTTTTTTCTTGACAGTAGCTGAAAATTATCCAATCTTATTTGAATTTATAGGTGTCTCCTTCCTATAATTCATAAGGGGATTTACCTCATGAATTGAGTAGGCCTTCTCAGGCTCTCAAGATTCAAAAGGTATTTTGCCACATGCCAAAAAATATATTTTTGAAAATCACAAATTTATTTCTCATAATGACGAGTGGTATCCAACATCTTGTTTCACATTTATTTGGTTTGATCAGAATAAAAACATAAAATAATGGGTTATTTACTTCCACATAATGAAAAATATTTACACATGAAGTTTTACTATTTACATTAAAAGAAAAAGAATGTTCGAATATGAAATGTTCCATATAAAGTTTGTGAGGGAAAAATATATAGAATCATATGAGTGAATTTCTCAACAAATAAAATCAAAATGTAAAATATTTACAACAATTGAAAAGAAAAGTGTCAAGTTATATCTTATGTGTGCACAAAAATTATATTCTCAAGGCTTAATTTTTAGGCGTAGTTAATTTTGGTATTGTCTTATTTATATTAAGATTTCCCTACCATTATTTAGTAAGAAGAGGGATTCTACTTTTCACTACCTCAGGTGCCACTTGTTGGTTTGTTTTTTTCTCTAAAGTGGGTATTTTACTTTTTGTCAGTTTTAACTCAAATCCTTCTTTTGAGTAGTATGGCCTCAATTTGGATGAATGAATTACCATGGTAGTTTTTCCTAAATTAGATTGGGGTTTATCAATTTCATAATTGACTGGGGATATCTGTTTTAAGATTGTAAATGGCCCAGACATTGGAGGCATTAATTTTCGGTTATCTGGATGGTAAAAGGTTTGTAACCAAACTTTATCGCCTACTTTAAAGGTGGAAGGTTGATAATGTTGATCATATCTAATTTTATTTATCTGATGAAATTTTAATGTATTATTATAGGCATTTGTTCTGGCAGTGTCTATAGGGGGGTAAAATTCTGATTCTTTTAAGGGGGGATCATAAGGGAGCTTACCATACAAAAGGTAAGTAGGAGTATAGCCTGTTATGGAATGGGGAGTATTATTATATTCATTTAGTACTGAATCTAACAATTTCGTCCATGGTATTGATTTTCCTTTCAAGTTATTGAATTTACATCTTAACCTGGTTATTATAGTTTGGTTAAGTCGTTGATTTAACCCATTACACTGAGGTCTTGATATTTCATATCCTAGAAAAGAAATCTGATAAGTAGCGAATTTACATTTACTTAGTTTTAGCTTAATATTTTCCTTTATGCAAATATCTAAAATTACTTTTAAATGGGTCAAATGTTCCTGAAAATTATTTGAAAATATAATGAAGTCATCGAAGTAATTCATGCAAAAATCAACATCATATTTATTTAAAATTTGCCTTAAAACTCTTTGGAATTGACTTGGACTATTTTTTAATCCAAAAGATAATTTATTAAATTCGTAAAGTCCGTGAGTGGTAGTAAAAGCTGTGTATTCTTTATCATCTGGGTGTATATCTAAATGGTGATAACCTGATAAAAGATCTAGTGTAGTGAAGATATTAGCTTCTGAAAGCTTATCTAATATAGAATCTATTCTTGGTATGGGCTCAGAATCTCTTTTTATTATATCATTTAATTTTCTGTAGTCTATTACTAGTCGAATTTTACCTTCATTTCGCTTATTCACCAACATAGCAGGGGATGCATAGGAGGAATAAGATGGTCTAATGACATTATATTTTAAAAGTTCTTCAATCTGTCTTTTAATTTCAATGTTGTCCGAGAAGGAAGGTCTAAAAGGCTTTAATGAAATAGGTGTTTGTGAGGTAAGTTTAATTCTAATTGGATCTGCTTTAATATGTCCTATATCCATTTTATGGGCAGCAAACGCTTCCTTATTTTCCTTAATTAATTTAATTAAATCAGATTTTTCATATGGTGAAAGTTTTTCATCAAATTCTACACTATTGAAATTTCTAAAATCATTTTCATTAGGAGGAATAATAGATTTAAATAAAGGAATTACATTATGATGTGTATAATTATTATTATTAGGGTTATGGTAATTAACATTAAGAATTCTACCAAATTGAGTAATTGTAAAACTTTGAAAATCAATGTCTAATTTAAATAATCTTATATGGTGTAAAGAAAGCAATACATATGGCAAATTAATATCAGAGGAATAAAAATCAATATCTCTAGTAATAAATCCTATAGTTGTATTAACATTAATTTTTGAATTTATATTTAGCATACCGGATGTCTGTTTAATAAGAGGTAAATTATTAAAAACAACATAGTTTGGTTGAATCTTATCTATCATATGTTGAGGAATTATAGAGAAGGTACAGCCAGTATCCATGAGAGCTACAATACTGTTATTATTCACATTTAGATTTATATACAGACCTTGGCGTCAGGAGTATTGAGGCGGAGCTGGTCGGCATTCGCTCGAAGGGGCTGTTGTCTGCGTCAAGGTGTCCATGGATCGAGACGGCACGGACATGAAGCTTGCAGCGGGGGGGGCTTGCACGGCCCTCTCGCGAAACCAGCACCTATTCTCAGGATGGAAGCGTCCGGCATGTCCCCGGTTCAGGCAAATTCGGCAAGGACGTCTTTTAGAACTATAGTCCATAGGGCTTCTACCTGGATGTCCCCATTGCTTTTGTTGTACTTCCATTCTTGGGGCTGTTTCCCTTTTAATAGATGACTCCTCCATTTCCTTATGTGATTCCCTTCTTATTGAATGTTTCTCCACATTTGCATCTTTATTTGGCAAATTCTGCAAGCTTTTTGCGCGAATTTCTAGAAATTCCATTAAATCCTTAATTGAAGGCACAACCCTTGGGTTGTTCTGCAATTCCCACTGTTTTCTTGTGGTTTTATCAAGCTTATCTTGTATGATCTCGACGAAAAACATATCAGATAAACTATCGATTTGGTAACCTAATACCTTCACTGTTCTTACTATCTCGTTGCAACTATCTAGAAGTTTAAACATTGACTTATGGTTGTCATCGGCTAACTTTAGTAATCTTAATGCATTATCTATTTGGGTGAAAATCAGATCCTTTGGATTATCATATCTTGTTAATAAGGTTTGCCAAACCTCAACATAATTATCGGCTGTAATTGGAAATGCGTTGACCAGTCTTAGGGCTTCACCTCTCAGTTGGCCTTTCAAATATTGTAACTTTTCAATTTCCGGTATTTGTGAATTAGAACCAATTGCAGAATAAAATAAATCCTTAAATGAAAGCCATGATTCTAATCCACCATCGAAAGTTGGCAATTCAAGTTTAGGCATTTTAACATGTAAATTTACTTTTTTTTCAGATGTTTCTTGCCCATTATGCCTTAAATCCAATTCACACTTTAATCTTATACACTTATCTATGCAATTTTCCACTTCGTCATTCAAATCCTCATCCTCAAGTTTCTGCAAGAAAATATCACTCATTTTCATCAAATCATTATTTGCATACTCTAGTTTGCATTTCGTTGCATTTACATCTACCATAGACACAATGGATTCGATATTTTCTTCAATGCCTTTTATACTTTTTTTTATCCTTTTTAATTTCTTAATTAAAGTTTCGACTTCCATAATTGCTATTCTTTTATCTATATCTTTTCCCAAATATCTTAGTTGCAATATATGGCTTGGAAATCTATTGGAATTCTTCTCGTACAGGGTTAAAATACATCCTGTCGACTATTAAAAAAGATGTCATAAAAAAGATGTATTTTAGGTACGTTACCAATTCATTCATGCAGTCGTGGATTGAAGTGAAATGATAACTTTTATATTCAAAATTGTATTTTTTTTAATGATTATATTTTAAGAACAAAAAGTTTGCATACATATAATTTTATAAATATAATCTAAGTATATACAAAAAACATCTTGGGTTGTACTCCTTTTGTTAAGGATTTTAAAGAATTAACTCTGTGTTAATTCTATGATTATTTAAATTATAATTATATTAATGAATAATAAAAATCATATTTTTATTATGTCATATATATATTTTGAAAATAGAGCAATCCATATTTAAATCATTAGATAATAAAAAGGCATATATTGGATTTAATAAAAGATTAATTTGCCAATATATGCCTTTTTATTATCTTTTTTTTTGGCTTATCCCTAGTACACGTGGTACACGCCATGATAACCATGGTGGGTAGAAGTAGGCCACTGCTTTTACTGTAAGTGTACCACATATCTACACATGTGAAAAGCAGTTCGACTTTGCACTTACAAATGTGCCAGAGCCCCGTTTGGTTACTTGCACTCGCTGGTGGGGTTGGACTTTTGTAAGTGACAAGTGGAAAGAATGCACAAAGAAGGCAGGAGCAAGAACCCGTGAGGAAGTAGATCTGAGAGGAAAAAGAAAAGATCCAAGGACCACCCTGGGAACAAATGGCGTGGAATTGACCACAGAGAGAGCTGCCAGCAGATCATTAAATCTAGGGAATTTTAGGTTTTTTTTTTTTTTTTTTTTTTTGAGTGGGATAAAATAGAGACATCTGAGGGGAACCAGGCATTAACCCTCAGTTCCCTGAAACATCTATTTATTGAATACAGGGCCATGTCATTGACTCGGCCGCCTGATCTTACTAGGCAAATTTCCTTTCTTTATATTTCCACACTATTTACATATCTTCTTATATGGTACATTCTAATATATGACATTTATAAACTTACGGACAAAAAACTTTTAAGGAGACAGAATGTAACACTATGAACCCGAGTTATAAATATCATTCAGAAGAGCGGAGCAGAGACCGGGATAAGTCTCCATCTTGATATGGAGGTGGACATTCACTTTCCCTTGAACTTAGAAACGGCGTGTAAAGAGGGTTGAACCTACTATTAGGTCAACAGTATATGGAGGTGCGGGAGGTGAGGATTTAACAAAAATCACCTCATTATTTTTCCCATATAAAGCCTCAATGAACGTATCAACTGGATTAAGATAACAAATCTTACCACCAGACTTTGGCTATAGACAACTTTGGATTCACCTGTGATAAAATTTACTGAAGTAACATTTATTTACTTTTCATATATCAATAAATTTTTTAAATTTATATATATATATTTTTGCTTATCCCTAGTACACGTGGTACAGGCCATAATAATCATGGTGGGTACTTAGCGACTGCTTTTACTGTAAGCGCACCACATGGCTACACACGTGAAAAGCAGTTCGACTTTTTATATATATATACACTCATAGACAAAACTTAAGAAAATGGAAAGTCTTTGATATTGCCGGTTATCTGTATATTTGAAGGAGACAGAGGAAATTTTGTTCACACTTGGTTATCTTGTATATCTACAATAAAGATCACTGTGATATCTTTCTGAGTTATTGTCAAGATATACATGCTAAAAGGTACTTTAAGTTTTGTCTCCATGAGTGTAAATTATCATTTGATAAATTAAGTTAATTTTGTACATCAACATCATGTTGTGGTTTGTGTTTCCAGCGGAGACGGCAAACAGCAAGTTTCCAGCCTATGAGAGAGTTGTCTTCAGGCATCGTAAGTTACCTCGTTGTTCAGACACCTCTTGTGGGTGGTGTTTCAGAAAAAAACATATTTTAACCATGGTACATGTACATATGATGAATAAAAACATTATATCACACAAAAATGTATCCTGTTTTTGTATCATGAAAGTGTCATTGTAGAAACGACATTTGACAATTATCCCGCAAATGTTTCTTTTGAATGAAAAATCAAAATTTTATTTTAAGGAGAAATAACGAATATTTCTAACCTTAAGGATGAAGTATGAAAGGATGAATTGTGAAGAGTAATGATAAAACGGAAAAATAAAAGTGTTCAGGGATGGGAATTCCGTTTATAAGAGTAATGATAAACGGAATTCCCATCCCTGGACTCTATTTTTCTGTTTATCATTACTCTTCACAATTCATCCTTTCATACTTCACCCCTAAGGTTAGAAATAATCGTTATTTCTCCTTAAAATAAATTTCGATTTTTTTCGTTCAAAAGAAACCTTTGTGGGATAATTGTCAAATGTCGTTTCTACAATCATAAGCCACATTATATTGTATTATAAAAAGTGTGTCATAAAAAAAAGTCTTATATATCATCTTGTTGTGTGTAGCTGGGTTTATACGGCCGGTAGTTATCTTCGGTCCTGTGGCGGACATTGCCAAAGAACGACTGCTACGAGAGCAAAAGTTTTGTTCTCCTCGTAAGTTTTAATTTCATTCTATTTTTTAAAAAATATTATTAGACATATTTACATACTGTCAACTCTCTTCTTTTAACTAGGACTCATTTCAAGGAACAAAAAAAAAGTTTTAAAAAATGAATTCGATTTAATAAGTATTTAATATTAAAGAGCAGATTTTTTTCACAGATTTTGCTGGTAGGAAGTTTTAAAAAGAGACACCAAAGTTAACCTGTGTTAAATAAATGTGAAAGACTGTGTGTGGGAACAGAGTTAAATTGAAAGTTTAGCTGTAATTTTGTTGTTGTGTAGAAGCCAGCTCTAGGTCGGATGATGACCACTCCCCTGGGATTATACGTCTGGCCACAATCCAGGAGTGTGCAAATAAGGTAAGTACATTCTTACATTTTTGTTTGGTTTTTCCCTCATTCTTCATAAAAAAATTGGACAAAGGACAAGGACAGCTCATGGAGTGAAGCTCGAGAAGCATGAACTCATGGAATTCGTGTAATATTTATACAAGGGGATAAGAAACAACAACAACAACACACCTTACACTCATGGACAAAACTTAAGGAACTTGTACCTTTGTGGCATGTATATCGGGATTCAGACAATAACTCTGAAATATATTACATTTAAGTTTTGTCCATGAGTGTAGTTGCAGAGGCAAAGTGTCCTTTAGGGAGAGGTATTCTCTTACTGGAGAGTTACTAATTGGAAAAAATTGGTCATTGTGGCGAGATGAAAATTGTCCTTTGTAGAGAGGTGTCTTCTATCGAGAGTGTCCACATACTTTGCTGCAACAGAAACTTGGTTATAACATCCCAAGTTTTAAATCCTAATTGTAAACACAAGGTAATAAGACCAAATCCAAATAAATAAATAGTGTGTGACTCTTTTTTGGTCTTTTTACCTTGTGTTTATAATCTATAATCCAAATTGTGCCTTATCAAATCCTGATTGTTTTTTTTTTTTAAACTGGGGTTATACAATAGAACCTTTATGAGCGGTGTTGTGTTCTATAACTAACAAAAATAGGACTTGACGAACACTATAAGGTATAAACTTTATTTCTATCAATAAGATACTTTCACTCTCCTCTTGTTGTTGTTGTTGTTTCTTATCCCCTTGTGTAAAGATTACACGAATTCCATGAGTTCATGCTCCTCGAGCTGTTTTATGATGAGCAGCGGCCTCTCCCAAAGGTCCTGTTTAGTGCATCTAATGCAAGCCAAAATGTGTTCTGGAGCTGCAGGTGCCAAGCTACATTTTGGGCAAGTGGGGTAGATTTTGTTATTATTTTCTATCTTCAATGGCTTGAGATGGCCTGTTCTAAATCTTGTTAGTGTTGTTTGATGCTGTCTATTTCTGATGTTCAGAGCTCCTCCTGGGTTCACTCCACTGTACCAACTGTGCATAGGTGGGATCCTCCAGTTCTTGTTTATTTTTGTTTTGACTACTGTTTCTATTTCTTTAAAAGTAAGTTTATTTTTCTGTGGCAAGGGTTCTTTTGTGCCTTTTTTCGCTAGCACATCAGCAGCTTCATTGCCTTCAATTCCAACATGCGAGGGTATCCATTGAAGGTGAATTTTTGAGGTTTTTGAGAGTTTTTGGAGATAGCCAATTATGTTCCTGCTTACTTTGTCTCTGAGTTCCCCTGTGTGACTCAAGTGTTGTATGGCACTTCTACTATCAGTAAGAATCCAGATATCTTTATAATTAGTATTTCTGATGGATTTTAAGGCTTCATAGATGGCTATAAGTTCTGATCTGAAGACTGAGCAAAAATCTGGGTTTCTTCTGTTCATTTTCTCAATGCTATTTGTGGTTTTGATGAGACAGCCACTGCCAGTGTGTCCTAGCTCGTCTCTGCTACCATCGCTATAAATAGTTATTGCATTTTTAGGAATGTTATTAATTATTTCTAATGATAATTGTTTTAAGTATTCTGGATTTTGGCATTGTTTGTTGGTGGGTTCATTTAAAGAGGCATTAAAAATAACATTTTGTAGTGGTTCGCATGGAGAAATTTTTTCTGCTAAATAATTTTTTTCTACTTTATATTTTAAAAATCCATTTCTTTTGGCCAGGTGGAGAGGGCCTTCTTTTTTGAGTCTTAGATTGGATTCCCAATTAAGTATGTAATTGGAAGTTCTGTGTTTGTTTCCATAACTCTTGATTTTGTTTATATATTTTGGCAGATTGTAGCTTCTTCTATCCTTTAAGGGCATAATGTCCGCCTCGTAAAGTACAATATCGTTAGGGCAGGTATTTCGAAGACCTGTAATAATTCTAGCTGCACTTAGTTGTATCCTTTCCAGTGATTTTAGATTTGTTTCAGATGCTGTACCATAGATTTGATATCCATATTCCAGGATAGGTCTAATTAGAGATGTGTAAGTTAATTTTAGTGTGGCTGCATCGGCTCCCCACTCTCTTCCTGAAATATATTTCAGGATTTTTAGTCGGTCTCTTCCTTTTCTAATAACTTCTTCAATATGTTTACTGGAGTTAATTTCTGGATCCAGGGTGTAGCCAAGATATTTAGGATGTTTATTATATTGTAATTGTTGTTCTTTCAGAATAATTTTTGGCCTTATTTTGTATAGTTTCTTATCAGTAGTAAAAAGACAGGTTTCAGATTTTTGAGGGTTAAATTCTAATTTATGTTTATTAGCAAATTTTTCTAGGTGGAAAAGAGTCTTGTTCAAATCCCTTTCAGCTTTTTTCCAGATAGTGTTACTGCTCCATAGAATAATGTCATCAGCGAAAAGTCCAATATTGGTTTTTTGTGAAATTTTTTCTTCTATGCCTGCAATAAATAGGGTGAAGAGAGTTGGGCTAAGGACTGATCCTTGTGGTAATCCTTGGTACAATTTGAAGGTTTTAGATAGTGTTCCATTATATTTGACCCTGATGTATCTATTTTTAAGGAAATCATTTATCCAAGTGATAGCTTTTCCATTAATTTTGAAATGCTTGTATAATTTTGTAATTAACTTGTTTTTCCATACTTTATCAAAAGCTTGTGTAAGGTCTAAAAAAGCAGCTATGGTGTGGTTAGTTGGTTTTCTGTTTTGTGCATCTTTTACCTTTTGTGTGAAAAATAAGAGTTGGTCTATTGTCCCATGTCCTTTCCTAAATCCATATTGTTCTTCTGGTAAGAGATTTTTTGTGTCGAGGTGGTAGGTGAGTCGTCTGAGTATAATTTTTTCCATTAATTTGCAGCAAATACTTGTGAGGGAGATAGGTCGGTAGTTTTTTGGGTCATCAGCAGATTTGTCAAGTTTTTTAATAGGAATTATTGTTGCAGTCTTCCAGTCTTGAGGCAATTTTCCGGTTTTCCAGGAGTTATTGAAAATATCAAGAAGTCTTTCTTTGTCATTTTTGCCCAAGTTTGATATCATTTGGCCATGGATTCCATCTGGTCCAGGAGTCTTGTTTAGGTCAGTGTTTTCTAATGCATAATCTAGCTCTTTCATATTGATTTTTTCATGGAAAATATTATGAGTGCTGGTGAAATTTTTACAGTCATGGATAATCTTTCGGGCCTTTTTTTCAACTTTCTTATCTTTTATTTCAAATTTGATTTTACTACTTATTTGATATGAATTACCTAAAAGATTAGCAGCATTTTTGTCATTAGTTGCTGGGGTACCATCTGTATTCTTAATCATATTTGTGTTTTCAGTTTGTGGCTGGGCTCTGTCAATTTGTTTTGCCAAAAGCCAAAGTTTTGTATTTGGGTTTCTTGGGTTCAGGTTTTCACAAGTTTGTTTCCATTTTTCCCTTTTCATATTTACATATAACCTTTTTATTTTTGCATTCACAACGTTCAGTTCAGTTCTAAAATTTGTTTGGTTTTGGGTGCAGTTTTTTTGTAGTTCATTTCTTTTAGTTATAAGTGTTTGAATATCTTTTGCCTGGTGTGTATAATTTGGAATCCATTTCTTAATATTACCTCTTGGTATTGAAACTTTGGCTGCTTTAATAATGGTGTTTTTGAAAGATATCCAATTTTGTTCCAGATCTTTTATTCTAGTGGGTGCTTTTCTAAAGTCTTCATTGGTGTTTTGCTGGTAAAGATTCCAATTAGCCTTTTTGAAGTTCCAGAATTTTTCTTTAATTGAGCTTGTTTTGGTCTTGGTGCTAATTTCTATCAAAATAGGCAAATGATCACTTCCAATACTTTTTAATATTTGCCATTTGCATTTGTGGAAAATGTCAGGACTGGAGAAACTTATATCAAGTGCTTGTGCAGTATTATAGCTGTAGGAATGGTGGGTAGGATTCCCATCATTTAAGCACATGAAGGCATTGTCGTCAAATAAGTTTGAAAGTATTTTGCCTCTTGGGTTTGGCATGGAACATCCCCATAGTTGATGTTTGGCATTAAGGTCACCTACAATAATAGTGTTGTCTGTAAGAAATTGAGATATTGTTCCATCGTCAATAAGTTTATTGTTTGGTGGGTGATACATATTGAATATGTTGATGGTTTTGTTTTGACTGAGGTAGACTTTGATACCTTGGGCTTCGAGGTCTGATGTATTTGGAATAGTAATGGCTATGTCTTCATAGTACAAATTCTTGATTAAAAATGCAAGGCCACCCCCTTCTTTATTTCTGTCTTTTCTGAGGATATTGTAGTTTTTGTATTTGAGATTGTATTTTTCATTTAATTTGGTTTCCTGTAGGGCTATAATTTGTATCTTTTGTTTTTCAGCTATTTCCATTATTTCTTCTAATTTTATTTTTGTTGCTGTTGAGCACAATCCATTTATGTTGCACTGCAAAATTCTCAATTGCTTGGAAGCTGCAAAGTTAGAAGTTTGTGGAGACTGTATTATACTTATCGGACAGAACCCTCTACCTAAGTCCTGAACGCGCCCCTGTTTATTCTGCGCGACGGGCGATGCAGCATGCAAATCAACATCTGATCTCATGGAATGGGGTGTAGGGGTGCAGCTTTCGTTGATCATGGCACCATGATCCAGGCACACTTTGGTGAAAGTCTGACTTTGCCTGTAGTTTGAGGCCGTTCCTAACATGGAAGCAGACGCCTTTGCTGCCGACTCTAACATGAGTACAGACGCAGCTCCTCCGTATCCCTGGAGTGGGACCCTTGCTGAGGTCTATCAACTGGGTCAGTTGAAGTCAGGATTTTTAAAGAGGTCTACTCCTCTTTTCTAACAATGCTGCTGTTGGTCCGCGACTGCTTATTCGTCAGTTATTCTGCTTGTTTCGCAGCTGGCCTTCATATCTGAAGGTCGTTCCCCTATCCGCCACCTGGGGACGCGCCCTATAGCAGTCAGCTCTGCCAAGGGACTCTCCTCTTACACTCTATATACATCCAATCATTTTACATATTTAATTTTCTATCAGAAAACTAATACATATCTACATATATGCTGCATTTTTTCTTTAAGAATAAAATTTGCATATGGAATCATTACAAGCGGATAATCGCTCGCACTAGTGGACACCTGGATACAAAGGACAGATCGCTAAAATGACAATTTTTCACCAATTAGCTGCACTCTGGGAAAAGAACACCTCTCTCTAATTAGACTTTGGCTTTGTAACTAAGTGTTGTCTTTTAGAGAGAGAGGTAGTAGCCATTTTGTTTCTCTATACTCAGGTTATATAAACGTTCTAGTTATGTTATGGCCGCGCTGTCCGAAATCAACCAAAGCCACGCTTGTACTCCTTGTTAGGAGCCGCTGCACATGGCATCTGTTCTTCATGTCAGAGGCTGCCATTTCTTATGGAGCTAAGTCTGCCTGCCACTGAGTAGTGCTCCTAGTCTTAATGACAAAGGCATTCTACTTCACCCAGTCATGATGGTTGTCAAACAGACACCATCAAGGGTCACAACTTGATACCCTAATATGATTGAGTGAAGATAAGAAAGAAGAAGAAGAGAGACAGGTAGTTCTATTTTAACTCTACCATGGTTCTAACAACAGTTCCAAAGCCATAGTAAGCCACAGTTTGGATGATAAGATTAGATATTCAGTCTTTTGTCTGATGATGGTAATAACATTATTACTGAAACCTCACAAACATATTTATTTATTTGGACATTCAGTACTTTTGTCTGATGATGGTCTTCTTCTTCTTTCTTATCTCCACACTGGGTGAAGCATCTGCCTTTGTCATTAAGACTTGGAGCACTACTCAGTGGCAGGCTGACTTACCTCCAAAATAAATGGCCGCCTCTGACATGAGGAATAGACACCATGTGCAGCCGCTCCTAACATGGAGTACAAACGCTGATCATCCTGTATCCCTGGATTAGGAGCCCTAACAGGGTACTATCAGCCGGGCCAGGTGAACCCAGGTTTTTTAGTGAGCTTGTTACTGCTCCCCCTCCTCCTTTTTCATCTGGGCTTGGGACCGGCAAGGGCAGAGTTTGGTGATGATGATGGTAACAATGTTGTTACCGAAATGTCACCCACTATTTATTTATTTGGATTTGATTTTTATTACCTTTGTAGTTCTAAATGATGTTAATACGAGGTGTAATTGAAACCAGCATTATATTGTGTACCACCTAAATTATTATTAAAAAAAAAAAAACCCTCTCTAGTAATGAAAGAATATTATATCGGGGTAGTTGTTGACTCTCATAGCTTGTGTTGTGCAGGGAATCCACTGCATGGTGGATGTGGCTCCTGGCGCAGTGGATCGCATGAACCAGGCACAGCTCTACCCTGTGGTGGTGTTCCTCAAGGCTGGCACCAAGCAGCAGGTGAAGGAGCTCCGCGCAGCCTCATTGTTGCCAGGCAGGAAGTCTTCGAGCTCTCGCAAGCTGTATGACCACAGCTTGAAGTTGGAGAAGCTATGGAGTCACATCTTCACAGGTACCCTTCTCCTAGACTAATATGTTGTTGTTTCTTATCCTCTTGTGTAAAGATTACACGAATTCCATAAGTTCATTCTCCTCGAGCTGTTTTATGATAAGAAGCGGCCTCTCCCAAAGGTCCTGTTTAGTGCATCTAATGCAAAGAACAGAAGACTAATATGTAAATATGTGGATTCAATATCTTTTCTACACAAAGTAAAACCTATCTTAGGAGTTTCCATTTGGTTCCAAACCAAAGTGTATTCGAAAGGCAGGTTGACCCCTAAGACAGGTTGAATAATATTGGTAGAGAGCTCGAGGAACATGGACTCATGGAATTTGGGTAATATTTGTACAAGGGGATAAGAAACAATAACGTAATATTGGTGTTACAATAAACCAAAAATATTTTTAAACACAAGGTAATAAGACCAAATCCAGGTAATAAGACCAAAAGATTTAGTCTTATTACCTTGTGTTTACAATTTATAATCAAAACTATTTTTATTATGCAAATTGCAGAAGCCCTGGCAGTTTATATTTTGGCAGAATTATCAATTAGCTGCTCTCTGGACCCCTCTCTCAAGGTGTCAAATGCTGAACATCCAGTGAGAGTGTACTCTCAAGGAGGTTCTACTGTATATAACTTGCCTTTTCATTCTTTATCTAAGTACCAAAACTGGTGTCTTGTATAAAAGGACCCAAATATCCATTCACATCGTTCACAAGTTGGTTAGAATTGATGTCACATTTTATGTTTGAAACTTGGGAGTCAGTGGAAGGGTGGTTTAAACAGTTGGTTTTCTACTGCTACGATCCAAGATTGAATCCCACATTAGGCACCTTTTTTCTAATAAAAAAAAAAAAAATGATACAATGGCTCCTGAATTCTTGCAAAAATCCAACCTTACCAGCGAGTGCAAGTAACCAAACGGGGGGCTCTGGTACATTTGTAAGTGTAGAAGTTGAACTGCTTTTCATGTGTGTAGACATGTGGTGTCTTTACAGTTTTTTTTGCTTATCCCTAGTACATGTGGTACAGGCCATGATAATCATGGTGGGTAGAAGAAGGCGACTGCTTTTACTGTAGTCTTTACAGTAAAAACAGTTGACAACTACTATCCACCATGATTATCATGGTCTGTACCACGTGTACTATGGATAATAATAAAAATATATGTTTGAACCTTGTGATTAAGGAGAGCCGTGGTGTTGTGCAGGTGTCTTAACCCTGAGTTCCACAGAAGATTTCTTCCCCCAGCTCCTGGAATCCATCCTGAATCAGCAGCAGTCTCCCATCTGGATGGCAGATGACAAGGTGAGGGGAAGTTACCTACCTACCATCATATAGTACATCCATACAGGGGCTCAGTGGGAATAAACCGTCACTTTTCTACAGCCACAACATGAAGGTTCACTATATTTACTTACATGAAAAAAAAAAAAAATTAAGTCGGTGGACGAGTGGGTAACCCCCTCGATTCCCGACAGTCATGAACCGGGATTGAATCCCGCGTTTAAATTTTGTTTAATATGTGAATAACCTTCACATATTATTCATTGTTCAATTATCATGAACTAGGTTGCTCTTGCTGAGCGGTACCTATTTATGTGATTTGAACCAGACACAAAATCTACCCCACTTGCCCAAAATGTAGCTTGGCACCTGCAGCTCCAGAACACATTTTGGCTTGCATTAGATGTACTAAACAGGACCTTTGGGAGAGGTCGCTGTTTATCATAAAATAGCTCAAGAAGCATGAGCTCATGGAATTTGTGTAATCTTTACACAAAGGGGATAAGAAACTACAACATGATAATTATAGATAGAGAATTCTTCCCGATTTGAAATTAGATGAAAAACATGGTGAAGGAAGACTAGTTTCTTTTATTGATGCATAGGTGCAAGCTTTCGGGTAAAAACCACATGTTTATTTAAATAGCCCTAATCATGCGCCGTCTCGTGGTTTCAGACTGCAGATTTAATATTTACTTTACTCAAAATCGGTCTTCCGTTAATATTAACATATATAAATAGTTTAAAAACTTTCTTTTTATATATATATATATATATTTATAAAAGATGCATATATTGGATTTCTAATTATTTTATTGTTCCAATATTTCGAGGGGCAACTCGCCTCTCTTTTACGAGGATGTTTTTGTTTTTCACTAGAACATGCGCGCGCGCGTACACCACTCTCGTTCTACAAGGCCAATGAAAGAATTGTATCTTTGATTTAACTATTGTATTCAGTTTATGTACAGCAAATAATTATATTTAACATTATATATTATTATTTTATCTATGAAAGATATTAATTATGGATTGCCAAATCTTCAAAAAAAAAATATATATATACCATTTGTACCATAGTACTTATAAGCCACGCTTCATTGTTCGCCTGTTGAAGGGTTTTTACCCGAAAGCTTGCACCTATGCATCAATAAAAGAAACTCGTCTTCCTTCACCATGTTTTTCGTCTAACATGATTATTGTTAAGGTGTAAAATATCAGGTTTCCAGAGAATTTTCATTTTATTCAGTTTCATTGTATCGTGTTTTCTCCTGTACATGTACTTTGTTCAGGCATGTTCATGACTGAAAGCTAGAGATTGGTGAAATAAAAAAATTGTAAAAAGAAACTTTTACCTGGAAGCCCCTGATATTTTCACCTTAATATTGATACTAAAGATTATTTTTATTGAAATATACAAGGTTCTTTAAAATACAATATAACGCGGCTTATGACCGTAAAACGAAAATTGCAATTATACAGCGAATGTTTCTTTTAAACAAAAAAATCAAAATTTATTTTAAAGAGAAATAGCGATTATTTCTAACCTTAAGGATGAAGTATGATAGGATGAATTGTGAAGAGTAATAATAAACGGAAAAATAAAAGTGTCCAGAGATGGGAATCGAACCCACAGTGGACATGGCATCTGCCCGGTAAGCGGAACACTGGGTTCGATTCCCATCCCTGGACACTTTTATTTTTCCGTTTATCATTACTCTTCACAATTCATCCTATTATACTTCATCCTTAAAGTAAGAAATAATCACTATTTCTCTTTAAAATAAATTTCGATTTTTCGTTTACAAGGTTCTTCTTAAAAATGATAAAGGCATATCTTGACCGTGCTCACATGAGCATTTTTAGATGGTAGAGCGCCATCTAGTGGAACAAAAATAAACTAAACTAAAGGTTCTTCTTGTAGATAAACAGTGGAATGATAATTGTATCCTCTATTAATTTTTTTTACAGCATTAAGTGTTACAAAATGAGAAGTTCCACAGCAGGACACCAATGTGATGGGATGTGACAGCCAAAGGAAGCTCTCTCCGATGAGATCTTGTTCCCCATGGCTTCCAGACTGAGCTATGCCTCAGGACCTGAGAGTGACGTGGAGGGAACCGTGGAGACTCCTGCCCTGGCCAAGGCCTCCAGTGACACTTCACTGGCCAACAGAGAGGCTCCCAAGTTCCCAGCAGTAGCAGCCCCTCAAGTCTCCTCTCCCCCTCCAGTACTGCCTTCCCCCAGCAAGAGTATTGAGACCTACCCCACCTTGCCACTAAGGTCGACAAAGAAGTCTCCAAGCTATGGTAAGTCCTCCCTGCACCACTAGTTAGCTAGCTCTGCATGATGTGATCACCATCCCCAGCCACCACTCTGCACCATCTGGATGCCTCCACCTATGGGAAAACTTCCTCCCACTATGGCCCCGTGCACCAGCGCTCCCAATCCCAGCCTGCTACCATGACTACCATCACCCCGGACAAGTCCAAACTACGGCCCCCACTCCCCGAACCCACTTCCTCCTCTTCTAGGAATCTGTATGTGACCTTGCCCAAGGCTGCCACCACTACACCTGACAGACCTAAAGCTCTAAACCCCTCCCCCTATGTCAATGCCCTGCCCCCTCAGAATTCCTCCCCCTATATGAATGCCCTCCCCCCCAGCTCAATCCTCCCACCCCCCTATTCCAATGCCACCCCGCCTCACCAGCCTCCCTATATGAATGGCCTGCCCCCTAACTCAGCAGCATACAACCGGCCAAAGACCTCCCCCTACGTCAACCCCCCTCACTCGGCACAGCAGCAGTCCCTCTACATGAACACCAGTTCCATAAGCTCCTCCTACATGAATGCTCCTGGCCATAACTCCGCCCCCCATGTCAGCTACCAGAGCTCCGCCCCCAGCTCCCAGCCCTCCTATAGCAGCTCTGCCAGCACCAGCCCCTATGTCAATGCTTTCATCCCCCCTCAGGTAATCTACTTCAGCCTCAATTTGGTCCTTTTGACATATGTCACACAGTGTCACCTACTATTAACTAACCTTTTTTCACCTCCAGTTTCTAAGTATGGTATTAATATATAAGTATATACAGTTAAACCTGTCTATAGCGCCCCCTCTAAATAATCCCTTCTTCTCTATAGAGCCCGATTTTAAATACGTAGTATGATGCGATTTACATTAAAAGTGATATCTGTCTATAGCACCCTATTTTGGTGAGTCCCAAGAGTGGGCACTATAGACAGGTTTAACTGTATATGGTATATATTTTGGTATAATGGAATGAACCCAGGAGGAGCTCTGAACCTCAGAAATAGACAGCATCAAACAACACTAACTCTAGATTTAGAACAGGCCATCTCAAACCATTGAAGATAGAAAACAACAAAATCTACCCCATTTGCCCAAAATGTAACTTGGCACCTGCAGCTCCAGAACACATTTTGGCTTACATTAGATGCACTAAACAGGACCTTTGGGAGAGGCCGCTGCTTATCATAAAACAGCTCGAGGAGCATGAACTCATGGAATTTGTGTAATCTTTACACAAGGGGATAAGAAACAACATTTATCTAGATTGACTTTCTGTTTTTAAATTCTCCGCTGTGTCTGCAGAAGTCGGACGGAGAGAACCCCTATGGAAGGTTTGTAGGACCTCCTTCCAGATCCGCCTTCTCCAACGGAGGTCCAGCTACCAAATACTCCCCGGCTAAACCTCCTCAGCCCACCTCTCAGACCAGCTATACGTAAGTTGGCTCCCTCCCTCCCTATCTCTATGTATTTATCTATTATTTTATATATTTACATATATTTTTTCATTCATTCCTTCATTTCATTCATTATATATTCATATACAGTAGAACAACCTCCATTAAAGGACACTCACGCAAGAGGACACCTCTCCCTAAAGTACACTTTGGCTCTGCAATTAGGTGTTGTCCTTTACAGGGAGGTAGTTCTACTGTAGCAACTCTCCAGTAAGAGGACACCTCTCCCTAAAGTACACTTTGGCTCTGCAATTAGGTGTTGTCCTTTACAGGGAGGTAGTTCTACTGTAGCAACTCTCCAGTAAGAGGACACCTCTCCCTAAAGGACACTTGGACTCTGCAATTAGGTGTTGTCCTTTACAGGGAGGTAGTTCTACTGTATATTGAATCAGGAATATACATCCAATGTAAGGTATTCTTTTGTCTGATGATGGTAACAATGCTGTTACCGAAACGTCACACACTATTAAATTATTAGGTCTTATTTTCTTGTATTTAGTTAACTCTCCAGTAAGAGAGGACACCTCTCTCCCAAAAAGACACTTTGACTCTGCAACTAGCTGTTGTCCTTTACGGAGGTAGTTCTATTTGTATATAGTTTTTATCTAGATAATAAAAAGGCATATATTGGATTTAATAAAAGATTTATTTGCCTATATAAAATCTTTTATTAAATCCAATATATGCCTTTTTATTATCTAATGAATTAAATATGGATTGCTCTATTTTCAAAATAATTTTTATATATGTGTGTGTCCTTATACACACACACAACACAACATATAACTTACTTTTGTATCTGGGT
>CP092884.1:53146589-53181720 GCA_030710605.1 Cordylochernes scorpioides
TACTGTTTATATAAAAAAAATAGTGGAAAGTGAAATTGTAATGAAATAAAGTGGTAACAATGTTATAAAAAAGGCATTTCTTGATCATGTATGATCTTTTGATATTTATTCTGACATCTGGCCCGAGACACAACTTGATCCCTCAGCACATGACTGGTACAAAGCAAAAGGGACAAGTATCAATTCTGTCCTCCTAAGGGAACAGCAGTCCTTGATATCCTGACTTAAAGTCTGATCATCTATGGACAATGACCTTCCAGAATGGTTGCAAGGTTTTCCCACTATGTGCCAAGTGTAACTCTCAATGTGCATCCTCCATCGCCACATCATTAGTTATATTAGTTCATCCATTGATAAGTTCTACCTATCTCCAGCACAGACATCATCAAAAGCTCAATCCACAAATCTGGATTGAGTGGAGATAAGAAAGAAGACTTGACTCTGTACAACTTCACCCATGTACTATTTTTCACAGAGTTTTGTATTTTCACTCACTTTTGACCTTAAATGTATTTTCCTGGAAACCTCTAAGGACCCGCTATTTAGGTCATTAAGGTACAGTCTGCAGCAAGCTGAACAGGGCCAAACAATCCATGTTTCCATAAATGTGTCCTACGAACCCTCAGTAATTCCTACAAACCAAGCTACTGTACCTTTGTCCGTATTGAGGGGCGGCATCATCCTATCTTCTTGGCACACCTTGATGTACAGTTCCTGGGGCCGATCCAGGGCTCCAGGCGGTATCACCATAACCACGCCAGTCATTTCAGAACATAGCACCCCGCCGGCACGGTCAAACACGCCGTTCACGCAATCCAGGACTTTGGGAGCAGTCCATTGCTGCTGGGCTTCTTGTAGAGTTCAAAGGCACTGCCCGGCTTGGAGTCGAGAGATTTGCGTGTACCGTTAGGCCGGTACATCTCCTGGTTCTGGTAGTAGCTCTCGTAGGTGGGTGGGGGAAGGGGGCCGGTGGAGTTCCTGTGGGTGGGTTTGGGGGGTGGCACGGGACGCCCATCTGCCAGCCTGGAACCACAATTCATCTGGTAAATTGTCCATTTTAACCATGAGTAAAACATCGACTTCAACGTGCTTTTGACAACCCAAATATACAGTAGAACCTCCATGAGAGGGCACTCACACTAGAGTACACCTCTCTATAAAGGACAGTTTTCATTGTCAAAATTACCATTTTTACTATTTAGTAGCTCTCCAGTAAGAGGACACCTCTCCCTAAAGGACACTTTGGCTCTGCCACTAGGTGTCCTCTACAGGGATACAGTAGAACCTCCTTTTAGTCCTTTGAGTCCTTTTACCGGAGAGTGGCTAAATAGTAAAAATGGTATTTTTGATGATTAAAAACTATCCTTTGTAGAGAGGTCTCCTCTCATGATGGAGGTTCTACTGTTTATGTATATATATTGCATAAACATATTGTACATATTTACTCCTCTATGCCTAATTAATATACTCCATGTAATTAGTTTTACAATGTATAACATCTGAATAAAGAAGATAAGGCATAATTTAGATTATAGATTAAAACTACAAGGTAATAAGATCTAATCCAAATAAATAGATAGCTTGCGAGGTTTCAGTAGCAACACTGTTATCGAAATGTCACACACTATTTATTTGGATTTGGTCTTATTACCTTGTAACCTGAATCTAGATTTTCTTCTGTCTCTTTGTTGTTTCTTATCCCCTTGTGTAAAGATTACACCAATTCCATGAGTCCATGCTCCTTTGGCTGTTTTATGGTAAGCAGCGGCCTCTCCCAAAGGTCCTGTTTAGTGCATCTAATACACGCCAAAATATGTCCTGGAGCTACATTTTGGGCAAGTGGGGTAGATTTTGTTGTTATTTTCTATCTTCAATGGCTTGAGATGGCCTGTTCTAAATCTTGTTAGTGTTGTTTGATGCTGTCTATTTTTGATGTTCAGAGCTACTCCTGGGTCTGTCTCTTTACTGTAGTTAGGTGCACACATAAATGTCTATTGATTGATAAATAAATAAAACAAAGCTTTGAGGGCTGCGTATCTTTTATTAGAACGAATATAATACTAACTTTCGGGCACATACGCCCTTCTACAGGAATTAATGAAACAATAATCCAACTAGTTTGAAATAGGTTTTATATACACGTAACTATTGTTTTGCATATCACGCGCAATTTGAAAAATATTAAAATGTTTAAATTTACATGCAGGTGTAATGATTTGGAAAAACTAATTCTAATTAATATGAGATATAATGATATAAATGACATAAATATATGACATAAATGTCAAAAATTAATTTTCAGGTAGTATAATATATATATATAGTTTTTAGTTTACATTAAAAAAAAATCTTTCAAATTAAAAACTTTTCAAAGGACCTATTTCCCTATTACAACACTAAACAATTTAGCAAATCTGGGTTTAAAAGATGTCTTCTTTTTTTTTTTTTTTTTGCTTATCCCTAGTACACGTGGTACAGGCCATGATAATCATGGAGGGTAGTTAGCGACTGCTTTTTACTGTAAGCGCACCACATGTCTACACATGTGAAAGCAGTTCGACTTTGCACTTACAAATGTGCCAGAGCCCCGTTTGGTTACTTGCACTCGCTGGTGGGGTTGAAGATGTCTTCTTGTGTGTGTATGTGCGTAATGAGTCGGGCGTAAGTTTTGAATAACTGAAAGTCCAGTATAACCTCTCAATTCAATACTTACTTTTTTCTCAACAATTTGTTTGAATTCCAATCAGCTTATTCACTTTAACCTATATATGGAATTCATGTAATCTTTGTTGTTGTTTCTTATCCCTCTGTTGTGTAAAGATTACACAAATTCCATGGGTGTAATCTTTACACAAGGGGATAAGAAACAACAACTTTAACCTATTATAATTCAAAACCGACTTTAATTCAACCGAAAATTCTGATCCCTTTGTGTGTTGAATTAAAGAAGTTGGTGACACTATAATATTATAATATTGTTTATTGAAATTTTGTTTGCAATACTTATTTTTGGTAATGTGTTTCTTTTCGCATATCAAATATTATCTCTACAGACCTTACACTGAAATGATAAAAGTTATTGAATGAGAGAGGGCTTGGCTCATCAGTGATAAAGCTAACTTCCATAGTAAATGCACGGTATATAAGAAAACCAATCCAATACAATAGTAGAGTTATCTGGAGATTAATTGGACAAAACCGCTGAGAGGGTTCACTACTGATGAGTCCACTCATTCAATAAATTTTATCATTACACAGTAAAGTCTGTAGAAATAATATTTGATTCGGTTCCGGTTCCAAAATCACTTTATTAGGTACCGCTCAACAAGAACAACCTAGTTTATGATAATTGAAACAGTGAATGTGAAGGTTATTCACATATTAAACAAAATGTTAACGTGGGATTCAATCCCGGTTCATGACTGTCGGGAATCGAGGCTGTTACCCACTCGTCCACCGACTTTTATTTAATATTTGATATGTGAAAACATTGCCACAAAAATAAGTTTGAGTTAAAAGACAATCTATCAATTAAATTTATATGAAAGGGAGTACCTGGATCTATAAAGAAAAAAAAAACATTTTTTTCTCAAAATATTTTGAGAGATTGCTCCCTCTTTTCATAATATTTTTGGAATTGGAATTCTTATGGTAATTCTATTGGTAATCTTTACACAAGGGGATAAGAAACAACAACAACAATAATATTTTTATTTTATTAATATTTTCAATTTTTATGTATTATATTATCATTAAATATTTTTTGACCAATGACAAAGTTGTTTTCATATGATCTACAAGAATATGTAAATTAAGTTTACTATGCAATAAATTGATAAAGAGGGATCAAAATATTTTGAGAAAGAAATTGTTGTTGTTTTTTTTTCCTTTATAGATCCATGTACGCCCTTTTTATATAAACAAAAATAAAAATTACAAATTAAAATGATAGATGGCAATTGAATTTTAAATGTAAATTTGTTTTGTGAATGTGTTTTAAAGTGAGGTGTGGTAAATCTAACCTCTCCTAGTGATGCTACGTTGTTCTCTTGGGGGAAGATAGGAATGCTTCAAGAGAGGCATTCACTACACTCATGGACTAAACTTAAGGAAGTTGTACCTTTTAGCATGTATATCGGGATTCAGACAATTACTTGGAAAGATATTACAGTGACCTTTATCGGACGACACACGAGATAACCAAATGTGAACTAAAAATTACCTCTCTGTCTCCTTCAAAGACTTTCCACTTCCTCAAGTTTTGTCCATGAGTGTAGATGAAGCCTGTTTTATGAAAAGACTGAGAATTACAGGAGTGTTGTTGTTTCTTATCCCCTTGTGCAAAGATTACTCGAATTCCATGAGATCACTCAAGGAATGGGGTGTAGTAAGGGTGCGGCTTTCTTTGATCATGGCACCATGATCCAGGCACACTTTGGTGAAAGTCTGACTTTGCCTGTAGTTTGAGGCTGTTCGGAATATGGAAGCCTTTGCTGCCAACTCTAACATAAGTACAGACGCAGCTTCTCCATTATCTGAAGAGGAACCCTTGCTGAGGTCTCTCAACGGGGTCAGTTGAACTCAGGATTTTTTTTCTCCGCCTTTGCCGGTCCCAAACCCAGATGAAAAAGGAGAAAGGAGAGAGGTAACAAGCTCGCTAAAAAACCTGGTTTCAGCTGGCCCGGCTGATAGTACCCTGTAAGGGCTCCTAATCCAGGGATACAGGATGAGCAGCATTTGTACTCCATGTAAGTAGCAGCTGCACATGGCGTTTGTTCCTCATGTCAGAGGCGGCCATTTCTTTTGGAGCTAGGTCGGCCTGCCACTGAATAGTGCTTCCAGTCTTAATGACAAAGGCAGACACATTCTATTTCACCCAGTCATGATGGTTGTCAAACAGACACCATCAAGGGTCACAACTTGATACCCTAATATGATTGAGTGGAGATAAGAAAGAAGAAAAAGAGGATTTTTTTTTTAAAGAGGTCTTTCTCCTCTTTCTAACAATGCTACTGTTGGTCCAAGAGTCTACTTATTAATCAAATACAGGAGTAAAGGAGGAATGGTGACCCACCTGGAGGCAGGAGGTGCTGCAGGTTTAGCAGGCAGTGGTGGCGGTGGTACAGATGTCTTCCATTCTATCCTCGGCTGCGCTGGA
Organism: Cordylochernes scorpioides; assembly: GCA_030710605.1. Lineage (NCBI taxonomy): Eukaryota > Metazoa > Arthropoda > Arachnida > Pseudoscorpiones > Chernetidae > Cordylochernes > Cordylochernes scorpioides. The sequence continues at coordinate 53,151,748 of CP092884.1, forward strand.
GACCTGGACCTAATTACCCTTAGACTGGTGTAGGAACCAATTAACACAAAGGATTCATTATTATGACAACACCCGGATACAAAAGTAAGTTATATGTTGTGTACATATAAGGACACACACATAAATAAAAACTATATACATTAGAACTTCTCTGTAAAGGACAACAGCTAGTTGCAGAGTTAAAGTGTCCTTTAGGGAGAGAGGTGTCCTCTCTTACTGGAGAGTTAACTAAATACAAGAAAATAAGACCTAAAATTTTAATAGTGTGTGATGTTTCGGTAACAGCATTGTTACCATCATCAGACAAAAGAATACCTTACATTGGATGTATACTCCTGATTGAATATACAGTATAACTACCTCCCTATAAAGGACAACACCTAATTGCAGAGCCAAAGTGTCCTTTAGAGAGAGGTGTCATCTTACTGGAGAGTTGCTACAGTAGAACTACCTCCCTGTAAAGGACAACATCTAATTGCAGAGCCAAAGTGTCCTTTAGGGAGAGGTGTCTTCTTACTGGAGAGTTGCTAAATAGTAAAAATGGTCATTTTGACAATGAAAACTGTCCTTTATAGAGAGGTGTCCTCCAGCGTGAGTGTCCTCTCACGGAGGTTGTTCTAATGTATATGAATATATAAAAATGATTACATAATGATTAATATATGAATAAATAATATGAATAAAATGAAGGAATGAATGAAAAAATATAGGTAAATTTTTTCATGTGTTAAGCGTATTTACTCAAATTTGGCCTTATATACCCATTTCTTGGTTTCTCAAGAAGCCACTGGGACCAAAAATATTTTTGGTTGCAGTGGTACAGCCTGCTCCACACTGATGAGGGCCAACAGCGCAAAACACGTTCGTGGATGGCTTTTCTTGATTTATCAAGATATTGGGTTGGCCAAATATCAGGGAACAGGTTAAATCAATGAATGGTTGATTTCTGTTCCACTAGATGGCGCTCTGCCATCTAAAAAGCACATGTATTCCTGGTCAGGATATGCTTTCATTATTTTTTAATATGTATAATATGATGCACTAGCGCGCCATCTGTTATCAAAATTCGAAACTATTTTAAACGCGTAAGATTCTTTTTGAAATTAAACCATTTCTATTGCACTTACTGCAATGGAAAATGGTAGATTAAACTGGCGAAACCGCTGGGAGGGTTCACCACTGATGAGCCAGGGGCCCTCCCATTAATTTTTTCCATTGCAGTAAGGGGCAGTAGAAAATTGTTTAATTTCAAAAAGAATCTTACGCGTTTAAAATAGTTTCAAATTTTTAATATGTAAATATATAAAATAATTGATAAATACATAGAGAGGGAGGGAGCCAACTTACGTATAGCTGGACTGAGAGGTTGGCTGAGGAGGTTTAGCCGGGGAGTATTTGGTAGCTGGACCTCCGTTGGAGAAGGCGGATCTGGAAGGAGGTCCTACAAACCTTCCATAAGGGTTCTCTCCGTCCGACTTCTGCAGACACAGCGGAGAATTTAAAAAACAGAAAGTCAATCTAGATAAATGTTGTTGTTTCTTATCCACTTGTGTAAAGATTACACAAATTCCATTAGTTCATGCTCCTCAAGCTGGATTTTATCAGCGGCCTCTCCCAAAGGTCCTGTTTAGTGCATCTAATGCAAGCCAAAATGTGTTCTGGAGCTGCAGATGCCAAGCTACATTTTGGGCAAGTGGGGTAGATTTTGTTATTATTTTCTATCTTCAATGGCTTGAGATGGCCTGTTCTAAATCTGGTTAGTGTTGTTTGATGCTGTCTATTTCTGATGTTCAGAGCTCCTCCTGGGTTCATTCCATTGTACCAATAAATATATACCATATATATATGATAAGGCACAATTTGGATTATAGATTATAAACACAAGGTAGTAAGACCAAATCCAAATAAATAAATAGTGTGTGACATTTCGGTAACAGCGTTGTACAAACGCTGTAACAAAAGTACTGAATGCACACTGAAAGTACATTCAGTACTTTTGTCTGAAGATGGTAACAACGCTGTTACCGAAACATCACACACTATTTATTTATTTATTTGGTCTTATTACCTTGTGTTTACCATATACATACTTATATATTTTGAAAATAGAGCAATCCATAAATAAATCTTTAATTAAAAAGGCATATATTCGATCAAAATATAATTTATTTTAACAATATTTCAGTTGGCTGAACGCCAACCTTTATCATGGTGTTATAACATATTTAATGTGTGTCCATGTTATAACACCATGATAAAGGTTGGCATTCAGCCAACTGAAATATTGTTAAAATAAATGAAATTATAATCCAATATATGCCTTTTTAATTGAATACTTGTATATTAATACCATACTTAGAAACTGGAGGTGAAAAAAAGGTTGGTCAATAGTAGATGACACTGTGTGACTTATGTAACAAAGACAAAAGGATCAAATTGAATGGCTGAAGTAGATTACCTGAGGGGGGATGAAAGCATTGACATAGGGGCTGGTGCTGGCAGAGCTGCTATAGGAGGGCTGGGAGCTGGGGGCGGAGCTCTGGTAGCTGACATGGGGGGCGGAGTTATGGCCAGGAGCATTCATGTAGGAGGAGCTTATGGAACTGGTGTTCATGTAGAGGGACTGCTGCTGTGCCGAGTGAGGGGAGTTGACGTAGGGGGAGGTCTTTGGCCGGTTGTATGCTGCTGAGTTAGGGGGCAGGCCATTCATATAGGGAGGCTGGTGAGGCGGGGTGGCATTGGAATAGGGGGGTGGGAGGATTGAGCTGGGGGGGAGGGCATTCATATAGGGGGAGGAGTTCTGAGGGGGCAGGGCATTGACATAGGGGGAGGGGTTTAGAGCTTTAGGTCTGTCAGGTGTAGTGGTGGCAGCCTTGGGCAAGGTCACATACAGATTCCTAGAAGAGGAGGAAGAAGTGGGTTCGGGGAGTGGGGGCCGTAGTTTGGACTTGTCCGGGGTGATGGTAGTCATGGTAGCAGGCTGGGATTGGGAGCGCTGGTGCACGGGGCCATAGTGGGAGGAAGTTTTCCCATAGGTGGAGGCATCCAGATGGTGCAGGGTGGTGGCTGGGGTGGTGATCACATCATGCAGAGCTAGCTAACTAGTGGTGCGGGGGAGTACTTACCATAGCTTGGAGACTTCTTTGTCGACCTTAGTGGCAAGGTGGGGTAGGTCTCAATACTCTTGCTGGGGGAAGGCAGTACAGGAGGGGGGGAAGAGACTTGAGGGGCTGCTACTGCTGGGAACTTGGGAGCCTCTCTGTTGGCCAGTGAAGTATCACTGGAGGCCTTGGCCAGGGCAGGAGTCTCCACGGTTCCCTCCACGTCACTCTCAGGTCCTGAGGCATAGCTCAGTCTGGAAGCCATGGGGAACAAGATCTCATCGGAGAGAGCTTCCTTTGGCTGTCACATCCCATCACATTGGTGTCCCAGGGTGGAAATTCTCATTTTGTAACACTTAATGCTGTAAAAAAAATTAATAGAGGATACAATTATCATTTCACTGTTTATCTACAAGAAGAACCTTTAGTTTATTTTTGTTCCACTAGATGGCGCTCTGCTATCTAGAAATACACATGTGAGCAGTCAGGATATGCCTTTTTCATTTTTAATATCAACACCTAACCTTTCTTTTATATTTTAAATTATTTTTTCATATGAAAAAGCATATTTACGCAAACTTAAATACCCATTTCTTGATTTCTCAGGAAGCCTCTGGGACCAAATATTTGATCGTAGAGGTACAGTCTGCACCACGCTGACGAGGGCCAACAGCTCTAAACATGTACGTGATGGCTTTTCTTTATTTATCAAGAAATTGGGTTGGTCAAATATCACGGAACAAGTTAAATAAAGGTTTAGTTTATTTTTGTTCTACTAGATGGCGCTCTTCCATCTAAAAATGCTCATGTGACCACGGTCAAGATATGCATTTATCATTTTTAAGAAGAACCTTGTAAACGAAAAATAGAAATTCATTTTAAAGAGAAATAGCGATTATTTCTAACTTTAAGGATGAAGTATGATAGGATGAATTGTGAAGAGTAATGATAAACGGAAAAATAAAAGTGTCCAGGGATGGAAATCGAACCCACAGTGTTCCGCTTACCGGGCAGATGCCATGTCCACTGTGGGTTCGATTCCCATCCCTGGACACTTTTATTTTTTCGTTTATCATTACTCTTCACAATTCATCTCCTATCATACTTCATCCTTAAAGTTAGAAATAATCGCTATTTCTCTTTAAAATAAATTTCTATTTTTCGTTTAAAAGAAACATTCGCGGTATAATTGCAATTTTCGTTTTACGGTTATAAGCCACGTTATATTGTATTTTAAAGAACCTTGTATATTTCAATAAAATAATCCTTAGTATCAATAAGAAATAAGAGATTCTTCTCAGCAAGGTATATTATAATCAATAAAATAAAAGAAGACGAAATATATTAACATTTCATAATGATGTAAATTTCTTATTTGCAATTCTCTTTACCATAGTTATGTAAATATCATAGATGTATATATTCTTGTCTGCCATGTGTACCATGTTTGTATCGTCGCGTTTGCTTTATACTGCCTGTCGAAGGGTTTTCACCCGAAAGCTTGCGTTTATTTAAAATTGTTTAAGAAACTCGTCTTCTTTTATTTTATTGATTATAATATACTTAGTATCAATATTAAGGTGAAATATTAGGGCTTCCAGGTAAAAGTTTCTTTTTTAAATTTTTAATTCACCAATCTCTAGCTTTCAGTCATGAACATGCCTGAACAAAGTACATGTACAGGAGAAAACACGATACAATGAAACTGAATAAAATGAAAATTCTCTGGAAACCTGATATTTTACACCTTAACAATTATCATGTTATACATTATAATACATTATAAAGGACTGCGGCGTATGATTATAAAACAACACTTAAAGTTTCACCGCATAAGTTTCTTTTCTGTGAAAAATCAATATTTATTTCAAAAAGAAATATTTACTATTTCTAACTTTTTTTAGATGAAGTATGAAAGGGTGAACGGAAAAATACGTCCAGGGTAGCCTAGTGAACATGGCATCTGCCCGGTAAGCGGAACGTTGTGGGTTTGATTCCCGCCCCTGGACACCTTAATTTTTCCGTTAGCCATTACTCTTCATATTTTCACCCTTCCATACTTCATCTAAAAAAGTTAGAAATAGTAAATATTTCTCTTTGAAATAAATATTGATTTTTCACAGAAAAGAAACTTATGCGGTGAAACTTTAAGTGTTGTTTTATAATTATCATGTTGTTGTTATTTCTTATCCCCTTTGTGTAAAGATTACACGAATTCTATGAATTAATGCTTCTCGAGCTGTTTGATGATATAAAGCAGCCTCTCCCAAAGATCCTGTTTAGTGCATAGTATCATAATTATCATAGTAACATGATATCAACAAAGTAAATATAGTTGTTTCTTATCCCCTTGTGTAAAGATTACACCAATTCCATGAGCTAATGCTTCTTGAGCTGTTTTAAGCAGTGGCCTCTCCCAAAGATCCTGTTTAGTGCATCTAATGCAAGCTGTGTTCTGGAGCTGCAGGTGTCAAGCTACATTTTGGGCAAGTGGGGTAGATTTTGTGCCATGTAAGTAAGTATAGTAGAACCTTCATGTTGAGGCTGTAGAAAAGTGACGGTTTATTCCCACTGACCCCCTGTATGGATGTACTATATGATGGTAGGCAGGTAACTTCCCCTCACCTTGTCATCTGCCATCCAGATGGGAGACTGCTGCTGATTCAGGATGGATTCCAGGAGCTGGGGGAAGAAATCTTCTGTGGAACTCAGGGTTAGGACACCTGCACAACACACCACGGCTCTCCTGAATCACAAGGTTCAAACATATATTTTTATTATTATCCATAGAACACGTGGTACAGACCATGATAATCATGGTGGATAGTAGTTGCCAACTATTTATACTGTAAAGACAGACTACAGTAAAAGCAGTTGCCTTCTTCTACCCACCATGATTATCATGGCCTGTACCACATGTACTAAGGATAAGCAAAAAAAAAAAAACTGTAAAGACACCACATGTCTACACACATGAAAAGCAGTTCAACTTCTACACTTAAAAATGTGCCCAGAGCCCTGTTAAGTTACTTGCACTCGCTGGTAAGGTTGGATTTTTGCAAGAATCGGGGGCCATTGGAGCCAATGCGGGATTCAATCCTGGATCGTAGCAGTAGAAAACCAACTGTTTAAACCATCCTTCCACTGACCCCCAAGTTTCAAACATGCAATGTGACATCAATTCTAACCAACTTGTGGACGATGTGAATGGATATTTGGGTCATTTTTATACAAGACACCAGCTTTGGTATTTAGATCAAGAATGAGCTGAGCTATATATAGTAGAGAGTCTCCATGTGAGGACACTCTAACTTAGAAGATCCTGTTGTTGTTGTTTCTTATCCCCTTGTGTAAAGATTACACGAATTCCATGAGTTCATGCTCCTCGAGCTGTTTTATGATAAGCAGTGGCTTCTCCCAAAGGTCCTGTTTAGTGCTAGGAGATCCTTGACATGTTCAGCATTTGACACCTTGACAGAGATGTCCAGAGAGAGCAGCTAATTGATAATTCTGCCAATGTAAACTGCCAGTGCTTCTGCAATTTGCATAATAAAAATAGTTTTGATTATAAATTATAAACACACGTGTGGTAATAAGATTAAATCTTTTGGTTTTATTACCTGGATTTAGTCTTATTACCTTGTGTTTAAAAATATTTTTGGTTTATTGTAACACCAATATTACGTTATTGTTTCTTATCTCTTTGTACAAAGATTACCCAAATTCCATGAGTCCATGTTCCTCGAGCTCTCTACCAATATTATTCAACCTGTCTTAGGGGTCAACCTGCCTTTCGAATACACTTTGGTTTGGAACCAAATGGAAACTCCTAAGATGGGTTTTACTTTGTGTAGAAAAGATATTGAATCCACATATTTACATATTAGCCTTCCGTTCTTTGCATTAGATGTACTAAACAGGACCTTTGGGAGAGGCCGCTGCTTATCATAAAACAGCTCGAGGAACATGAACTCATGGAATTTGTATAAGCTTTACATGAGAGGATAAGAAACAACAACATATTAGTCTAGAGGACAGAGAGAGAGAGGTACCTGTGAAGATGTGACTCCATAGCTTCTCCAACTTCAAGCTGTGGTCGTACAGCTTGCGAGAGCTCGAAGACTTCCTGCCTGGCAACAAGGAGGCTGCGCGGAGCTCCTTCACCTGCTGCTTGGTGCCGGCCTTGAGGAACACCACCACAGGGTAGAGCTGCGCTTGGTTCATGCGATCCACCGCGCCAGGAGCCACATCCACCATGCAGTGGATTCCCTACGCAACACAAGCTATGAGAGTCGCAGACTACCCCAATATAATATTCTTTCACCACTAGAGAGGGCATTTTAAAAAATAATAACAATTTAGGTAGGAGGTACACAATATAATGCTGGTTTCAATTAAACCTCGTATTAACATCATTTAGAACTACAAAGGTAATAAAAATCAAATCTAAATAAATAAATAGTGGGTGACATTTCGGTAACAACATTGTTACCATCATCATCACTAAACTCCGCCCTTGCCGGTCCCAAGCCCGGATGAAAAAGGAGGAGGGGGAGCAGTAACAAGCTCACTAAAAAACCTGGGCTCAGCTGGCCTGGCTGATAGTACCCTGTTAGGGCTCCAGGGATACAGGATGAGCAGCGTTTGTACTCCATGTTAGGAGCGGCTGTACATGGTGTCTATTTCTCATGTCAGAGGTGGCCATTTCTTTTGGAGGTAAGTCGGCCTGCCACTGAGTAGTGCTCCCAGTCTTAATGACAAAGGCAGATGCTTCACCCAGTGTGGAGATAAGAAAGAAGAAGAAGACCATCATCAGACAAAAGTACTGAATGTCCAAATAAATAAATATGTGTGTGAGGTTTCAGTAACAATGTTATTACCATCATCAGACAAAAGACTGAATAATTAATCTTATCATCCAAACTGTGGCTTACCATGGCTTTGGAACTGTTGTTATAACTACCTCTCTCTCTTCTTCTTCTTCTTTCTTATCTCCACTCAATCATATTAGGGTATCAAGTTGTGACCCTTGATGGTGTCTGTTTGACAACCATCATGACTGGGTGAAGTAGAATGCCTTTGTCATTAAGACTAGGAGCACTACTCAGTGGCAGGCCGACTTAGCTCCATAAGAAATGGACTCCTCTGACATGAACAGATGCCATGTGCAGCTGCTCCTAACAAGGAGTACAAGCGCGGCTTTGGTTGATTTCGGACAGCGCGGCCATAACATAACTAGAACGTTTATATAACCCGAGTATAGAGAAACAAAATGGCTACTACCTCTCTCTCTAAAAGACAACACTTTAGTTACAAAGCCAAAGTCTAATTAGAGAGAGGTATTCTTTTCCCAGAGTGCAGCTAATTGGTGAAAAATTGTCATTTTAGCGATCGTCCTTTGTATCAAGGTGTCCACTAGTGCGAGCGATTATCCGCTCATAAAGGTTCTATTGTATAACCCCAGTTTAAAAAAACAATTAGGATTTAAAACTTGGGATGTTATAACCAAGTTTCTGTTGCAGCAAAGTATGTGGACACTCTCGCTAAAGGACATCTCTCTACAAAGGACAGTTTTCATCTCGCCACAATGACCAATTTTTTCCAATTAGTAACTCTCCAGTAAGAGAATACCTCTCCCTAAAGGACACTTTGCCTCTGCAACTACACTCATGGACAAAACTTCTTCTTCTTACCCAATCATGAGTTATTGTCTGAATCCCGATATACATGCCACAAAGGTACAACTTCCTTAAGTTCTGTCTATGAGTGTAAGGTGTGTTGTTGTTGTTGTTTCTTATCCCCTTGTATAAATATTACACGAATTCCATGAGTTCATGCTTCTCGAGCTTCACTCCATGAGCTGTCCTTGTCCTTTGTCCAATTTTTTTATGAAGAAAGAGGGAAAAACCAAACAAAAAGGTAAGAATGTACTTACCTTATTTGCACACTCCTGGATAGTGGCCAGACGTATAATCCCAGGGGAGTGGTCGTCATCCGACCTAGAGCTGGCTTCTATACAACAACAACATTACAGCTGAACTTTACATTTTAACTCTGTTGGCACAAAGCCTTTCACATTTATTTAACATAGAAAAAACAAACTTTGGTGTCTCTTTTTAAAACTTCCTCCCAGCAAAATCTGTGAAAATCTGCTTTAATATTAAATACTTATTCATTAAATTGAACTCATTTTTTTAAATTTTTCTTTGTTTCTTGAAATGACCCCTAGTTAAAAGAAGAGTTACCTTTATGTAATTAGCTTTGAAAATAATAATAATAATAACAATACTTATTACAGGTACTATTACTGATACAAGAAAATAAGACCTAATCCAAATAATTTAGTGTATGACGGTAAAAGCAATGTTACCGAAACATCACCCACTATTAAATTATTTGGATTAGGTCTTATTTTATTCTTATCTATAATTCAAATTGTGCTTTATCATGGTACTATTACTGTTATTCCTGTATGTATCCTACATTTCTGTGCTTTGGAGAATCTGTATAAGACTGAAAAGTCTTAATAAAGCTTGTTGTTGTTGTTAAAAGGAGAATTGACAGTATGTAAATATGTCTAATATTACAAAAAAAAAGAGAATAAGGTAATAAGACCAAATCCAAATAAATAATGTGTGACGTTTCGGTAACAGCGTTGTTACCATCATCATCTATAATCACACACATACACACAAACCTTTATTAAGACACACTGGTCTTACAGAGGATTCTCCTTGGGGTTACAAGACGGAGAAATCTATGAAAGTGGGAAATATACAAAGGGGTAAAAATGGAGAAGGATTATATACACATGATAAATATATACATCATCTATAATCCAAATTGTGCCTTATCATTTTTATAGACTTCAATGGACCTAAAGAAGTTATTAAAAAATATATATATACTTACGAGGAGAACAAAACTTTTGTTCTCGTAGCAGTCGTTCTTTGGCAATGTCCGCCACAGGCCCGAAGATGACTACCGGCCGTATAAACCCAGCTACACACAGCATGATATAAGACTCTTTCTTTTTATGACACACTTTTTATAATACAATATAATGCGGCTTATGATTGTAGAAACGACATTTGACAATTATCCCACAAAGGTTTCTTTTGAACGAAAAATCAAAATTTATTTTAAGGAGAAATAATGATTATTTCTAACCTTAGAGATGAAGTATGAAAGGATGAATTGTGAAGAGTAATGATAAACGGAAAAATAAAATGTCCAGGGATGGGAATTCCGTTTATCATTACTCTTCACAATTCATCCTTTCATACTTCATCCTTAAGGTTAGAAATAATCGTTATTTCTCCTTAAAATAAATTTTGATATTTCGTTCAAAAGAAACATTTGCGGGATAATTGTCAAATGTCGTTTCTACAATGACACACTTTCATGATACAAAAACAGGATACATTTTTGTGTGATATAATGTTTTTTATTCATCATATATACGTGTACCATGGTCAAAATATGTTTTTTTCTGGAACACCACCTACAAGAAGTGTCTGAACAACGAGGTAACTTACGATGCCTGAAGACAACTCTCTCATAGGCTGGAAATTTGCTGTTTGCCGTCTCCGCTGGAAACACAAACCACAAAATTAACTTAATTTATCAAATGATAATTTACACTCATGAAGACAAAACTTAAAGTACCTTTTAGCATGTATATCTTGATAATAACTCTGAAAGATATTACAGTGACTTTTATTGTAGATATCCAAGATAACCAAGTGTGAACAAAATTGCCTCTTTCTCCTTCAAAAAAAACAGACAACCGGCAATATATCAAAGACTTTCCACTTCCTTAAGTTTTGTGTCCGTGAGTGTATAAATGTCATATATTAGAATGTACCATATAAGAAGATATGTAAATAAAGACAGTGTGGAAGTATTAGGAAAGAGAAAGTTGTCTAGTAAGATGATAAAGCACAATTTAGATTATAGATTATAATACAAGAAAATAAGACCTAATCCAAATAATTCATTAGTGTGTGACGTTTCGGCAACAACACTGTCACCATCATCAGACAAAAGAATAAATGATTTTATTCAATAAATGATTTCATTTATTCTTTTGTCTGATTATGGTGACAATGCTGTTGCCGAAACGTCACACACTAATGAATTATTTGGATTAGGTTTTATTTTCTTATATTATTGTCTAGTAAGATCAGGCGGCCGAGTCAATCACATGGCCCTGCCTTCAATAAATGGACATTTCAGAGAACTGAGGGTCACTGCCTGGTTCCCCTCAGCAGTCACTGTTTTATCCCACTCAAAAAAAAAAAAGCCTGAAATCCCATAGATTTGATGGTCTACTGGCAGCTCTCTCTGAGCTCATCTCCAGGCCATTTGTTCCCAGGGTGGTCCTCGGACCTGCTCTTTCTCCTTTCTGATCTACTCCTCACGGGTTCTTACTCCTGCCTTCTTTGTGCATTCTTTCCACTTGTCACTTACCATGACTGTTTCACAAATCACCACATATATATATATGTCATAATATATACTCTTCCAGGAATAATAAAGCAAACCTGCAGACAACCCAGAGAGAGACGGAAGGGTAAAGTCCGGTCACTTGAGACATCAGCATCATTCCAAGGGGCGACCACTGGGGTCCGTTACTTGGAACCTCGGGACTTTTAAGACAGTTGGTGATTGTGTGCGACACGAACGGACGCCTGGCTTTGCCGGACCCGGCTCTCTCCCTCTCTCTCTCTGGTTGCCTGGGTTCCTCTTCCAACTTGTGGTGTGATTATTTCTCTTCCCACCTTATTATATTATATCACATATATATATTTTTAATTGAGCAATCCATTTTAAATACAGTTAAACCTGTCTATAGCGCCCCTCTTGGGTCTCATCAAAATAAGGTGCTATAGAGAGGGGGTGCTATAGACAGGTCACTTTTAATGTAAAATGGTTACATTTTAATGTTTAAAATCGGGCGCTATAGAGAGGAAGGCGCTATTTGGCAACTCTGCCTTTGCCGGTCCCAAGCCCGGATGAAAAAGGAGGAGGGGGAGCAGTAACAAGCTCGCTAAAAAACCTGGGTTCAGCTGGCCCGGCTGATAGTACCCTGTAAGGGCTCCTAATCTAGGAATACAGGATGAGCAGCGTTTGTACTCCATGTTAGGAGCGGCTGCACATGGCGTCTGTTCCTCATGTCAGAGGCGGCCATTTCTTTTGGAGCTAAGTCGGCCTGCCACTGAGTAGTGCTCCCAGTCCTAATGACAAAGGCAAACGCATTCTACTTCACCCAGTCATGATGGTTGTCAAATACCATCAAGGGTCACAACTTGATACCCTAATGATTGAGTGGAGATAAGAAAGAAGAAGGAAGACGCTATTTGGAGGGGGCGCTATAGACAGGTTTAACTGTACATTAAATTAAATGCTTATCTTTTGTATCAATCATATTTATTAAAAGCAAAATTCAATATTTTAACAAGGCTGTTTGCTTCATTTCTTATCATAAAAAAAAAAGGTCCTGTATAGAAATAAAAACATGGCAACCCTCTCACATACCTAGAGACATGTCTTCCCAGAAGTCTCGCGAGAGAGATTTGGAGCGTCTTGCGCTGCGCCTCTTGAAGAATCTGCTCCTGCTATCGTGTTCCTTCTTGTTCGATCCTTTCTGTTCCCGGTAGAGAACTTCAGCTCTGGACACATATGGTTGGTTAGTTGGTCCATCACTGAGATATTGGGCTTCAGTCCAGTACCATCTATAGCAGCAACCCCCATCAGGACTAACATTAAACTCCCATTTCTCCAACACTTCCTACTCTATAAATGGCTATATAAACACAAGGTAATAAGACCAAATCCAAATAAATAGTGTGTGACGTCTCGGTAACAGCGTTGTTACCATCTTCAGACAAAAGAGACTGAATGAGAAATTTTAAATTAGTTGGTAAAATTTCTCATTCAATACTTTTGTCTGAAGATGGTAACAACGCTGTTATCGAAACGTCACACACTATTTATTTATTTATTTGAGTTTGGTCTTATTACCTTGTGTTTATAATCTATAGTCCAAATTGTGCCTTATCAAATGTCTATTTATTATTTTTAAAGCTCCACATAAAGTTACACCATTTTATTTATCATCTTCAATCATCCTAGCTATTTGCAGGATGAGAGTTTGTTTAGAAAAAAAAAGAATATACATATATATATACTCTATAGTATGAAAGGGATTAGAAACATAAGGTAACAAGACCAAATCCAAATAAATAAATTTTTCAGAAGAAGAAAAAAAAAATTGCTTCATTGGTTCCAGATTCTTGCAAAAATTCCAACCCCATCAGTAAGTGCAAGTAATCAAACAGGAGCTCTGACACACTTGTAAATATAAAATCAAACTGCTTTCAACCTGTGTAGACATGTGGTGCCCTTACAGTAAAAGCTGTCGTCAACTTCTATCCACCATGACTATCAGGACCTGTACGATATGTACTGGGAATAGTAATAAAAAAAGATAATGATATATATATAATACTAATAAAAATAATGAGTATTTAGAGAAAAGTAACTTAAATTTCATTAATTCAACACTTACTAGAATTCAATAATGAAAAGATACACAATTTGGATTATAGATTAGAAACATGAGGTAATAGGACCTAATCCAAATAAATAGTGTGTGATGTTTTGGCCATATAATTGTTGACATCATCAGACAAAAGTATTCGTCTTTTGTACTTTTGTCTCCGTTAACTCCACCATTGCCGGTCCCAAGCCAGGATGTAAAAGGAGGAGGGGGAGCAGTAACAAGCTCGTTAAAAAACCTGGGTTCAGTTGGCCCGGCTGATAGTACCCAGTAAGGGCTCCTATCCTTGGGTTACAGGATTATCAGCAGAGTCTGTACTCCATGTTAGGAGCGGCTGCACAAGGCGTCTGTTCCTCATGTTAGAGGCAGCCATTTAAAACCAGGTCAAATCCAAGTTACACCTCTCTGTAGGTGACCTTGGGGAAATGCTGGATAAAACCAGCGCTTTAACGTAACTGGCATATAACCTATATGGAGTCGTGCATAAGAAGAGTTCTTGAACTTCTTTATGAGGACGACCTCCAAGATCTTGTCTAATTTAGACTAAATAAAAGGATAAGTAGAAAAAAAAAAAACTTTTGTCTGATGATGGTAACAATGTTGTTACTGACAAGTCATGTACTTTATTTGGATTTGATCTTCATTACCAAAGAAGAGTTGAGAATGAGGTAAGAAGTCAAGGATTCCATCTCACCGAGCCTGGTTAGGAATGACTCCTTTCTGGACCTGCTGACCGTTAACTCCCATCTTGTAGACCAACCAGGAACCCACGATGCCGCTGTGGAGGGTGTCAACCACATGGAACACCTGGCCTCGCTGGAAGCCTACTTCCCCCAGATGGGTACTGTTGTAGTCAAAGTGAACTCTGCATGTCACCACACACATGTCTTAGACAAATTGACCCTTTATTGTGACATCTTGTTAATTACACATGGGTGTGCGCAGTATGCATAATTATTAGTACAGTAGAACTACCTCCCTGTAAAGGACAACACCTATTTGCAGAGCCAAAGTGTCCTTTAGGGAGAGGTGTCCTCTTACTGGAGAGTTGCTACAGTAGAACTACCTCCCTGTAAAGGACAACACCTAATTTCAGAGCTAAAATGTCCTTTAAGGAAAAGGTGTCCTCTTACCAGAGAGTTACTAAATAGTAAAAAATGGTAATTTTGTAAATAAAAACATGTCCTTTGTAGAAAGTTGTCCTCTAGAGTGAGTGTCGTCTCATGGAGGTTGTTCTACTGTAATAGGCTATGTACAAGATGACACTGCCACCTCCCAGCCAAGCTGAGGTAGTTCACAGAACTTGGGGAGGAATTGTACCTTATCATAATATGGATCAATTCTCAACCTACAACCCCAAAACACATTATTGACTGTATTGACTCATCCATTGATGAGCTCTACTCTTCCCTGGCAGACACCATGAACAAGCTTTACAAGCTTGATACCCTAATATGATTGAGTGGAGGTAAAAAAGAAGAGGATAATATGGATAAGCATTTTTTTTTTTAAGCTGAAGAATAATAAATAAAAGTATTTTTATGTGTGTTGAAAAAAAAAAGACTTTAAAAGCCAAGAAAAGTGAGAGTTCTCACATGTGGGAAAGAACTCTCACAGTCCATCGGTGGCGGAGTCTTTCCTGCAGTGGGCATCACCAATAAAGACTTTATATATGCAGTTAAACCTGTCTATAGCGCCAGCTCTTGGGACTCACCAAAATAGGGTGTTATAGACAGGCCACTTTTAATGTAAAATGTTTACATTTTAATGTTTAAAATTGGGCCCTATAGAGAGGAAGGCGCTATTTAGAGGGGGCGCTATAGACAGGTTTAACTGTATATTTCATTTATGTATATTTATCCTTATTTATCCCAATATAATATTCCATTTATGTATATTTATCCTTATTTTTCATATTTATCCCAATATAATATTCCATTTATGTATATTCATCCTTATTTTACATATTTATCCCAATATAATATTTCATTTATGTATATTTATCCTTATTTTACATATTTATCCCAATATAATATTCCATTTATGTATATTTATCCTTATTTTACATATTTATCTCAATATAATATTCCATTTATGTATATTCATCCTTATTTTACATATTTATCCCAATATAATATTTCATTTATGTATATTTATCCTTATTTTACATATTTATCCCAATATAATATTCCATTTATGTATATTTATCCTTATTTTACATATTTATCCCAATATAATATTCCATTTATGTATATTTATCCTTATTTTACATATTTATCCCAATATAATATTCCATTTATGTATATTTATCCTTATTTTTCATATTTATCCCAATATAATATTCCATTTATGTATATGTCATAATTTGTACATAACTGGGTGCAAACCCGCCCCAATATGTATGCAATGTATGTTTTAAAAGATTTTAATAAAGACAAGGCTTAAGAAATCTGGGAGAGAAAGGCCATCAAAGAGGAAGCAATCATTAGCAGGTTTTATTATCCAGGAACTCATAAAACTGGGTTCAAGAACCTAGCATTTCCTGGACCATGTCAGAACAAGCTAAGAACAAAGAATTAGCCGAGACCCAATGAGAGTATAGGAGCATTAGTTAGGAACCAATGGGAATCGAGCACCCCTGGAAATTCATCCAATGAGAGCCCGGAATAGCTTTCGTCTTAAATCGGGAACGAAGTATAGTCAGTCAGGAGATCGCCGCCTTTGAGACCAGTTTGGAGCCAATCCCATCTCCTCAACCCCTCAGATAAGTCAATCCTCAATCATGTGAACAGTTATAGTCAATAGCCAACTCAAACCAATAGCTTCAACTCCTTTTCTCCCTAGATTGCTAGCCTTTTTCCAACCCAAATCTTGTGTTTTCTCGTTATTTTCCCCTGTTTGAATACCTTACCAACTCAGCAACAACGACTGTGCCTACCACAAACAATCAACTCAGCCAACTTCAAAAGGTAATTCGCACTGATCCCACATAAATTCATCCTTTTTTTTTCATATTAATCCCAATATAATATTATATGAATAATAAAAGGTAGTTTCAACCATTCCACCAAACCTACTTGATATAGAAGGAGTCCCCGTATTGATTGGTCATCACCTCATCATATTCTGTGGAACATTGCACAGTGTGAGAGATGAGTCCGTGATGCAGAGTGATGGACTCACCTTCCTTGCGGTATTGCACCAGTAGGTTGACCTGGTCCTGAGACTCCACCAGTAGTCGGACTGCCTCCTCCCTTGTCATGCCGGACAAGTCCTGGTTGTTCACCTAGACAATCCACCGGACTTGTGGTTCACTCTAGTTTAAACAGTGTTAGGAAACTCATAACTCCGCCTTTGCCGGTCCCAAGCCCAGATGAAAAAGGAGAAGGGAGAGCAGTAACAAGCTCACTAAAAAACCTGGGTTCAGCTGGCCCGGCTGATAGTACCCTGTAAGGGCTCCAAGGATACAGGATGAGTCTGTACTCCATGTTAGGAACGACTGCACATGGTGTCTGTTCCTCATGTCACTGGCTTATGGACTGAAAGGTCTAAGAGACCATCTGCTTCTAGGATGTCCCTCATGTCAGAGATGGTCATTTCTTCTGGCACTAAGTCAGTGGCCTGCTTACTGAGTAGTGCACCCAGTCTTAATGACAAAGGCATTCTACTTCACTCAATCAGGTTCACACCATCAAAAATCTCAAGCTCTACAGGCTTTATACCCTAATATGATTGAGTGGAGAAAAGAAAAATAAGAGGAAACTAATTGTTTTTTTTTTTTGTTTCATTTTTTTCTCTATTACAATGATAAGGTATACAATTTGGATTATACATTATAAACACAAGGTAATAAGACCAAATCTAAATAAATCGTGTGTGACCTTTCGGTATCAGCGTTTGTTACCATCATCAGAAAAAAAAATATTGAATATGATAACAACACTCTCTGACCTCTCTCTCTCTGACCAAGATCCAAAAGCAAGAAACAAATTCAGAGACACCTGAATGACATAATTCCACATTATATAGTAACTAGCCGAATGACCCGGGCAACGCCCGTGTTTTACCCGATTGAATGTTTTGATTCAAATACTATTTGTTACAATTATAAATTGGCGCCTTAAATAAATGCATATGTTAGTTAATAACTATAGCCTATGTGCTTTATCTGTCTATGTACTGTTGGCTTCCGTAGGCGTCTCTTACAGGGAAAAAGAAAGAGAGGATTCCATTTGGTTATTAACTAATATATGCATTTATTTAAGGAGCGACCCGCTCCAACATAATAATTACATAAACGAAAAGGCGAGTGGGGGGGGGCAAAGGTGGCGTGACCGTAGCCAACCAATAGGAGGGCGCCATTCCAAAAAAAAAAAAGCAAACGGTGACAGAGATGAAAACTGATGACTGATTGTTGATTAGGAGATGAGGAATGACACTCGTAACTGTATATAGAATATAGATTTAATTCTATATACAGCTTAGTAGTCTAAACCGACTGCTACGAGTGGGATCAAATCCTGCACTGACCTTTTTTTCTCTAAATAAAAAAAAAAAAAAAAAATGCTCCAATTGCTCCTGATTCTTGCACAAATTCAACACTCAACCAGTAAGTACAACTAACCAAAAGGTTTTTTTTTGGCACACTTGTAAGTGAAAAAGTCAAATTGCTTTTCACATGTGTAGACATGTGGTACACTTACAGTAAAAGTAGTAGTTAACCACTACCAACCATGATTATGATGGCCTTTACCACGCGTTTTTTTTTTTTGCTTATCCAAAGTACATGTGGTACAGTCCATGATAATCATGGTGGGCTTTTACTTTAAGTGCACCACATGTCTACACATGTGAAAAGCAGTTCGACTTTTGCACTTACAAATATGACAGAGCCCTGTATCATAATTTCTGAAGTTAATAGCTTCAAGCCCTAATAATTTTATGGTGTTATAACAACAACAAGGAGCTATACCAACAACATAAAAGTAGGATGTTGCTACAGCTATATAAATGTGGGAATCATACCTTGAGGAGTTTATCCCCAGGCACCAGTCCCTGGAAAGAAGCCGGACTCCCAGGTTGGATAGCGGACACAAAGATGCCGGTCTTGTTGCCTCCGGCAAGTCGGATCCCCACGTTGCCATCTTTGTAGAAAGTCACCACCCTGGTCTCCAGTCTGCAACATCATCATTAACATCATTTAGCTAGGATTACAACTATCTTAATTAATCCTGAGAGATCCCTAGATATGCAAATAAGGAAAGTATCTACACTCTCATGGACAAAACTTAAGGAAGTTTCATATTTTGATGTCTCAAGTTGTCTATTTTTTTTAAAGGAGACTGAGGCAATTTCGTTTACACTTAGGTTATCTCATGTGTCTTCAATAAAGGTCACTGTAATATCTTTCAGAGTTATTGTCTGAATCCCGATATACATGCTGAAAGGTACAACTTCCTTAAGTTTTGTCCATGAGTGTATATTGGTTATCTCATGTGTCTTCAATAAAGGTCACTGTAATATCTTTCAGAGTTATTGTCTGAATCCCGATATACATGCTGAAAGGTACAACTTCCTTAAGTTTTGTCCATGAGTGTATATTGGTTATCTCATGTGTCTTCAATAAAGGTCACTGTAATATCTTTCAGAGTTATTGTCTGAATCCCGATATACATGCTGAAAGGTACAACTTCCTTAAGTTTTGTCCATGAGTGTATATTGGTTATCTCATGTATCTTCAATAAAGGTCACTGTAATATCTTTCAGAGTTATTGTCTGAATCCCGATATACATGCTGAAAGGTACAACTTCCTTAAGTTTTGTCCATGAGTGTATATTGGTTATCTCGTGTGTCTTCAATAAAGGTCATTGTAATATCTTTCAGAGTTATTGTCTGAATCCCGATATAAATGCTGAAAGGTACAACTTCCTTAAGTTTTGTCCATGAGTGTATATTGGTTATCTCGTGTGTCTTCAATAAAGGTCATTGTAATATCTTTCAGAGTTATTGTCTGAATCCCGATATACATGCTGAAAGGTACAACTTCCTTAAGTTTTGTCCATGAGTGTATATTGGTTATCTCGTGTGTCTTCAATAAAGGTCATTGTAATATCTTTCAGAGTTATTGTATGAATCCTGATATACATGGTGAAAGGTACAACTTCCTTAAATTTGTCCATGAGTGTATATTGGTTATCTCATGTGTCTTCAATAAAGGTCACTGTAATATATTTCAGAGTTATTGTCTCAATCCCGATATACATGCTATAAGGTACAACTTCCTTAAGTTTTGTCCATGAGTGTATATTGGTTATCTCATGTGTCTTCATCAATAAAGGTTACTGTAATATCTTTTAGTTATTGTCTGAATCCCGATATACATGCTGAAAGGTACAACTTCCTTAAGTTTTGTCCATGAGTGTATATTGGTTATCTCATGTGTCTTCATCAATAAAGGTTACTGTAATATCTTTTAGTTATTGTCTGAATCCCGATATACATGCTAAAAGGTACAACTTCCTTAAGTTTTGTCCATGAGTGTATATTGGTTATCTCATGTGTCTTCATCAATAAAGGTTACTGTAATATCTTTTAGTTATTGTCTGAATCCCGATATACATGCTAAAAGGTACAACTTCCTTAAGTTTTGTCCATGAGTGTATATTGGTTATCTCATGTGTCTTCATCAATAAAGGTTACTGTAATATCTTTCAGAGTTATTGTCTGAATCCTGATATACATGGTGAAAGGTACAACTTCCTTAGGTTTGTCCACGAGTGTATATACAGTAAAACCTCTCTGTAAAGGGAACACACAATTACAGACCCAAAGTGTACTTTAGGGAGAAGTGTTCTCTTAACGGAAAGATGCTAATTATTTTTTTTTAAATGGTCATTTTTGCAATAGAAACTGTCCTTTGTATGGAGTTGTCCTCACATGGAGGTTCTACTGTCTTTATGTTTTATTGACTATAGCAAAGCTATTGATTGTCCTGATTAAAGAATTATATACAGAACAGGAAGCCACAGTTTAGACGGAATATGGGAACACTGTCTCAAAAACACAAAAAGAAGCGAGGCAAGGCTATATACTATCACCATATCTCTTCTACCTCTACACTGAACATATCATGAGCTGATCTTGATAAAAATAGGTGTACACTTTGGAGGAATGAAAATAAATAACCTTCGCTCTGCTGATAATACCACATGGCTAACGGAAAACAAACAAAAAAAAAAGACCTAAAATAAGATTAAGGAGGTTATTTAGAGGAAATAAAGTTATCATTAGTGCAGTAAATAGTGACATTATTGAATACTGTTGTTACTGTTGTTTCTTATTATTTTGGGTAAATATTACACAAATTCCAATGAGTTCACGTTCCTCAAGATTGAGTACTGTAAATTAAGAGAGAGGGAAACACACTCACGTTGGAATATTGCACGTCTTCTGGAAATCGTCTCTGTAGTCTCCTGACACACAAAAGGGAATGACAAGGTTAGGGTACGTCTCGAATATATTTCAACATTTCAACTCACCGATTTCAAGCTCATAGGGGTGGTCAGGACTCAATTCTCTAGGAGTCCTGCAAAAAACCAAGATTCTTTGTTAATTTTTTTCTGAGAGAATATACTCATAGACAAAACCATTTTTTTTTGGCCATTTAAACAAATTCTGTTGACTCTTCTAATCAATTGTTACAGAAAAAAAAAAAAGATTGTAAAATAAAGGTGTTGTTGGAAAGGGAGCAGTAACAAGCTCGCTAAAAAACCTGGGTTCAGCTGGCCAGGCTGATAGTACCCTGTAAGGGCTCCTAATCCAGGGATACAGGATGAGCAGCGTTTGTACTCCATGTTAGGAGCGGCTGCACATGGCGTCTGTTCCTCATGTCAGAGGCGGCCATTTCTTTTGGAGGTAAGTCGGCCTGCCACTGAGTAGTGCTCCCAGTCTTAATGACAAAGGCATTCTACTTCACCCAGTCATGATGGTTGTCAAACAGACACCATCAAGGGTCACAACTTGATACCCTAATATGATTGAGTGGAGATAAGAAAGAAGAAGAAGAGGTGTTGCTGTTACTTATTCCTCAAACAAATGTAGACATCATGGAGAAAGAAAGAGGGATGTTGTTGGTCTGAAGACCTGGGGGTACCACTCAGTGTGACTTTGCTTCTTTTGGTCTTCTGACATGGAGTGTAGCCGCTCCTATATATATATATATACTACCAATTGATACACAGGGTAGCCCTACCAGCAGTTACCGACGTCCTGTGTTACCTGTTTACACCCTCCCGCCACTTTGAGGCTGTAGAATTGGATTTTGGGATAAAGGTGTAATATATAATAAAGGGGTAAAAATCATATGTAAGCAAATATATAAACAAATATAAATATATGTATTTAACCATCAGGTAATAGGACCAAATCCAAATAAATAAATAGTGCGTGACATTTTCAGTAACAGCATTGTTACCATCATCAAACAAAAATACCCCACTTGCCCAAAATGTAGCTTGGCACCTGCAGCTCCAGAACACATTTTGGCTTGCATTAGATGCACTAAACAGGACCTTTGGGAGAGGCCACCAATTATCATAAAACAGCTCGAGGGAGCATGAACTCATGGAATTCGTGTAATCTTTACACAAGGGGATAAACAACAACAAAATACTGAATGATTGAGCACTTTTGTCTGATGATGGTAACAACGCTGTTATCGAAACGTCACACACTATTTATTTGGTGTTATTACCTTGTGTTTTTAAAGAAAAGAACTTACTCACCTAGAGAGATTATATTTGGATACGTCAGAGTCGCCTGCACACCACAAAAAAACATTTAAATCCTTAGGAATCACAACACAGTTGCTGTATAAAGGCAAAGTAATGAAATCAAAAAGTTTTTTTGTTTATTTTGCTAAAACACAAACTTCAAACAAACCTCTCGGTTGTTCCAAAAGGAATGATAAGATACAATTTGGATTATAGATTTTGAAACATTCAGCACTTTTATTTGAAGAATGGTAACAACGCTGTTGTACCGAAACATTACAAACATTTCATTAATTTAGTGTTATAATTACAAGAAATTAAGACGTAATCCAAATAAATAAATAATGTGTGACATTTCGGTAACAACATTGTTACCGAAACGTTACACACTATTAATTTATTTGGATTAGGTCTTATTTTCTTGTAGCTATAATCTATAATCCAAATTGTGCTTTATCATTTAGTCTTATAATACCTTGTGTAATCCCCCTTCTATATAATCCAAATTGTACCCAATCAAACAAACAAAAATAAAGGAGAGGGAGGGAAGTTATGATTCTAATGGATATCAATATTTTAAAAAAGGCCAAAAACCTAAACACAAGGATACCAAGGGTTCTACTAAGAAGTACTTACATGGGAGAAACCAATGGCTGCGTCCCAGATGGACAAAACCACAGGTTAGAGGAGTTGTGTCGCTACCAGAGTAAAAAAAAAAACCGACAGCAAATCAACAAGCTGATGATATGTAAACAAGTTTCTTTATTCAGCTACCTGATTATTGCTCCCTGAGGAAGTTTGGCCAGTGGCCTCACGAAATATTGGAAGAATAAATAAAGTTCAATAAATAAATAAGAAACAATAACAACAACATATAAGCGTTGTTTTAAATAATTTGGCCCAGCCAGTTTGCTAGTAAAACACCTCTTTGGAATATTAGGAAGATTCCATTGGATCCCTTGTAGATCTCATGGAATAAAGTCTGTCCTAGCTGACGAGGGACATTAGCCCGAAACCATGTTTTCCAGGTGGATGTTTCTCAGTTTTCCAAGATGGTGTTGTGGCTTTGTCACTGATCTGAGGCCACTAGTTTGTGGGGACAGTCAATAGATGGCGTCTAGTTTTGACGTTTATTTTGACAGGAAAGTGCCCCATGCTTATATATATCTATATATATTGCTCAAAATTGAGCAATCCATTTTAATAACATTAAAATAAAGGCATATCTTGGATCAATATAATTTATTAAAACATTTCCGATATTTCGATGAGGCTGTTCACCTATCTTCCTCTAGGAATTCAAACTCCTTCTAAGCCCATCATCCGCGTGATGCACGAGAATATATATGTAGGGGACATGTAAAAATTATTGTTTTGTATTTCTATTTTTTATGTAAATTTTATTTGCTTTTAAAAA
The DNA here is from genome assembly GCA_030710605.1 of Cordylochernes scorpioides. Taxonomy (NCBI): domain Eukaryota; kingdom Metazoa; phylum Arthropoda; class Arachnida; order Pseudoscorpiones; family Chernetidae; genus Cordylochernes; species Cordylochernes scorpioides. Next base: position 53,175,602 of record CP092884.1, read on the forward strand.
TTCGTATTTGTTGCCAATATGCAAAATTTTTATTATCTAATTTATATATTTTTTTCTATTTAATTGGATTCATTCTTTTTTTTTTTTGTCTGAATATAATAACAATAGCAAGGTATAACCTTAGTGATAACAATAAAACAAAACTTGATTTTGCAAGAAATGTTTATGTGGATTATTGTTAATTAACCACCACATATATATAAAGGTTGCCTCACCCATTAAAATAGACGCTGAAATTAAGTGTCATCTATTGCCCGTCTCCAATAACTAGCGTACTCAGTGATGTAGATAAATGATAAAAATAACTTTGACTTGTGCTTAATTAATAGGTAGAAAATCTTACTTTTGATAAATAATCTTTAAGATAATAAACTTAGTGATAATAAAACTTATAGATAAAAAAACTTGTTGGTAATCAAACTTATAGATAAAAAAACTTGTTGGTATTCAAACTTTTAGATAAGAAACTTAGATGTAATAAAACTTATTGACATTGGATTAAATTTAGTTACTTTAATTAAAACATAAGGATTAAATATGAAAATGTTGGACGCGCGTTTAAATGGCGTCGCTTTTCCTTCTTGGTAAAAGTTCTTTCTGCTTCTTTTTTCCGTCGCGCATGCGCACCACCTCTGATTCTTCGTCATCAACTACGGAGGCGTACCATTTGGTAGATTTGGTCAATCTAACCTCTCCACTCAAATTGGTGACAGACACAAATCCGGCTTTGGCAAACTGAGAAGCATCCACCTGGAGACTCAGGATAATGGTCTTCAATCCAGAGTGGAGTTTATTTAGTTTAGTTTAAAAAGTTTGCCCTTGACTGACGAAGGCCATTAGCCTGAAACCATGGTCTTCAGGTCGGCGCTTCTCAGTTTGTCAAAGCTGGTGTTGTGGCTTTGTCACTAACCTGAATCTGCCCTGGCTCGGCAGTTAAGTGTTGTCCTTTAGTGAGAGGTAGTTCTTCTGTAACATTTCTCTGTGGTAAGAAGACACCTCAGTCCAACCCTACCACCGAGCACAAATAACCAAACGGGGCTCTGACACATTTGTAAGTGCAAAGTTGAACTGCTTTTCACATGTGTAGACATGTGGTGCACTTGCAGTAAAAGCAGTTGCCTACTACTTCCCACCATGATTATCATGACCTGTACCACGTGTACTAGGGATAAGCAAAAAAAAAAAAGACACCTCTCACTAAAGAGCACTTTTAGCTGGGCATCTAGGTGTTGTCCTTTACAGGGAGGTAGTTCTACTATAACAACTCTCTGGTAAGAGGACACCTCTCTTTAAAGAATACTTTTGGCTCAGCAACTAGGTTGTTATTGTTGCCGTGTCCAAAGAAGAGTCTCAGATGTCTCCATGCATCTCCATCACAGCAGCAGCAATATCTACTATCTTGGGTGTATAAAGCTGCTGCTCTGGGTCTAAGTCAATTTTCTGCAAGGCTGCGGCCATTGCTGGGCATGAGAATATGTGGGTAGGTGTTAGTTCCACACCAGGACAGTTGTTGCATGCTCTATAGGTTCTTGTGCCATCTGGATGTATTGTCATTCCTTTATGGTGTTTTGTTCTAAGTCTTGTTATAGTTTTTGTCAGTTTTCTCTCAGAGTTTATTTCACATATAGCAACTAGGTGTTGTACAATATAGAGAGAATGTTTTCTACTGTAAACTTTAATACTTTATAAACAAAGTGACAGTGAACCTACCTCTGGTGGGGGATTGCACATAAAGGTTTTGATTTAGGCTTTCACTCAGTTTGGCATCAAAAGTGCTGATGCAAGCTGGAACACAACAGAGGTGAGACTGCCAAGAATTTAAAATAAAACAATTTTTAAAAACACAAGGTATTATGATGGATAAGGCACACAATTTGGATTATAGATTATAAACACAAGGTAATAAGACCAAATCCAAATAAATAAATAGTGTGTTATAACAGGCAAGCCCAGCGTCACCCCAAACTCTGAAACACCTTCCTTATTCACCTGACATCGCTCCAAGTACAATAACATGGAAATGTTGATATTGGGGGGGAAAATTAAAAGAGGAAGAAGAAAAAAAAAGAGGAAGACCTCCAATGAACTGGCTGTGAAAGGATAAGAAAGTTACTTGATGGTCACTAGATGAGCTGCGAGGGGTGTGTCACCAACAGATCAAAAATTGGAGAATATTTGTTCATAAAAAAAAAAAAGTATTATGACAAAATCCAAATACATAGTATGTAACATTTCGGTCACAACATTGTTACCATCATCAGACAAAATTACCTTGAGTTTCCAATCTATAACCCCAAAAATTGTATCTTATATTATAAACACAAGGTAATAAGACCAAATCCAAATAAATAGTGTGTAACATTTCGGTAACAGCATTGTTACCATCTTCAGACTCTCAGTACTTTTTTCTGAAGATGGTAACAACGCTGTTACCGAAACGTCACACACTATTTATTCATTTGGATTTGGTCTTATTACTTTGTGTTTATAATCTATAATCCAAATTGTGCCTTATCTGTATCTTATATTAAAATTATGTTTAACAAATCACGAACACCACTATGTACTTATGAAACACCACTAAGACTGTGTGTACTTGGGAACAGCAGCAACTGTACCTTTGTCTCCAGAGGCAGATGGAGGAGGTGGGGGAGGCGGAGGGGTGTCCGAGCTCACTTCCCTCTGAATCACCAGATGGAGTTTATCCTTGCCGCTCTCCAGCAGTTTGCGGATTTCCTTCAGAGTGAGTCCGTCCGCACTGACATGGTTGATCTGGACAGGACATCAAACCACGACATCTTAGGACATAGGTATAGATAGATAGTGATAGCTTTAGGTAATTGATATGGCACAATTTTTTTTTTTTTCAACTTTTAATTCTAAGAATAATATTTTGTGTTTCTCAGATAAATATCTTCTTCTTATCTGTTATCTTGTTTACACACTTGATAACAGTAACTATTTAAACCATGCTGTGGTAAAATTTCTCATTCAGTAGTTTTGTCTGAAGATGGTAACAACGCTGTTACCGAAACGTCACACACTATTTATTTATTTGGATTTGGTCTTATTACCTAGCTTTAGATAATGTTTTCCACATAACTCTTTTTTTTTCCTCCTCTCTTGTTCTCAGACTATCAGTCTTCTCTGACTATAGTTTGTAATATAAGAAAATAAGAATTAATCCAAATAATTTATTAGTGTGTGACATTTCAGCAACAGCATTATCACCATCATCAATAAATTATTTGGATTAGGTCTTATTTTCTTATATTATAATCTATAATCCAAATTGTGATTTATCAGAGTTTAGTTTGGTTACTTGCACTCACCTGGTGGGGTTCGACTTTTGCAAGAATCGGGGGCCATTGGAGCAATTTTTTTTTTTTAAATCAGAAAAAAGTGTCCAATGCAGGATTTGAACCTGGGTCATAGCAGTTGAAAACCAATGGTTTAGACCATCCTTCCACTGACCCCCTTTTATTAAAGGTCATGACAAAAGGAACTCAGCCTTTGCTGGTCCTAAGCCTGAGTGAAAAAGGAGGAAGGGGAGCAGTAACCCCAGCAGTATTCCCAGAACTTGGTTATGTAATTCTCAAAATAGTTAAAATGGAGAATAAGTAAATCAAATGTGACATAACCACATTGTGTCTCATGTATTTTGGATAAGTAAAAATAGATAAAAGTGACCCACCTTGAGGACAACATCTCCAGGCTGCAAAGATCCATTCTTTTCCACGTGGGAGCTCGGAGAGAATTCCTTGATGTAGAACCGGCAGCCCAGTGTCACCCCAAACTCTGAAACACCCTCCTTATTCACCTGACATTGCTCCAAGTACAATAACATGGAAATGTTGATATTGTGGTGAAAAATTAAAAGAGGAAGAAGAAAAATGAGGAAGACCTTCAATGAACTGGCTGTGAAAGGATCAAGAAAGCTACCAGAAGGTCACTAGATGAGATGCGAATGATGGCCACCAACAGATCAAAAATTGGAGAATATTTGTTCATATATATATATATATATAGTTGCCAAAAGTCAAACTTAATGGACACTATAACAATGAGTATCAGTGCTATAGTATAAAACACTAACTGACTATAAATCTCACCTTAGTAAGATACCTTCTCTATGGCTTAGAAACTGGAAAAATTGTCTTAAGTGGACCATTGTCTCAATTGACACACCAACTCAATTATAACCTCACTAATTTATAACCCAATTTCACACCCACTAGATTTCATCAATTTTTTTTTTCTAATTTCTTCGGACCAATTCTCTCTTTCAAAAAAATTACCATCATTAATACAGTTAAACCTGTCTGCAGCGCCCCTTCTTGTGACTCACCAAAATAGGGTGCTATAGAGAGGGGGTGCTATAGACAGGTCACTTTTAATGTAAATCGCATCGTACTATGTATTTAAAATCGGGCGCTATAGAGAGAAAGGCGCTATTTAGAGGGGGCGCTATAGACAGGTTTAACTGTATAAAGTTTAATTATAGATGGCATGATGGATTTGAAAAGGAATTGTGGGGAGGCAAAAGAACATTGTAGCGTAGAAATCAAGTCTTATTGATGGCGTCAGAACGACCAGTCAACAATTATCAACCAAACTACCTACAGCTAGATAATATTGAACAAGCAAGCTAGGCAACATAAATGATGATTTTACAAATATAAAATAATAAATCTGTTTTAAATATTTTAATTGAATAATTAAATTAAATAATAAAATATAAATTATTTCTTCGCCACAATATATATATATATATTTTTTAAAAGGCTAAATTATAAACCAAAGTAACAAATTTGTATATGTAGATATTTGGGTAAAAGGCATTGTTACAGGATGGGAGAATGAAACAGTGATGCTGGTGTTTATCTCCTTACACCATATTTCTACAAGTCCACTCTCTTCTTTAGCTTGGATTGAGAAGTGTAGAATTCATATACGGAGTAATTAGGTGTGTGTTGATGGGAACATCATACAAAGGTAGGAATATGTCTGTTAAACATTTAGCTGGGCTTAGTAGGACAGTAGCCTTTATGTCTAGGGTGGTCCTAGCGACTGAAACATTAGTTACTGGAATGGTCGGAGCATACCTTCCTTCTTCTTGCTTTTAGCTAGGGTGACATGATGGGTCTGGGTGGAACGGGGAGCAGTGGGTAACACTACCCTCCTCTTGACCATCTGGACATAACACAGTTCTTCTGTTCTAGATTTGGAGTTGTGAAAAGTTTTAAAATTTTCTGAGAGTTTTTTTTTTTTTTTTTACAATAGGTAAACACAAGGTACTAAGACCAAATCCAAATAAATAAATAGTGTGTGACGTTTTGGTAACAACACTGTTACAGAAACGTCACACACTATTTATTTATTTGGTCTTATTACCTTGTGTTTATAATCTATAATCCAAATTGTGCCTTATCATTTACAATAGGTATTTTTCTTATTTGAAATGCAATCTCTTAAGCTAAAATCATTCTTCTAGATTTCAGGGTAAGACAACAAAATTACAACAATGAACCAAGATTTCATAACAAGACAATAAAGACACAACAATGAACCAAGGTTTCAGGACAAAACAACAAAAACACAACAATGAATCAAGATTTCAGGACAAGACAACAAAGGCATAACAATAACCAAGAATTCAGAACAAGACAACAAAGACACAACAATGAACCAAGATTTCAGGAAAAGACAACAAAGACACAACGATGAACCAAAAATTCAGAACAAGACAAAAAAAGACACAACAATGAACCAAGATTTCAGAACAAGACAACAAAGACACAACAATGAAACAAGATCTCATGATAAGACAACACATGATGACACAAATACACAAGATTGAGGCAGGATTTCAGGGCAAGGCAACACAGATACAACAATCAACTAAGATTTTGGGTCAAGACAATAAAGAACCATTATCTCAAGTCAAGACAACAATAGCCCAATATATGAAACAACAACTACACAAAAACAGAAGGCAATAAACCATGACACACAAACTTCAAGCTAACACAGCACAGAGCAGCACTCACCAAGTTGACGGTAGGTCCACACTCCCGCAAGGCTAACACAGCTGTACCGTAATCTACATTCTCCAAGGA
>CP092884.1:53189344-53211452 GCA_030710605.1 Cordylochernes scorpioides
CAGCATCCACGTGGTGTTTGGGAGCGTGGTGGCCGGCTTCGACATTGTACGGGAGATTGAAGGCCAGAAGACTGACAGCAACAGCAAGCCCTTGTCGGACGTCAAGATTGCCAACTGCGGAGAACTGGTGCCTAAGATGAAGCACAAAGGTGAGTTTTAACACCAGGAGATTGGTCTATTGAGAATAATGGAGGGTAGATACATCTTGAATGAAAGAAAGGAATGGTTTGATAATCTAATAAAATGATCTGGAATTGGAAGAGCTGAAGAGAACAAGATAAAATAGCATTCTATGATGGTGAAGAATGCGAGTTACCCAAAGAAAGGATCTGTTTGGCCATCTAATAGAATGGTCTCTCTTTATATATACAGTTAAACCTGTATATAGCGCCCCCTCTTGGTACTCACCAAAATGGGTGCTATAAAGGGGGGGGGCTATAGACAGGTCACTTTTAATGTAAAATGTTTACATTTTAATGTTTAAAATTGGGCGCTATAGACAGGTTTAACTGTATATATATATATGCAACATTTCTTGTTTCAAAACTATTTGCCAACACTTTAAAATTGTTGCTCACGAAAGGGCAATGGGCTGAGCCCAAGTGAGTTTTTTTATTTAGAGTGTCATGAAAAAGAAAAAAAGTGACAGTTCACATGATGATAAGCAGACTGCTGATAACAGATTGTTGCTTTCACAGCAGGTGCTTATATGTAAAGTTATTTAAAATTCCTGGAAGGGGGAACTATTTACATATTAAACAAGTTACAAGGAAAACAATGTACAATTCAGGGGTTTTGACAAGACTTTGACAAATTATTAAAACAGCTTTCTAAATTGTACAAAAGAAGAAAAAAAAAAATTTCACTGATAAAAAATGCTAAATGTGACATAATAGCCCATGAGATCATGAACTCATGGAATTTGCGTAATCTTTACACAATGGAATAAGAATAAACCTACCTGTGTGTGTGCAGAGAAAAAGAAAAGAAAGAGAGTATCCGAGGAGGAGGAGGGAGAAGATGGGCAGATGTCAGGATCCGGAGGGGAAGAGGACTCAGAGAAGAAGAAGAAGAAAAAGAAGAGGGACAAAGAGAAATCCCACAAGAAGTCTGTCAAGGAGAGGCTCTCCAAGAGAAGAAATGAGAGGTAAGGAGAATATCATAATACATAGTTCTTCAAATTAAAGACACTTCGGCCAGTAAATCTTTTTTATTGTCTCGACGTTTCAACAATAAAAAAATATTTACTACAGTTGGAGCTCGTCTACCCTCCATTGTGGAAACATGCCACAATTATCCCCATCCACAAACCAGACAAGCTTGAGAAAAGATAAGAAAGAAGAAGAAAAGATTTACTGGCTGAAGTGTCTTTAATTTGAAGAACTATGAATGCTGGCCAGGCAACCTCTATCTTTATGAACACATGTTCATCCCTACCTTTACAATTTAATTCTTCTTATCCCCTTGTGTAAAGATTACACAAATTCCATGAGTCCATGCTCCTCGAGCTGTTTTATGATGAGCAGCGGTCTCTCCCAAAGGTCCTGTTTAGTGCATCTAATGCAAGCCAAAATATGTTCTGGAGCTGCAGGTACTTACAATTTAATAAAATAAACAAGCAATCCAGGGCTAAGTTTATTTAACTATTTTCTATTTCTCTAGCTTTTCAGGCCAACATGTCCTTCAACAGTAGAACTAGAATATCTAATATTTAGATTTTTGGCATGTATAGTTAGCTAGAAGTCATACTTCTACTTCTCCTGTTTCACATGTGTAGACATGTGGTGCACTTACAATAAAAACAGTCGCCAACTTCTACCCACCATGATTAATCATGGCCTGTACCACGTGAACTAGGGATAAGCAAAAAAAAAAGGCTGTTGAAGGGCATGTTGTCCCGAAAGTTAGAGAAATAGAAAATAGTTAAAGAAACCTCTGGCCCTGGATTGCTTGTTGATTTTATAAAAGGAGATTCATACTAAACACTTTCTTTGTTCTCTGATTTCAAAAAAGAATTCGCTCCCCTAAGCGAGGAATTTCTTTTTTATTTTACCTTAAAATAAGGTGAGATTTTACGCAATGATTCTTTGATAGGGTCTGACGATAAGTTGTTTTTTTTTTTTTTTTCTTCTTCTAATTATTCTTAGTACATATGGTACAGACCATGATAATCATGGTGGGTACTAGTAAGAAACTGCTTCTTAATGTAGCTTTTAATCTTCAGGAAAAAAAAAAAAAAGTGCACTAATGCGGGATTCAATTCCAGGTCATGGATCTAAAAAAAAATCATCAGTTTGTACTGCAAAGGTAAACTGTATTTATGTAATTATGTATTCCCTATATTTACATATGTACCATAATTATAACTAGTGTAACAACCCCAAAATGTAAATGGAACTTCAACACTCCAGCTAGGTCATCATGTAATCACAAATAAGATGGTCACAAAAAAAAAAAGTTCCAATGGCTCCCGATTCTTGCAAAAGTCCAACCCCACCAATGAGTGCAAGTAACCAAACGGGGCAACTCTGGCATATTTGTAAGTGCGAAAGTCAAACTGCTTTTCACATGTGTAGACATGTGGTGTACTTACAGTAAAAGCAGTCGCCTACTTCTACCCACCATGATTATCATGGCCCGTACCACATGTACTAGGGATAAGCAAACAAAAAAACAAATAAGATAACAAAGTTTTATTGAGACAGCCACACCCAAGGCTGGGCAAGGTCCAATTACATCATTTCCTCCAGGAAGAGCTTTCACAATTCATTAGTCAGAGTTTTTTTTTACTACCGCCTCCAGACACCAGCCTGCTGGACAACAGCAGATCTTCTTATCCACTCTTACAGATCATCTCTCCCGCTGGGGGTTGGTGGAAGAATGGTCTAAACTATTGGGTTTTCAACCACTACGACCTGGGATCGAATACCGCATTGGGCACTTTTTACTCCAATAGCCCCTGATTCTTGCAAAAATCCAACCCCACCAGCGAGTGAAAGTAAACAAACGGGGCTCTGGCACATTTGTAAGTGCAAAAGTCGAACTGCTTTTCACGTGTGTAGACATGTGGGTGCACTTACAGTAAAAGCAGTCGCCTACCTCTACCAACTATGATTATCATGGCCTGTACCACGTGTACTAGGGATAATAATAATTTTAAAAATCTTCCTCTCATTCAGACCCTTTTGGACCTTGCCACATTGTCAGCATTGGCCTCTCTTTTAGGTGACATCCAACCTGTCCTTGTGTAAAGATTACACGAATTCCATGAGTTCATGCTCCTCGAGCTGTTTTATGATAAACAGCGGTCTCTCCCAAAGGTCCTGTTTAGTGCATCTAATACAAGCCAAAATGTGTTCTGGAGCTGCAGGTGCCAAGCTAAATTTTGGGCAAGTGGGGTAGATTACCTGTACTTTGTGTTACCCATATACACCTGATTAGAAAACTCAATGAGTGTTAGACAATTTGAACAATTTTATTGGATTCTTTCAATCAAATTTTACAAAGGTGGAAAAATAAAAGAGTAAAAGGGCATATAAAGTGTAGGGGAATATATATACAAATGTCTTCAGCAAGGACGGCCTCCCCACCTTGAGAGAGTCCTCCTCCAGACAAGGAGGGGGTCTTCTTGTACACTCCTCAGTTCCACACCGAGGATGTACCAATAGATGTGTGTCTTGGCATGAGTGTTAGACGCAATGTCAATTTCACTTGTTCCATCTAACAGGATTGTGATCATCGGTGTGTGGTCCAGTGTAGAGAAGGAGTATGATGATCCAGAGTGCAGCATCCGCCCGGAAGAGATCCCGGATGTCCCCACCAACAACTTCCTTATGCGGAGGTCCCCCGTGGTAGATTACGACAGGTAGGTAAACCTCCCACCATCTCTCCTACCATGGACTCACACTGTTGTCCCCCCCCCCAGATCCAGGCCGGATTTCTACTCTTCAAGCCGTAGGACCAAGGTATCCCGATCTGGCCGCAAGATCAAAGGACGAGGTTTCATGGTGAGTTTGGCCTTTTTTCTATCCAAATTGTTATGTTTTCTAAATAAGACCAGATTTTTTTTTTTTCTGGTGGTGCCGCTGCTACTTAAAAAAAAAAAAATTGTTTTCTACCATCTATTACCAGGATGCTCTAAAAGATGTATTACAAAAAATTATTTTGACTTTTATTCTAAGCCTTTTTTTTTAGCCAAATTTGGGATAAATCGTTAAATATGTCTACATTTTTTACATGTGTAGGTAGACATGTGGTGACAATAAAAGCAGTTGCTAACTATTACTTAACCATGATTATCATGGCCTGTACTGCATCTACTAAGGGATAAGTAAAAAGTTTCATCAAATTTGTCCATAACATTTTTTATTTTTATTTACACCTTTGATAAAATTAACTATTTAAAAACAATATGAAAAAAAAAAAAGTACAAAAGTGGAATTGTACTGGGATCAGTTAGATAAATTTATTTAAAAGCACAGGCTGTAATCTATTTTGTTCTTTCATTCAGTACTTTTGTCTGATGATGATAACAATACTGTTACCAAAATATCACACTATTTGTATTTGTTGTTGTTGTTTCTTATTCCCTTGTGTAAAGCTTACACAAATTCCATGAGTTCATGCTCCTCGAGCTGTTTTATGATGAGCAGCGGCCTCTCCCAAAGGTCCTGTTTAGTGTATCTAATGCAAGCCAAAAAAATGTGTTCTGGAGCTGCAGGTACCAAACTACATTTTGGGCAAGTGGGATAAATTTTGTTACTATTTGTATTTGGTCTTGTTAACTTATAAAGACTAACTTGTAGATGACTCAATATGGGAATCATAAAGATAGAGGCTGCCTGGCCGGAATTCATAGTTCTTCAAATAAAAGATACTTCGGCCAGTAAATCTTTTTATTGTCTCAACGTAAAGATTTACCTAAAGAAATAGAAAGATTTACTGGCCAAAGTGTCTTTTTTTTTTTAAGAATAATTTATAATGCTTTACCAAATGTTTTAATTTTTGTTCGCTTCTGACGAGGACAAAAGATTTTTGTTGAAACGTCAATACGGAATCTTTTGGGCCAAAGTGAAGTTGTGTTACTAACGGACCGATGATGTGCAGCGCTACAGGACACCCTCATCATCTGAAGGTCGATCAGGCAGTGAGACTCCGCCACATTGGAGACAAGCCCAGGCCCGCACTCGGCTTCCTCCTAAACAAATCATCATCACCAGGTATCATCATCTTGTTCTCTCTCTCTCTCTACCATTGGTTTTTAACCGCTACAACCTGGGTTCGAATCCCGCATTGCACACTTTTTTTTATTTTTTATTTTTATAATATAATATAATGTGGCTTATGATTGTAAAACGACATTTGAAAATTATCCCGCATGTGTTTCTTTTGAACGAAAAATCAAAATTTATTTTAAGGAGAAATAACAATTATTTCTAACCTTAGGGATGAAGTATGAAAGGATGAATTGTGAAGAGTAATGATAAACAGAATTCTGATAAAAAAAAACCCCCAATGGCTCCCCGATTCTTACAAAAGTCCAACCCCACCAGCAAGTGCAAGTAATCAAACGGGGCTCTGGCATATTTATAAGTGCAAAGTCGAACTGCTTTTCACATGTTTAGACATGTGATGCACTTACTGTAAAAGCAGTCGCCTACTTGCTATCCACCATGATTATCATAGCCTGTACCACATATTGCTGTTTCTTATCCCCTTTTGTAAATATTTCAAGAATTGCATGAGTCCATGCTCCTCGAGCTGTGTTTTATGATAAGCAGCGGCCTCTCCCAAAGGTCCTGCACCTGGTGTAATAGGGATAAACAAAAAAAATCTCCCTCTCTTCACCTACCTTCTTCCTATACTTAACTTTTTGGTCTCTCTCTCCCTATTTTTATTCCAGAAAACTACAATAAGACCTAAACCAAATACACCTATCCCCCGATTTACACGGTAGATACGTTCCTGAGAAAAACGTGTAAATCGAGGGATAGGTGTATATTAAACTGTCAAATCTGAATAGGTGTTCGCCCCCTCATGAATCAGAGCCTCCCAATATTCTTTTCAACATAGGTAGTATAGAGTAGAATATCGCATTTTAGTATAGTGCGATAAAAACAAAACAAAAAAAACTTATTTGGAAAACCGTGTAAAAGCGAAAACGTGTAAAACAAGTACCGTGTAAATCGGAGGATAGGTGTAGTTTAATAGTGTGTGACAATGCTGTTACCGAAACGTCACACACTATTAAATTATTTGAATTAGGTCTTTATTTTCTTGTATTAAAAATCTATAATCCAAATTGTGCTTTATCATTTGAGATTTACTTTTGTTTAAAACTTACAAATATTTCTTACAATTTGGTGTCTTATTACCTTGTGTTTCTAATCTATAATCCAAACATCATCTCACCGCTGCGGCTGTACAGATCTCCCGGGGTATCGGAGGATGAAGCGGAGGAAGAAGAAGATTCCAGAAAGAATCAGCCCCTGATTTCATTGTAAGTTTTTGTGTCTTCCACAACTCTGGGATCTGGCTCCAACACCGGTTGTTGTTGTTTCAGTGTGAAAACTGTAGATGCCAATGGGAGACAGAAGCCTAGGTACGTTTTTTTTTTTTAAATGCTCTATTTTAAAATATATATATATTGAATTTTTAGTTTTATCTTGCTTATCTTTTATTTTTTTAATACAGTAGAACCTCTCTATAAAAAACACCTAGTAACTGAACCAAAGTGTTCTTTAGGGACACAAGGTAATAAGACTAAATCCAAATAAATAAATAGTGTGTGACATTTTGGTAACTTACAGCGTTGTTACCATCTTCAGACAAAAGTACCGAAACGTCACACACTATTTATTTGGGTTTGATCTTATTACCTTGTGTTTATAATCCAAATTGTACATTATCTTTTCTTTAGGAAGAGGTGTCCACTTACTGAAGAGTTGTTAATTATCTTATCTATGGTAATTTTGTCAATGAAAACTGTCTTTTGTTAAGAGGTGTCCTCTCATGGAGGTTCTACTGTATTGTATGTGTACTTGGCTTTTTTTGCTCTGACGTCTGAATAGGTCTCTTTAAAAAAAATGTTGGGAGAAGCTGTTCTGCTGGTTGCGTTCTGCAGAAGTTGACCCAAATAGTGAGTACTCCACAATCCCTGCGCTGCTGCTTGTAACTGACCTTTGTACAGAAGAGAAGGAAGATTGGCAGAGAGAGCTCACTGCTGTGTCCAGCGGACTGTAACATGTGCTGTGGCGACTGTCTAGGCCCCTGGTGGACGAGTCGGAAGGCTCGACGGAGGAAGAGGAGGATGGCCGCAAGCCCCGCTTAGACTCCAAGGTACTCGACCTACGGGACAAAGACACTGACAACAAGGTGGTTCCTGTCGTAATGTTCCATGACCGCTTTCTGGACAGGAGGGGAGAGCGGCCCGAACATTACTCCCGCAGCCGTCCGCCGCCCCAGCAGGATAGGTGGAGCCGCTATGAAAGGCACCGGGAACCAGAACCGCGGGACCACCGCCGGCGCGAGGAAAGACGTAGCAGGAGCCGAGGAAGGAGACCCAGAGTGGAGCCGTCTCCCCCCAGACATCACAACAGGCGCTCCCCCCCACCTCACAGGTCAAATGTCCGCAGCCATCACCGTGACCGCGAAGATAACCGCGAGGCCGAGAACAGACTCCACCACCTGTACAACCCAGAGACCAGCAAACAGCAATCCCACAGTCCCCGGCGATCCAAGGAAATCTCCGTTCCCAAATCTGCCCCGGCCCAGGCTGTTACTTACCATATGGACAAACCTAGCAAGAGCCCCACTCCACCGGAACCAGAGGTGAAAGAACAACCAGAGAAACCGGCAGTCATCTCCCCAGTTAACGACACCTCAGAACCAATGGACCTGGATGGATCCGTCACCAACTCCCCCATCCGACCATTTGAAGCGGAGAGCAGTCTGCCCACTCAGGACGACAGCTGCTCCAGGGACTTTATCCTGGAGAAACCAGAGGCTGCTGAGGTCCCAGAGAACCAAGAAGCTGACAGGGCACCGCCCCCATACCAGGAGGAAGAGATGGGCAGCCAGCCTCCTGTGTACGACCCCGTGGTATACGGACTCCAACCCGGCTATGGCTACCCTGCCCAGCCATACCAACAGGACTTCCAAGCCGCTGCCTCCTATCCACCAGATCAGACAACAGTGCAGGAGCCCTCCTACGAGGTACCAGAGATTCCGCTGCCCGCAGACACCTCCCAGCAAGCCACCCTGAGGTACAGCGAGGATGAGGAGGAAGATGAAGAGGCTGGAGGCCCCCTGCTGCCACCTGGTGTGGACCACATTGATGACGTACCCACCTTCGACAAGGTGCCACTACAGGCTGCTCCTAAGGTAGGTTGTCTATGTGTGGCTCTTTATCAAGTCTTCATGGTAAACGGTTTGCGGATTTCGACAAATTAGAAGGAAGAATCATATATCGCCGCAACTCTTTTTATTATTATAGCGGTTAAGGAAGCTTTCGGGCAAGCCCTTCTTCAGCTAATTTAATTGTACAAACAAAGAGAGATTATATATCGTTTTTAAAATAAATCAAAATAAACGAAAAGAAATTTACCACGCCCCTATCGCCCTCGTTTCAATAGCACCGCGTGGCCACGTTATGTCTGATCCTAACTTCAAATGTAATATGGTACAAAAATATCTTAAAAGAAAGTTACCTAATTGAATAAATATAAAGAATCAACTATAAACAGTTCAAAAAAATTTTTAGGATAGAAGGTGGACGTACTGTGATGGCAACTGTATACTTTTGTTTAATGATTTAGGGTGCTTCATGGTTTCTATTGCTTCAAGAATGAGTCTTTGGGTTTTAGTTTTGGCATTTGTATGGAGGATTCTGGTATTATTGAAGTCTGGAGTGTGTCCGGTTTCTCTGACGTGGTCAACAATTAAGGAGTTTGGGTTTAGTTTGGAGATGTTTCTTTGGTGTTCTTTGATTCTGATTGAAAGATCTCTTGATGTCTCACCGATGTAGACACTATTGCAGTTGAGGCAGGGAATTTGGTAAACTAAATCTTTTTTCTGTTTCTGGTCGGTGCTTTTGGTGATTGGGTTTCTTAGAATCGAGCCCATGGAAGGTGAACCTCTGAAGATGGTTTTTATGCCAAAACTTTTGAGTTTGCGGGCTATTGTAATTGTAGATCCTGTATAAGGTAAGTAACAGGTGGAGATGTATTGATTGGAGTTGTTTCTGGGAGTCCCTGGTTTATATCTATTTCTTTTAATGAAAGGAAGCGGGTATCCAGATTTAAGAAGCTGGTTTTCGATAGATTTAAGTTCCTTATTGTATTCTATTTTTGAAGAACAGTGGGTGAAAGCTCTTTTCGTCAAGGTACGTACAACTGTTATTTTGTGGGAGATGGGAGAATTGGAGGCAAAGTGTAGGTACTGCGTTGGGGAGGTAGGTTTTCTATAAACTTTTGTTGTAAAACCGGTTCTATTTCTGGTAAATAAAATGTCAAGGAATGGCAGGCTTCCGTTATTTTCTTTTTCTATTGTAAATTGAATAGATGAGTTGAAGCTATTGAGGGTTTCTAGGATGTGATTTTCACTGTTTTCTGTGATTATGCAAAAAATATCATCGACATATCTTGACCAGATTAATATTTCGTTGGGTTTTATTTCAGTGATCCATGAGTCAATCGTGGAGAGAACTATTTCGGCTAGAATTGTAGACAGTGGGCTTCCCATCGGGGTTCCTTTTATTTGGTTGTAGTATTCTTCTGTAAATTTAACTGTTGTGCTCTTTAAACAGATTTCAGTGAGTTTCAGGATTGCAAGGTGGTCCGGGTATGCTTCTTTATTTTTGATTAGGATGGTTTGTAGGGAGTCCATTATTAGGTCGTGGGGGAGGCTTGTGTATAGGTCTTTGACATCATATGAAACGATTCGGTGATGGACTCCCTACAAACCATCCTAATCAAAAATAAAGAAGCATACCCGGACCACCTTGCAATCCTGAAACTCACTGAAATCTGTTTAAAGAGCACAACAGTTAAATTTACAGAAGAATACTACAACCAAATAAAAGGAACCCCGATGGGAAGCCCACTGTCTACAATTCTAGCCGAAATAGTTCTCTCCACGATTGACTCATGGATCACTGAAATAAAACCCAACGAAATATTAATCTGGTCAAGATATGTCGATGATATTTTTTGCATAATCACAGAAAACAGTGAAAATCACATCCTAGAAACCCTCAATAGCTTCAACTCATCTATTCAATTTACAATAGAAAAAGAAAATAACGGAAGCCTGCCATTCCTTGACATTTTATTTACCAGAAATAGAACCGGTTTTACAACAAAAGTTTATAGAAAACCTACCTCCCCAACGCAGTACCTACACTTTGCCTCCAATTCTCCCATCTCCCACAAAATAACAGTTGTACGTACCTTGACGAAAAGAGCTTTCACCCACTGTTCTTCAAAAATAGAATACAATAAGGAACTTAAATCTATCGAAAACCAGCTTCTTAAATCTGGATACCCGCTTCCTTTCATTAAAAGAAATAGATATAAACCAGGGACTCCCAGAAACAACTCCAATCAATACATCTCCACCTGTTACTTACCTTATACAGGATCTACAATTACAATAGCCCGCAAACTCAAAAGTTTTGGCATAAAAACCATCTTCAGAGGTTCACCTTCCATGGGCTCGATTCTAAGAAACCCAATCACCAAAAGCACCGACCAGAAACAGAAAAAAGATTTAGTTTACCAAATTCCCTGCCTCAACTGCAATAGTGTCTACATCGGTGAGACATCAAGAGATCTTTCAATCAGAATCAAAGAACACCAAAGAAACATCTCCAAACTAAACCCAAACTCCTTAATTGTTGACCACGTCAGAGAAACCGGACACACTCCAGACTTCAATAATACCAGAATCCTCCATACAAATGCCAAAACTAAAACCCAAAGACTCATTCTTGAAGCAATAGAAACCATGAAGCACCCTAAATCATTAAACAAAAGTATACAGTTGCCATCACAGTACGTCCCCCTTCTATCCTAAAAATTTTTTTTGAACTGTTTATAGTTGATTCTTTATATTTATTCAATTAGGTAACTTTCTTTTAAGATATTTTTGTACCATATTACATTTGAAGTTAGGATCAGACATAACGTGGCCACGCGGTGCTATTGAAACGAGGGCGATAGGGGCGTGGTAAATTTCTTTTCGTTTATTTTGATTTATTTTAAAAACGATATATAATCTCTCTTTGTTTGTACAATTAAATTAGCTGAAGAAGGGCTTGCCCGAAAGCTTCCTTAACCGCTATAATAATAAAAAGAGTTGCGGCGATATATGATTCTTCCTTCTAATTTATCAAGTCTGTAGTATGATAAGGTACAAGTTAATATAATGCAATAATGAGTCATCTCTAATAGGAAATGAAAGCATTAAAGTATGGATGTTTTTTTGTTTTGGATTATAGATTAGAAATAAAAGGTAATAAGACCAAGTCTAAATACATTTTATTTCATTTGGATTTGGTCTTATTATAACTTTTATTGATTTGGTTTTGTTGCCTTATGTTTCTCAAGTCTGTAGTACATAATCATGACTTTTTTTTCTTCTTGGTATTAATTTTTCTAAATTGAAAAATAAGCCTTTCTTTTCAGATAATGATATGGCCTACCAAATAACCTATTATACTAAACCACTTGGAGAAAGTTAAAAAAATTTTCAATAATCCATTCGCCATCTCAAGGAACATTCAGCAAAAGTAAAGTTGAAATTTTGCAAGACCTCATTGATGAAGAAAGTAGAAGTCTACTGCCAAATATCCAGGCACTTTTGGCAGCCCTGGAAGAGAATGAAAGCTTGACAATAAGAATTTTGGACAAAGACCAACTATTATCCTTAATCTCAGAAAAACAGTAATTGAAGTTGATGGTGAATATAATATCCAGAATTTAAATATGTTTTGTCTAAAAAAAAGGCCATAATAATTATGCACACTGATATATTATCCCTTGGTATGTTTTTTTTTTTTTTGCTTATCCCTAGTACACGTGGTACAGGCCATGATAATCATGGTGGGTAGAAGATTTTGGTGGGAGAGTAGTTTTATGACACCTACTGTTGAATAGAAAGAGATCCATCAACAACTCTTGTGTGTTTTAGATTGAGATCAAATGCCCCATTTCCCTCCCCCAAGTGGAAAAGGCCAAAGACATCACTCCTCCCCCTGATTCTGAAGTACAAGTGAGTTGTGTTCTACTTTTCTTTTTGGTTATTCAATATCTATATATATAAAAATCAATGTTTGTTTGTATGTCCGGTATACAAATTCGCAGTAGTTCACTAATTCAAACCAAAATTTCCATACATAGGTAAAAAAATACGGGGAAGACGATAGGCTATTTTAAAAAATATATAAATCAATTATTAAAACTATATATTCAAATTATTCTACTTAGCTCACGAACAACGCCCTCTATCAAAGATTAGATTAAATTATGCTGATGCAAACAAATAGATAATGCTAATAACAAACAATTATAAAAAAATATTATTTAAATATATATTACTCGGGTAGATATGCACACGGGTCAATCCCGGGGCGAAGCCCGGGTCACCCGTCTAGTAAAGTCATATTTGCATATATTTAGTTAGAAGCTCTTCTTCTCAGCACTGCTATATTTCTATTTACATACATTTACAAGCATAAACCTTTATTAAGACCTTGAGTCTTATATACAACTAGACGTAAGGCCCGGGCAACGCCCGGGGTTTACCCGAGTGAGTATATATTTTAGAAATGTTTTAATTAAAATACTATTCGTTACAATTATAAATTGGCGCCGTGGATGTCTCTCTTGTGAAACTTCCCGCCCCAAACTGTGTGTGTCTTGGAAATATAAAATTAGAATTGTGGATTTTCATAAAGAGTGGTCGCTATAGTCAGGGTGGTCTGTATAGACAGGTGTATGTATCACACTGCTGTTAACAGGGTTGCCTAGAGTGACCGCTATAGACAGGGTGGTCTGTATAGACAGGTGAATTTATCACACTGATGATAACAGGGTTGTCTAGAGTGGCCGCTATAGACAGGTGGATGTATCACTCAGCTGATAACAGGGTTGCCTAGGGTGACCGCTATGACAGGGTGGTCTGTATAGACAGGTGGATGTATCACACAGCAGATAACAGGGTTGCCTAGGGTGACCGCTATGACAGGGTGGTCTGTATAGACAGGTGGATGTATCACTCAGCTGATAACAGGGTTGCCTAGGGTGACCGCTATGACAGGGTGGTCTGTATAGACAGGTGGATGTATCACACAGCTGATAACAGGGTTGCCTAGGGTGACCGCTATGACAGGGTGGTCTGTATAGACAGGTGGATGTATCACACAGCAGATAACAGGGTTGCCTAGGGTGACCGCTATGACAGGGTGGTCTGTATAGACAGGTGGATGTATCACTCAGCTGATAACAGGGTTGCCTAGGGTGACCGCTATGACAGGGTGGTCTGTATAGACAGGTGGATGTATCACACAGCTGATAACAGGGTTGCCTAGGGTGACCGCTATGACAGGGTGGTCTGTATAGACAGGTGGATGTATCACTCAGCTGATAACAGGGTTGCCTAGGGTGACCGCTATGACAGGGTGGTCTGTATAGACAGGTGGATGTATCACACAGCTGATAACAGGGTTGCCTAGGGTGACCGCTATGACAGGGTGGTCTGTATAGACAGGTGGATGTATCACTCAGCTGATAACAGGGTTGCCTAGGGTGCCGCTATGACAGGGTGGTCTGTATAGACAGGTGGATATATCAAACAGCTGATAACAGGGTTGCCTAGGGTGACCGCTTTGACAGGGTGGTCTGTATAGACAGGTGGATGTATCACACAGCTGATAACAGGGTTGCCTAGGGTGACCGCTATGACAGGGTGGTCTGTATAGACAGGTGGATGTATCACACAGCTGATAACAGGGTTGCCTAGGGTGACCGCTATGACAGGGTGGTCTGTATAGACAGGTGGATGTATCACACAGCAGATAACAGGGTTGCCTAGGGTGACCGCTATGACAGGGTGGTCTGTATAGACAGGTGGATGTATCACACAGCTGATAACAGGGTTGCCTAGGGTGACCGCTATGACAGGGTGGTCTGTATAGACAGGTGGATGTATCAATCAGCTGATAACAGGGTTGTCTAGAGTGGTCGCTATAGACAGGTGTATGTATCACACTGCTGATAACAGGGTTGCCTAAAGTGAACGCTATAGACAGGGTGGTCTGTATAGACAGGTGGATGTATCACACAGCTGATAACAGGGTTGTCTAGGGTGGTCGCTATAGACAGGGTGATCTGTATAGACAGGCGAATGTAACACACTGATGATAACAGGGTTGCCTAAAGTGACCGCTATAGACAGGGTGGTCTGTATAGACAGGTGGATGTATCACACAGCTGATAATAGGGTTTTCTAGAATGGCCGCTATATACAGGTGGTCTGTATAGACAGGTGGATGTATCACACAGCTGATAACAGGGTTGTCTAGAGTGGTCGCTATAGACAGGGTGGTCTGTATAGACAGGTGGATGTATCACACAGCTGATAACAGGGTTGTCTAGAGTGGTCGCTATAGACAGGGTGGTCTGTATAGACAGGTGTATGTATCACACTGCTGATAACAGGGTTGCCTAAAGTGACCGCTATAGACAGGGTGGTCTGTATAGACAGGTGGATGTAACACACAGCTGATAACAGGGTTGTCTAGAGGGGGGCGGGCAAGGAGGTCACGTGTTTGCTGGCTGCCAATGGGCGCGCATTCTATCCGTGAGCTTCAGACAAACCGACAAACAAACAGACAGAATAAGGCAAATATATAAGTAGATTCTCCAGGAAAACATCCAAAGAACATTGTAATAAAAAAACTTGAGATTTACAAATAAAAATGTATACTTATAACCTCTCCTCTGATGAGCTCTACTCAGCATTCCCAGCAGGCTTCATACTGTAATATGATTGTTGAGTGGAGCTAAGAAAGAAGGATTTATACTGTTAATGTTTGTAATGATGATGCATTAGCCTGCCATTTGTTATGAATATTCAAAACTATTATAGCCGCGTATGATTCTTTTATAAATTAAACAATTTCTACTGCCCCATTACTGCAATTGAAAAATTAATGGGAGGGCCCCTGGCTGATCAGTGTAATGCCAATCCATATAAGGTTAAGTAAACATTTGTTAACCAAGACTTTAATTCTAAGTTGGTAACTTGAGTGAGAAATGTTGTGCCAGTAAATTAGGTAGGTAAAGTTTGTTTATGTGTTCAGGTCGCTGCTGCACCAGCCGTAGAAGCAACGGTGGTGCAGGAAGACAACAAAGTAGCAGCAGAATCCCCTACTAAGGAGGAGCAGGCAGCGGCGGAGAAAGAATCCCCGGCAAAGGAGAGCTCCCCTCCCAACAAGGAGTAAGTAGCATCAAGTTGTCTTTGTCTATAACCCACAGTTCTGGTAAACTACTAGTATGCCAGTTAGGTGAAAGAACAATAATCCAGCCTTCAAATCTCATCAAATTCCTCCTAGGAAATCTTAAGCCCAGCATTCCTGCAAAATCTCCCAAGAAAGACAAGGTAACAAGACCAAATTAAAAAAATAGCCTGTGATGTTACAGAAATGTCACACACTATTTATTCATTTGGATTTGGTCTTGTTACCTTATGTTTCTAATCTATAGTCCAAATTGTACCTTATCAAAATATCTCAAGAAATAAATCTTCTTGGCTCGCTAACTCATAAATTAACCTCCGCTGTAGTGTCCAAAGTAGTTACTTTAACTAAATATATTTAAGCAGGACTTTTAACTCTCACTGAGGTGATGAATATATAGTTAAACCTGTCTATAGCGCCCCCTCTTGGGACTCACTAAAATAGGGTGGTGCTATAGAGAGGTCACTTTTAATGTAAAATGTTTACATTTTAATGTTTAAAATTGGGCGCTATAGAGAGGAAGGCACTATTTAGAGGGGGTGCTATAAACAGGTTTAACTGTACATAGATTTTCAAGTCATTATGAATGTAGATCTTTCTTGCGCCAGTTCTCAAAACTATTTTGTTGCTGAGATAGAGTTAAAACGTGTGAATTGGAATCATGAATCTTCTGATAAAAAACCAAAGAATATTTTCCAAATTAAAAGCCATCCTTGGTTTTGAGAAAATATGACACTTGTTGATTGAACCAAGCCGGGAAAGGTAAAGGAAATTAATTGATCTTCTAAATATCAACAAAAAATATATAGTCATTTACCAGCGGGTTAAAAAGAAACTTAGCCAAATGCTTGTGGTAAAAGCAAATTTAGGGGGTCCGTGGAAGGCTGGTTAAACCGTTTGGTTTTTGACCACTACGACCCGGGTTCGATTCTTGCATTGGACACTTTTTTCTGTTTAAAAAAAATGCTCCAATGGCCCCCCGATTCTTGCAAAAGTCCAACCCCACCAGCAAGTGCAAGTAACCAAACGGGGCTCTGGCACATTTGTAAGTGCAAAGTCGAACTGCTTTTCACATGTGTAGACATGTGGTGCGCTTACAGTAAAAAGCAATCCCTAACTACCCACCATGATTATCATGGCCTGTACCACGTGTACTAGGGATAAGCAAATTTGTTATATTTCTTGCTAAGTCTCTCAATACGCTATAACCTCAATGAGATGACACTCTTGCTAGGAGCACCTCTATACAGAGAACAGTTTTCATTGCCGAAATTACCACTTTTCCTATTAGTAGCTCTCTGTTAAGAGGGAACCTCTCTTTGTAAAGGACACTTTGACTTTGCAACGAGATGTTGTCCTTTACAAAGAGTTAGTTAAACAGTATTTGCCAGGTTTGTTTGACTGAGACGTTTGCCCCAGGTCTGCTGTCACCACCAGAAACGATGGCGGCGCTACATCCAGGAGAGAACGGCGAACCAGCCGCCGTCCACCCAGCCGTGAACGCAGGCGTAGATCCCGCTCAGGCAATCGGCGGACTTCCCCCAGACGATACAGAAGGGAATCTCCTTACCGCAACCGCGCAGGACCTCCACGCAGACACAGAAGCCGGAGCTCACACCGCAGGCCGTCACCCAGACCAAGATCCTACAGGCCACCTCCACGGTCACCACCCCGCAGAGATCGCCGTAGGTCCCGATCCCGCACACAACCTCGCCGTCACCGCAAGAAATATTCCTCCTCCAGCCGTAGCTCATCTTCCTCTAGCTCATCCTCATCTTACTCCTCATCTTCCTCCAGCTCCTAGTTCCATCGGACAGCTTTGTAAATTACAAATGTCTCTTGTTGTATCATCCCCTCTTTATTTATCCTACTACACTGTGGTCGTCCCATTGAAATCCTTCATTTTGGTGGCCCCTTCTTCTCTGCTTGTTTTTACAGAACACAAATGTATATTGCCAATAAATAATAAATGTACCTTTATTCTCTACTGTGTATTGTTTTCACACCTCTACCCCACATTCTTACTTTATTGTGGTGGAAATATCCAAACAACCACATTTTACCAGAGTGAATATTGTTTCGATAATGATTTATTATGAATAGTTTAGGAATTTTTCATTAATATATTATCACTTTTCTGATTAGCTCGAGGAGCATGAACTCATGGAATTCGTGTTATCTTTACACAAGGGGATAAGAAACAACAACAACAACAACTTTTCTGATTTTAAAATTATGCAAAATTGTTTTTTTTGCCTTATTTGCATATTCTAGGGTTGATGAGAAATTGTAGAATATTTGTTCATATAGTCATCAAAACTTGACTTGATGGACATTAATAACAATAGAGATGAAAGAGAGTGACTCCTTCTAAATCTAACTATGCCCTGTTAGAAAATATAGTACAAAGAAAATATAGGTGGCGTGACCGTAGCCAACCAATAGGAGGGCGCCATTCCAAAAAAAAAGCAAACGGTGACAGAGATGAAAACTGATGACTGTTGATTAGGAGATGAGGAATGACGCTCGTAACTGTATATAGAATGTTCTTACTATGGTTTGTCCATTGAAGTAAAAAAATTAAGAAAATTTTGGTATTAAGATTGTTATGTATAATTCAGTATCATTAGAGGAGGTAGCTAAAGACTTTACAATTGAAAACTATTAAAGTATTATTATGTAGATGAGATGATTTTTTTTTGTTCATCCTTAGTACATGTGGTACAGGCCATGATAATCATGGTGGTTAGAAGTTGGTGACTGCTTTTACTGTAAGTGCACCACATGTCTACACATTTGAAAACTCATTTCGACTTTGCACTTACAAGATGAGATGATATTTAAAACATAATTAAGGACAATCCTGGGGGGTTTGGCGGAAAGATGGTCTAAGCCTTTGGTGGTTTTCAACCATGCTCCAATGCCCCTTCCCCCCCCCTGAAGTCCAACCCCACTAGCAAGTGCAAGTAACCAAACCAGGCTCTGGCACATTTATAAGCAAGTTTAACTTTAATATAATAAAAAGAAAAAAATGGAGTAAATTTAGCTATATAAATTGTTATAGATGGAAAATTTGCCGGGAGGTCAATAGATGGCGTCAGGTTTTGACGGGAGAGGCGCCCATTGCTTCTATAAATTGTTATGTTTAATAGGAATAGATAGATAGCTAATTTCACTAGCCAATAAAAATAGCAATTGTATATATATATAAATGTACCAAAAGAGGCACCTCTCCCTTTACTAAAGTTTTATTATTAGGGTGATGCATAGTGCCTTTGTTCTGATGCACATTTAAAGGGAGTGGTGCCTCTTTTGGTACATGAATCATCTTCCTGCAACTTTGTTATATATATATAAATATCATAACCCTGAGTAAGCAGACCATTTGTGAATAAACTGGGAAGTTGCGGCTGAGGATCTTCCCTGAAGAAGCAGAGGCACTACTAGATGTTAGCTCCAAAGGTCGAGACAGCCCAAGGGATGAAGGTGGATCATGGGCTGCATGTAGGGTCAAGGCTCCTTCAAGAGAAGCAGCGAGAGCGATCAGTCTGGCTAGAATGAACACAAACACCATAACTAATCTGCACCATGCCTACTGCTTTACTCTAAGCTCCAGGCAGCAAGCAATCAATGTCTTCATATGCCTGCAAACCAACCACGCAGATTGGCTAGACTTATTGATCTCCTTTCTGATTGGTCCGCGTCCTGACACGTGAAGGACCCTTTCTATTTCTAACCCACTCTTTGCTGTTTTTATTATGACTTCATTATTTTATAAGTTTAAGGTACATTTTTATACAGTTAATGAGGTAAAAACATTGAATACTTTTATTATGGTAATTTACATTTGCGATCAAAATGAACCTTTCCAAGGCATGACCTAACATATAATACATAAATAAAAAAATATATATATATAAAAAATAAAGGTGCTAAAAATTATATTAATAAAGTTTTGGCACAGAAATAAACTAAACGTTGATTTATCCCGTTCCCTGATATTTGCAAACCCATTTTCTTGACAAATGAAGAAAATCCAACCAAGAACGCGTTTCGGGCTGTTGGCCCTCGTCAGAGTGGTGCAGGCGGTACCTCTATGACCAACTTTTTTTTTGATCCCAGAGGCTTCTTGAGAAATCAAGAAATGGCCTGAACATGTGAAAAAATAAAGGTCAGCTGTTATTATTAAAATAAAAAAGGCCTATTCTGACCACGCTCACACGAGCTTTTTAGATGACAGAGCGCTATAATGACAGATGTTATTATAATATTTTATAACCCAAAATATACTACATATATATATATATATATATATATATACCTCTAAAAAAACGACGGCAAAGAGACTACCCATTGATGGAATAAGTAAAAGATTGAGATATCATTGGCATAAATCTATCATCGAGAGAGATTAAGTTGTCCTAATGCCCTCGATCATTCCGATTAAAAATATTTCTCAGTCATTAAATCTCTTTACTCAATAATGCTCAACTATCCTCCTCCTCAGAAGGAAATAATCTTATTTAAATTATATGAAGATTTCATAGCCAAACATTTAATACAAATAACCTATTATCTGAATAGGTGTCATAGCACTGCCTTTGCCTTTTCTTAGGTTACTATTTTAGGGAGAATGAACGCAAAGTCACAATGATAAAAGACATCCCATTATTTTATTGGTTACGTTTCTATACAAAAATGAATAAGTAATGTTTCTGAAGATTATTATATATATTTTCTCTTTGCGATTAGTAGCCCAAAATTACATAAAATGCTATGAAAAAATAAAAATCGTTTTCGATTCATATATTGTTCATTTTCTCAATATCTCACACAAAATTGATATATTAATTTAAAAGTAATAAAGATAAATATTAAAAAATCCGTTGTTATATGTGATAATGGACATCACCGATTTTTTTTTTTTTACCTTTGATAACATTGTATTGTTTACATTGTTTAAAACACGTTTGACACAATATAAAGTTAAAGTATAACAAGTTAAGAAAAATTGCTTTACATAAAAAATATATTTTTAAAATAATGGAGCAAGGTTAATAAACGAAAAATAATTTGAGAAATATTATTGGTTCGTATACAAACTCTTAATGGTTGTTTTTAAATTGGCGTGCCCCCATTTAACCGATATTGTTTTGACACCACTAACATAGTTTTAAAATGATTAATTAATGGGGGCTATTTGAAACCATTTACATTTTACTCTAGATCATTTAATTTTTTTATATTTGTAAATATATTTTAAATAAATAAGAGATATTTATAATAAAAATATAATAAGTTAATACGATTTAAGACAAATTCAAATGAACATTTCCTTATTCCTAACAAGTCATATTTATATATTTCAAGGTATATTTTACATTTAAAAATTTAAATAATTTACGTTCTAACAAAATTATTTAGTTCACTTTTTTTTTAAACAAATAATTATTTTTTATATATATAAAATTTTGAAAGAAAAAATAAGTTGTATTTGACATTTTGAAAAAAAAAAAAGAATGTCAAATACATATAAAGATATCACATTTAATAATATAATACAGTTAAACTTTTTTAATTCAACATTCCAAGGGGGTCATAATTTTTGATTGAATTAAAATCAATGTTGAACTCTATTTTTATTTAAAAAGTTTATTGTGATATGAAAAATGGTTGCATTAGAAAAACAAGATAATAAGACCAAATCAAAATAGTGTATAATGTTTTACCATCATCAGACAAAAAAGTACTGAAATGTCACAATTTGAATTTGGTCTTATTACCTTGTGTTTTTAATATATAATATCCAAATTGTACCTAACCCTAATTGGTTGAATTAAAAGGAGATTATGATATATATTAATGATGATAAGTTTATCTATGATATCATAGATTATAAACACAAGGTAATAAGATCAAATCCAAAGAAATAAATAGTGTGTGACATTTCAGGAACAGCATTGTTACCATCTTCAGACTAAAGTACTGAATGAATAGATGAATAGACAACGCTGTTACCGAAATGTCACACACTTTATTTATTTAATTAAAAAGGCATATATTGGATCAAAATATCATTTATTTTATCAATATTTCAGTTGGCTTTTTAATATGGCTTTTAATATATAATATAATAATGGTTTTTGCCTTTTTAATTAAAGATTTATTTATGGATTGCTCTATTTTCAAAACTTTATTTATTGTAAAAAAAAAAAAAAAACTTTCAGAGAATTTTAAAAGCTTTCACAACTTCAAATCTAGAACAGAGAGAAGAACAGTGTTCAGAATTTAATTGAATCTTCTGATATTTCTATGTAAGTCTGGTCAAACTCATCTTAAATATTTCTTCAAGATATTTTCTAGCCACAAGTTATGTATATTATATACCATTTATACTGTCACTCATATGAATTTCTATTTAATGATCAAAATTCTTCTTGGTCATAAGGTTTTTGTTTATTATTATCCCTAGTACACGTGGTACAGGCCATGATAATCATGACAGATAGTAGTTGGCATCTGCTTTTACTGTAAGTGCATCACATTTCTACACATTTTGATAGTAGTTTGATTTTTGTACTTACAATTGTA